>OZ038374.1:86378692-86978692 GCA_964036015.1 Leptarthrus brevirostris
ATAGAAAACGCCCAATGATGCTTAACACGACCACATAAAATAGAATAGATAAAATATACATAATTTCTACAGGTATACACGTCTTAAGGTCCTCTGAATTCAAATCGACCATTCTTACAGTGACTATAGGTACGAATAGAAAGTTCCCAGAGTTTTTTGTGCAAATCTGATAACCGGTAGTTAGTGATTTATTTATTGATTTAAGGGGCTGCATACACGTAGAGCTCAGAAAAAATGCTCGAACTTTGGAACGCGTTTTTTTTCGGGAATGTTAAATGATAATGAAACAACTTTTGTTTTTTTTTTATTAAAAAATGATTATATTGCCAACATTTTTATTGGAAACATTTTGAAAAATATTAAATATTGACGGGGCCTATTTCGTTTGGAAGTGAAGCATGTTTTTCGCTAGTGCATCTGTGGTGCCCTCTCTCCTGCCAAAACCAGTCGTCCGAAATCAAAGAAAATTCCATTTTTTTAAGTTACTAGTATATATAATTTATTGACGATCACCATTTATAAAAATTATTCCAGCGAAGATAAATTGGAAACACGCAAACTTTATGTACGTAAATTTTGTGAAAAAATCTCCTGTATTCATAATTTGTTTAAACAACATAAATTTTTTTTAAAGGGAGATCGTTACCGAATTAATAGAGGTTTTTCTACGTAACTGTACAACAATTTAGAAGAATCTATTAATTGGTTCTCGAGATATGAGGGGGGCAAAGTATTGAAAAATACTGTTGAGAAAAAAACGCGCAATGCAATGCAAATTGAGCTGCAGAGCGTGATAAAAAGCTTCGTAATCCGAGAATTATAGAGATACGGTCCTGAAATTGTTTAAAGTTACTCCTAACTTTTACATATTACAGGAAAATATAAGAAAAAAAAATTGATTTTTTGAGGTATCTAGGTGTATGTAGCCCCTTAAGATTCAACAAAATTCTGATTACTACAATATGATAACAATATAATTAAAAAGATAAAAAATTAAGAAAAAACAAGAAAACAAAAAAACTAACTCTTACTAAGCAGAGCTTTCATTTGAGACTCCGACAAGTGGATATCAGAAAGTACATTAAAAAACGTTGCTTTTAAAGAGATGGGACATTGATGTTGTATAGTAGGTTCGTACATATCATATCTTGTGCTCTGGAAAGGGATATGGAAGAAGTTCTGGTTCCTCTAGGGGCGAGCTAGAATCGATAAATTTAAACAATTCCGAAGTTGCTGAGTCTTCTAAATTCGCTAGTGAAATAAAATTGAGTCAATTTGAGTATTGAGGTAGTCAAAGAGGATTCGTTCAGAGAAGACAATTCTTACAAATCCAAGGAATATCGAGCTGGACTAGCATATTCCAGTATTGGCCTATAAAAAGTACATAAAAAGGCGCTTCGTTTTGTATGGATCATCAAAACTGTTTTGACAATATTTTAATGAAACCCAAAATCGGGTTAGCTTTATTTACGATAGCCTTAATGTGATTCTCAATTGAAAAGCTGGTGTTGAGAAAGGCTCTGGTTTTGTCATGTCTAATTAAAGAGCTCCCGGCAATGGAATAGTGCACGTGGCTTGCTGCACGGAGAAAAATAGAGTATGTACTACTTTATTTCTAGTAAATTTAATCTATATTTCTAGTCGATATAGGGAAAAACTCCCCATTAAAGTAAAAATGTACCTTACTTTTTTTAGTAAATTAAAAAATTGAGCAGTAACTTTACAGTAAAGTATTTATAAGTATAGATTACTGAAAATTATTACCACCCATTAGGTTAATTTTAGATTAGAATACCCAAGAAGTATAAAAAGTAAATAAAAAAGAAGGTAAAGGGATGTCTACCTTACTATAAAGATAAAAATCAATAATTTTTTCCAGTAAAATAGCACATCTTAAATTGTTAATAATTCGCAGAAGGGTTAGTTAAAAAATTCAATTAAATTTAGTTCATTTTATCTAATTGACTGATGAAAATTTAACTTATATATCTAAAAAATATTTGTAGCATTAATAATAATAATGAGGTAAAAATTCCGAAATGCAAACAAATGTAAATGTTTTTTATTTTGAAAGTAATTATTTTTTATTAAATAAAAAAAAAACATTACATTAGTTGTTTTTTTCGTCTTTGAATTCCAATTCCAGAGTGTCGTCGATCTTCTAAGGCTTTTTGTAAATCTTCTAATCACTGAACAAATTTAAATATGTAGAAGAATCAAGATTTCGATATTTGGAAGATAATCTGTAAACACTAAATACCTCAACGTAGATGAATAATGATCGTTGAACTTCTAATTTGGAACAGTGAGATTGTTGACCTTTTTCTCTTGGTCCAGTTAGCTTTGTTCCCTCTAATAAAAATGGCAATACGAGAAAAGCTAAAAGACTGATGGAATTATGAATGAATTATTAAAATGGCCCATTTTGCTTGACAATAATATTTTAGCATAAATTTAACAATCTACGAATCTTTGCACTTCAAAATGTAACACCATGTATTCACTGCGACGTCCTAAAATATGCTGAGCTGAGAAACAAAGAAGTCGAACAGATTTATAGAATAACCTTCATTTTTCGTAAACAAAACTTTAGTGATGAGTATCAGATACTCTATTGCTAGTGATGTTTACCTTACAAGCCTAGCAAAATATTGCATGCGTCAATTCCGAGTATTTCGTTAGTTAGAAATTCGTAGAATCTGAGATTTACTTTATTGTAAGGTACCAGATGATTTTATTCGCTAAGGAATAAAATTTTACCTTACGAGAAGGTCAAGTTCACTCATACACAAGTGAATTTGCTTCAATACTAAGGTGAAAATAATAAAAAAAATTTACTTTAAAATGGTAGTATTACTACTCGTGTAAAGTAAAAATTACAAAATTCATTTTTCTCCGTGTGATGTTTAGTGGAAGGAAGTTAATAGATCACCAATAGTAAACGGTCTCTAATTCAGAATTTAAAAGAGCACAATAATTTCTTTTCAAATTATACAAAAAATTATTATGTATTTATTTAGAAAGTTCACTCCGAAATAAAATACGCTGATAACGTAGACTATGACGTTATAACTTTAAATATTTCATATCTAGAACTTTTTTCGTAAACGGTTCCAGAAAATTGGTAACGCCATAGGTCCGCTTGTAAAGAAATTGTAATTTTATAGGAATTCCAGCGAAGCACTTTCGGAACTCAACAATTTCTATTTATTGACATCTACTTAGTTTTGCGTTTAGAAATTTAATAGGAGTTTAAATTTTGATATGAAAAATCCCAAAATCTTGAAAACTACATACTGCTGTTACTACATTTTTACTAAACTCAAATTTAGTAGTCTGGGTGGTTATGAACAGGCCAATCAGGATTCATAAACGTCGTTGAATTTTACAATTTGTTGTTATATATATGTATGACTTAACTTTGACCGCCCTTTTGACCCTATAACACCCTTAAAAGTAAGACTATTGCAAAAAACGAGCAATTAACATTAGTTGTGAGAAAATTCTCTAAAAAAAAATTATTGGTTCTTTTTAATATTGTCAAATAAAAAGTTATAACGCCTCAATCGATCAAGGTGATTTACGGTATGCCATATTATTCCTTGATGTAATCTGATGGGACAATTGTTCAACATAACCCCAACAACATTATAACCTGTGAAAGATTTTGCAGGACTCGGTGACCCTAGTGAAAAGTTGTCAACATAATTTTTAAACCACTCTATGGATTCAATTATTGTATTATTTAATTCATTAGATTTTTCTCTTCTTGGAATTTTAAACATACATTTTCCAAAATTTGATTTTTTTTAAAGAAAGATATCATAAAATACTCTTATTAATTCCAACATTTACGGAAAGGAAATATAATTTTATGATTTATTAGATATTCTCTCAATGTTTCCTTTCAAGTGAAAAAAACCTTATCGAGCTACCTACAGTAGTTTTCTCGCTCCAGGTCATAAAAGTAAGACCAAGAGAGGTCATCAAATGTGATTCGACTGGCGATGGTTGGCGATGTGTCATATATTTGTCAATAATACAAATAATTATAATATATTAACACAATATAATAATAACATATTTCTTATTTAAAATACCGAAACCTACATAATTTTATACAATATAATATGCTGCCCCTTGGTCCGTTCATAATTTTTCCCCACGATACAAACGTGCAGGAGACAAAATGAAATTGATCTGGAAGAGCAGCAAACATAGCAAGTGGATAAATTTTGCTATCTCGGAAGGATAGGTATAGCAATGTTACTACAAGCACACACAGTTTTTCTCTAGAACTAACAACTGAATTATAACCTACATCTTTTAAACAGCCCCGGAGAGGAAGATCAAATGATCGAGGAGGAGAAGAGAATTTTAATATATAATAAAATTGTCTATTTTTCAAAAGGGTTGATTATATTTTTGTAAAAAGGATGGAGTTTTGCAAACATTTATGATAAAAGATCCAAGAAGAGAAAAATTAAAAGTTGGTTTTATTAGTTATCCAAATAAGAAATAATAATTGAAATCAAAAGTTATGTTGTATACTTTCAATCAGAGTCAACAGTCCTGAAAAATCTTTGTCGATCTACAGTGTCTGAACGGAGAGTCCGGTTAGGGAGGTTGGACAATACTTACAAAGGAGAAATTTTGAAGATTTTCTGAACACATCGCAGGCACTAAGAAAAAAAAACTTAACTCAGGTTTTGTAAAAATATCTGGTCTCTGAAGGTCAATCCTATAAAATAATTAATATAAGCTTATTTCATGATTTATTTATTTATTAACAATATTTAATCAAAGTGCTGACTACTACAAAATACTAAAACACAAAATATAAATACAAAATATAGAAATGCAAATGGGTATAAAAAGTACATAAGAAGTAACAAGTCCATAAAAAGTAACTTCAACAAAGCTGACTCCTCACATGATTTCGCGATAGATGAAAATCAATAAGATCAAAATTTGAATTAAAAAATCGCGACATCGACATGTGATCGGCTCATTTACCGCATAATTAGTGCGATGAAAAGGTGCCTGAATGATCGTGATTCCTCAGGAAGCGAGCCCGAACATACATGCCAAAACATGCCATGAGAACAGAAGAGTCTATGGACCCCCAAATGCAATCGAAAGCAAAAAAGGATCCTACAGCGCCTCTTTTCAAGTGTATCCAAATGCAGCAGTCCAAGACTATCAATAAAAGTCGGTAAAATAAGGGAGTTATTCCAAGGAAGGCCTCAAAAAGCGAACCTAATGAATCTCCGTTGTACAGCTTCAATGCGATTGATATGTGTCGCATATAGCGGTGACCAGACTGGAGATGCATATTCCAGAATAGGCCTGACAAAAGTGCAATATAAAAGTCTTGTAATGTTGGGGTCATGAAATTCCTTTGACCATCTCTTCACGAAACCCAGAGTCACATTAGCCTTGGTGACTGTGGCATCAAAACGATCCTCGAAAGAAAATTGGGAATTGAGCCAGACACCTAGGTCCTTAGCTTTGTAACTCTTGTTAAAATACAACCCTCTATGGTAAAGTTAAATTGAAAGGGATAACTTTTTCGTGAGGAAGACATACATAGATGTGCACTTGCTGATATTTAGGGGAAGGTCGTTCAAGGAACACCAATTCTGAAATACGTCCAAGTCAGAATTTAAAAGTAGGCAATCGGTATTGTCTGACACAGTGCTAAATATCTTAGCGCCGTCGGCATAACAAAGTATATTTAAGTGAGACAGAATCGTAGACACATCATTAATATAAATTATAAATAACAATGGCCCGAGGTGGGAGCCCTGCGATACACCGGAAGTGCTGGAAATAATATAAAAGAGAGCTCCACGAAAAAAAAATCGCTGAGTGCATTCAGATAAGTACGAATGAATCCAATTTACAAAAACTCGCGGAAACCCGAGAAGGGAGAGTTTGAGAACAAGAATTCTCTGATTTATTCTATCGAAAGCTTTGCTGCAATTGCTAACCACCTTCAATTGCAGAGGTACAAAAGTTTGAAAATTCCAATAAATTTACGGTAGTTGATTTCCCCCTTATGAAGCCATGTTGAAACGGCTGCATGAACGGCTTGTAGTGGAAGTAAAGAACATCGCAAATAAGTGCCTCAAAAATCTTGGATACACAGCAAAGATTAGCAATTGGTCTATAGTTCGAAATTTCGCATTTATCACCTTTTTTGTGAAAAGGAATAATTAATGAGGTTTTCCAAGCTTTCGAAAAAACACGGCAATGAGTTGAGAGATTAAATAAATAACACAGAATAGGAGCAAGAACGGAACCACATCTTTTCACGAGTGAGGCGGGGAAACTATCAGAGCCAAGGTAGAAATTTTCTTCAAAATCGTAGCTTCGTCAAGTAAAAGGTCTTTGGATTCGCGAGAAGTCGGTGGAAACCTAGTCTAATGGGTAAAATCCTTAAAGCTAATATTGCAGGTATCGGTCAAAAACGCAATTTTAAAAAAATCGGCAAAATGGTCTGCCATTGTCAAGGGCTCATTGTTTTCGCTGTCTCTCAAAGACAAAGAATATGGATAGCCATCAGAATTGCGCTTCAAGTTCACGAACCTCCCAAATCGCTTAGGATCGACGCATCCTTGCTTTCATTTTGTTAATATAATTATTATAAGAAGACACTAAGTCAGATAAAAATTAACTGCGTAAATTGGAATATATTAAATAGTCAGAGTCTCTACTAGAGGAACAAAACCTCTTCCAGGAACTATCAAACCAAGGCTGGTAAGAACGTAAGTTGTTCGATTTAGAAATAGGGATACAGTAAGTAAAACAGATAGACAGTAAATTATAGAAAGATCTTACGGCCTCATTAATGTCTCGTTCGTTGAGGACGCTACTACAATCACAAGCTGAGAGCCAGTTGTTAATCACGGAGAAGTCAGCCTTACTGAAGTTATAACAAACGTCACCTAGAGCAAAAGAAGCCATCATAATCGGGTCAATGAAAAGAGCAATATGAAGCGCAGGGTGATGATGCGATTCAGGAACAAGGAGCACCAAGCATGGTCTTACCAGTATATATCAGTAGAAAAGACGAGGTCGACGAACCTTCCATGATCGTTTGATATGCTGTAAGTCTGTGGAAAGCCTGATATTACGAGAAGATTATGTTATGAAAGTATTTGAAATTAGAAAAGCTTTAGCTGTTGGTAGTGTATTAGCGAAATATCACAGAGATTTTTCATATGTAGGTGCGTTGCTTAAGCCAGACAGCTTTCTATTGTTTATATTGGTCAGCAGCCTCCTTGATAAGGCCAAAAGAAGGCAAAACGTGTAGGGTTTGTATTTTGCAATATTCTAGTTTTCGAAATGACAGTACCACCTGTACCATTTTCAATATTTTTTGGAGTTTCAAAAATAATAATATTGTTTGCTGCAAGGTCAACAAAACGTATAAAACCGATTTGGTTTTTTTTTCGAAAGCAATACTTCTAGTAAGCTGAGCATTCTTTTCGAGTATCCTAAGTGGCCTAAAGAAGCATCTTAAGTGGCTTCAACTCGTCGGTGGAGTAAGTGATAACGTGTATTATAAAAATTACCAATCTGTACGTCCCATTTTTATTTCCTGCTGACAACAGGTTGCGATAAAAATGCCATAGGGTTGCAGAGTTCGGAATCCATTTTAAATTGTAAGTAAACTTGTATAGTTGTCTCGAATCGAGTGAAGTTCTTCTCCCGCCCCATGCCCATAAAAGCTAAGGGAAAGTAACCCGTTTTTCGGTTTCAAAAAATCCATTTTTTAATAGAAATCAATGCATTGAAGTCTCAGAATTATTGTCCCAACATTTTGTGCTGAAAAATACAATAGTTTTCAAGTTACAGCCAATACAAATACAGTTGAAAAATTCAATTGTTATATGAAAAATAATAACTTTAAATATGTTTTTCTCAAAGTTATTATTTTACAAACTATGTGCAGATTTTTCGGGACACCAATTTTAATGATTTTACCATATAGGTCAAAATATGAATTGGCCTCATTTAATTAATTGTGGCTAAACAATTTATAATTTATGCAATTTAAGATAGAGAATTCGCAGTGATCTAAAAAACAGTAATTTGTGTAGCAGTTTACTGAATGGTTGTATGTATTAATTATGGATTTTGAAAGCTACTGCCGAAACTAATTATTTAAAATGTAATTAATAGAAATGAATCTACGAACTTCAATATTGCAAGAGCCACTTGTTTCTGTAGGTACGTATTATAAACACTAAAAATTGTTAATAAATAATAATTATTTTACAAGCACGAATATTGCTTCCTACTTTTGTTACTCCTTCCTGCATCCATAAAATGACCGCCAGCAGATAGGAATGTTTTTTGCCATTTGATTAATTCAAAAAAACGATCAAGTATGAATATTGTTCAGGCACCGAGGGTGTCATATTTTCACCATTTTAAATATAATTATTTTTCGATTTTGTCTTCCCTACCGTCAATAACTCAAGGTAATAAACAAATCGTTGTAATTTCCCAGATATCCTTGATATTAAACATGTTTGTCAAACTTTTCGGTATTTTACAAATAAATAGAATTAACCCTTCTAACTCAGAAGGCGCACTTCTCAGACAGGAGCCTAGAATCAGTTCACCTATTCACCAGAATATAACAATATATTCAGGTGAATGAGGCTCCCACACCAACATGCAAAACTAGACAACGCACAACATAACAATCAGGAGTGCACAGAGAACAGAGATCGTTTCAGTGAATTTTTAGTAAGGGTTATGAAGCAGGTTAGCTGGCGTCGATCTTCCAGGCAGGAAGCCATGTTGATTAGACGCCCCACAAGCTGTGAATATATAACAGACTCGAACAACATGGGTATGCAGGAAAGCTTCGCGATTGACCTATAATTTTTAATCAATTTGTTATAACAGGAATTATAAACGAACTCTTCCATAGCGCGGAAAATCTACCGGCCTGAAGAGACTTACTGAAAATGAGTTCTAATGGAGTGAGTAATGCGTCAAAGCAGGACCTCACGAACGCAGGTGGAACACCATTAGGGCCAAAGGAAAAGTCCATTTTAAGTTCCCTGATCCTATCCATGATAATAGCACGAGATATATTGAACAAAGAAATAGAGGCAGCAGGACGCTCCTGGACGTGATCAAACTCTTCCAGGGAAGGCGCAAAATTACGAGAAGAAAAGGCGCTCTCGAAGAACAACGCAAAGTTATCGGCAGTATCGGACGCGTTGCAACTGGAGAACCCGTTATACCACATTCTAGATGGATATTTATCAGTTTTCTTCTTCATATTTATCATATTATCAAATTTGCGAACACTATTCCATGTATAATGATGCAGACAACGCCAAAAAGCTGTCATAACATTCAACGAAATCACAATGTCTCTACAGCATAAGTAGGTTTTCCATAGTCAATTTTTTTATTCTTAAGGTCCCGAAGTTCTCTAGTATACCACGAGGGAGAGCAACAGGATGATCTGGACAGTTTGAGTGGTACATATGAATTAAATAGATCGTAATTCCTACTATAAAACACGGATACACATTAGTCGATATCTTTATTATAAAATAGAGATAAGAAATCGATTAAGAGGATTCTATCTGCAAAATTAAAGAAGTCCGACCTTCAATTCAAATCAAAAACGAACTGATCCAAGTTGGGATCACTAGAATTAGAGTAGCAGAAAGAAATGAAAATGGGCGAGTGTAAACTGTCGATAGGGGATAAGTTACGAGGAACCGATTCGACTATAGTCTTACTCGAATCAGAAGAAAAGATAAGATCTAACTGTCATCCCATAGAGTTTTTTACGTCACTCAGTTGGTGTAAGCAAGAGGCACTGAGATATGTATGTATATAATACTGGAGTGACTGGTGCCATGAAATTTCTTCAAGAAAATGGTATCACTTTTCGCTAGTTGTCCCTTTCTGGGTAAGCATCTTTTTTTTCAACATGGTTTTCTTAATTGCCAACGTCATGTCGCCTATTAAATGCTGGCGTTAGAAATAGATGACAATATTCACAATCATTTTATATCTCTTTCTGGGTAAGCATTTTCCAGATTAGAACAACCTTTTTTTGTAATTTTTATTTCAGTAATTCCAATGATTTTTACATTTTCCTTACAAAAATATAAAAGATTAAAATTAAGTATGCCATTTCGGATATATATGGTTATTTTATTCTGCTCGAAACAGCTGCAAATTCACAGTAAACATTGGAAATTAAAAATGGTTTTCCTCCACTGAAATTTAAATTGTACCCATATGAGATAGCTTATAAGTCACTCCATTTTAATACATCTCAGTGGCCAGAGGAGGAAATGGCGTCAAGAAAATGGGAGTTTTTGGCAGCAAGACAATTTAAGGGAAGGTAGTCGTCGTCATCAGCGTTGAATACCCACTGAACGTTGGGTAAATTAAAGTCACCAATAAAAATGATTTCGTCCTCCGTGTTCGTCATGTTATTAATAAAATCAAAGCTAACAATTAAAATGTCGAAAAGACTTCGACCGTCTGAATCAACACAATTTGTCAAGTTTGCAGGGATATAACAGAGCAGGAAAATGTTCATCTTTGCCAGAGAGATCTTAAGAGCTACGGGTTCGTTTGCGAAAAAATTAAAACATCTTTCAAAATTGCTTAAATTAAGACGTTTCAAATTGAACCTTACTTGCGTGGATTAAAAAGACTTAAGGTCTATTTGTGTATCCAAAATGACTTTAGGTCTATTTGTGTATTATCAAACTCTAACTACGTGCAAATTTCCTAGCTTTAACAGTTTAAAAGATACAAGCCTGTGAGAGAAAAAACTTGCGGAAACCGAATTAACACCATAATGGTTCTGTTTAGTATGTTTTATTGTAAAATCATCTTTAGCTCATACTGTGCCGTCTGTCAATCAAAATATACACGAGTCCGCCTCTTGAAATCCACGAAATCCGTGTACTTAGTATAAGCCCAGCGATTTACACGTTCGATTATTTGATTCTTTAAATTAATTCGAACAATTATGCAAAGCCCGGCAATAGGCTGCACGGTAGAGGAAATATTTAGTGCGCGGGGTCATAAATAAAAATTTATTTACAAACCTGCAGCGGAATAATCATGAATTGCGTATTAATTGCATGCTAGAGGTCGCACATGCCGAACAGAGCAGCACCTACCCTGGCTGAAACAATGTGAAAGTCCCGGCAGCATATGCATACGTGTATGCAACGATTATGCAACTCAATTGAAGCTCAATTAGCTGCAATCGCACTGGAAATCGCTGTAATTACAGACGCACACACGACGACGTACACCGAGCACGACAATTGCCGGAATCTGTAAGAACTCTCCACAGCATCAGATACAGATACCTCGCGGTTTCCAGAGGCAAAGAATCTGATAAAACTCGGATATAAGAATCAACGGGTGAGCCCAAGGCCGCATTGTACGCATATTGCCGAGTGCGGTGTGGTATTTGGTGCACACCCGCGGAACTCGTTATGATTGCATAACCACTGGTCAGCTGACGTCCATATAAAGCGGGATACCTGAGCAGGTAGAAGGAGTCCGCGGTTGCATTGATGCCTACCGCGACCTGAGAGCCTTGTGCACCGGTATCCACCCACTCTATTCAGGAGATTACAAATCGAAGAAAACAAGGCTACCTTCGCTGCAGGTGATAACGGGAAAATGTGAACACCGCTACTTAGGGCATTCCGCGACCGATGTGATGCTATTGTTCATATGCGGTGTTTTTGTGCATTCCTGCTGCACCCGTTGCCCGACTGCACCGAATGTCCACTTACCATCGGCCCATAAATTTGTCCACGAAACTCGGACATATGTTAACAGTAGCTGGTAGCCTGGCCAGGTACTTAGCCATACATCTTGCCATACAGGTGTTGTCAAGGTGAGTGCTACCTGGTATGGATTGAGAATTTTTTCCTTATCGGTCTGCAAGACATGCAACTGTGCATCATCCCGAATGCAACTTGGCAGATTTATCGGTGGGCGCAAGGAGGTGCCGACTGGCCAGAGTAAACGATTATATTCCTCCGACTGAACTCGCGATGGTGCCGTTGAGACCAGAAGTCACCGACGGATCATTTTCGCGACAAAAAAGAACGGATTCGCGACGATAATGTGACACACGTACGATCTGGACATGGATTGTTAACTTTTCTGGATTCCAAGTGGAGGTTAGTGCAATTGCGATAAGGTGATTACGTAAAGGCTTATGGCTTGTAATTTTGGCACGTCTGAACATTTTTATCATTTTTTGCAGCTACCGTTCCCCCGAGAAACGAGAAATTTTAACAGAGCAGCCACAACTCACACAGGTGACTCATAATCTCATCAGCAGCGTAAAGAATTCATAATACTGAATTCTTTACGCTGCTGCTCATCATAACGGCGACACTTTTTCAGGTGCGGATGTTATGCATCAATATGTCAGGCACAAGATTCATATTGACGTGAACTGTATGATTGCACATTGCACAATTTCATGCTTAATGATTCCTACTTCATGATTTTAGCTTATAAATTACACAGGAGTAGGTAAGTGACATTTTGTTCAGGTAGCGCACGACCTATGCAATTAGGTGGAATGAAAAACGCCCACTTTCACTATTTGCTCTAAAATTTCTTTGGCAACAAGTTTCAATCTCTTTAAAAGTTTTTTTTCTAATTTTTGTCACAAATAACACCTTCCTTGACCTGAGAGTGGTACCTCCCAACATGCTTTAGGTAATTTTGTTTGTTTTTCCTGTGTTAACCAAACAAAGTTTGTATGTGCTACAGCCTTCAGTTTGGTTCGGGTAATTATTTGTAATTTCAGCCGTACAAATAGTTGTGGCTAATCTGGAAAACTATACCTGTCATAAACTACACTTTGGAATTTTTACCCTACTTCGAAAAGTATATATTTGCAAGAAAATCAATAAAATCTCTGAATGTACTATGCGTGATCGCTGGACATTAATTGCTTTTGTAAAGTTATTTCGTGAAAAATAATAGGCCGATTAAGAGAACAACTATGTAAATTTACGTAAGTTTGTAAATATATTATGGGAGTACCTATAAATGAAACGTCAATAAGGTCAACATTGCCACTAACGACTTTGTTCATGTTCTCGCTGATTATACGAGGGTAGAGTTGTTCGCGCTGCTTTACAATTATTATATTTTACAATTAGAGAACATATTTCGAATAGTCCTAAGATTAGTTCGCGCAGTTCCTCGAAAACAACTCCGAAAATTTACGGAAGGCATTAGAACGTGGTGCTTGGGCAACATTTTCAAAAATAAAGTTTAAGGCGAAAAGAAGTGGGAACAGATATACAAAAGGTGCTTGAAAAAGCCGATATGACCATTCTCGTCCTACTGGACTTCTCCAAAATATTTGATAGTGTAAGTCATTATAGTTTGAAGTTGAAGTTAGTTCATGAGTTTGGATCTTAGTGTTGCTGTCAATATAATAAAAGCCTACTCTTCGGGTCGTTCTCAGCAGGTTAAATTTGTAAATGGAATTTCTGACTCAATACAGTTTAAGTTCGATCTACCGCAAGATTCTATCTTGGGCCATTTATTGCTTAGCCTATATATGTACCGCCTACCTAATTCAGTGCGAGATACAAAGTTACACTTGTATGCTGATGTTGTGAAGTTTTACCTAAGTTGTCCCACTGGTTTTTGCCGCTTTAATAAGGACCTTGATAATATTTGTGATGGGTCTAACGCCAAAAATATATTATTAAATACTGGTAAGTCGAATTATATGATAATTTTCAGGGAAGAGTTGGAACGTCCAGATTACCCTTCGTTTGTTATGTACTATGATTTACCATCTCTCCATGCATCTACACTGTCGTGTCGTGGTGGAAGAGCTTACGCGCGCCTAAGATAGATTATGCTACGTCGGCGGTTACCTATGCGGAACAGGTCAATCTGGAAATGCCAGACAAATCAGATGCAGCCTGGCAAAAGGTATAAAATGCTTTGAAAAAGATGGAAAGGTTCCTTAAAGGAAAAAAACTTGATAGCGATATTCACTAAAACGTCAGCAGAAGTTAGTGTTGCTAATTCCGATGGGGATGGTAAAATGGTCCAAAACCCATGCAACCGGTGCCGAAGTCGGAGCAGGTAAGCGTAAATACCTCGAATACGGAGGCGCACTGCAATTTCCCAGCACTGCACTGCAATTTCCCAGGCACTTGGCCGCTAGGTCCCGATCCAAGCGAGAGGGTCACAAGACCCTCTCTCAGTAAAAAGCTGCTGAGGCTAATGGAGTCCCGGTAAGGAGAGGGATACCGTGGCCAAGGACAGGGCTTTCTTCGAAAACAGAAGGACCTTCGTGACTAAGAACCGGAACTTCTGCAACAAAGTGCGAGGTGCAGAAAATTGCGGTAAAGAGGAGAAAGAGGTTAGCTGAGGATGGTGACATCCCGTCGTCTATTATCGACTGGAGCGGCAAGACGATACTGGAAAGGTGGCTATAATCGACTGGAGCGGCAAGACGTTACTGGAAAGATATAACATCGTAGAGATGAGACTGCTAGACGAGCTGGTCGGGCAATTGGAGAGAAACTCGCACAAGCAATACAATAATTTGATAGAGCAGGATGTTTCAATAGCGTGAAGATCTTCAAGTACAATGATCTGTTTACCCTAGATTAGTTTAGCAGGGTAGTCAAAACCCATGAAAGACCTGATCGGAGTGACGTCTCTCGAAGCCTGTCACCTAAGGCAAAGGTATAAATACCCCGCATCGTGCCACTGCAAAACGCATTGGAACTCCTCCAGAGGCAGAATCTGTCAATACCAACGGAAGCATGGGAGGTGCTGAAGGTAGATAATCCGGTCAGATGGGGGGCAGGTATGTATCGTCGAAATCAACAAGAAGGCAGAAGATCTGCTTTATCCTAAGTTTTAAGAATCGACACCACAAAGATCCCAATCAAAATATGCTAGAGGCTGGTGAGGTGGAAGAAGACCTGCGTATCGAAAACCTCACGGAAGCAGTTACAAGAACGGCTCTCACCGCGTCTCCAACGGAGGATACACTCTCGGCACGTATAGATACTGAGGGTCCTTCAGGTAAACCTACAACACAAGTGGTCAGCTTCTGCCGAGCTGCTACAAAAGATCAAAAAGGAAAAGAAGGAATTCGCGAAACCATAGATAGGAAGCAGGGGCTGTATTATGGAAATTGCATCAAGAAACTACAACCTCTTTTCACGCAGAGTGAAGGTAAAATGGGTTCGGCCATATTAGCTAGAAAATAACTTAATATTAACCTTTGATCTGCTTTCAGTATCAACGACTTAACAGTTGTGGTGTGTGAATTTAGAAAGAATAACCCAGTATAGTAGAAGAAGCGAAGCAGGGAATTCTCTGTCTACCGATCGGAGGAGACTCCAATGCACACTATGTTAAATGGGGCAGTAAGGATGTCAACGAAAGAGGTGAGTCTTTGTTTCACTATATATTAAGCACACACAACGCAATGTACCAACATACAGGGGTTTAGTCAGTAAGAATGTACGCGACGTGACGAAACGCTATAAACTGGTAGACTAGAGGGTGATAGATCGGGTGCGGATCACAGCTATATAAGCTTACGGGTCAGAACAACGGTGACCGATAAAACAAGGCTAGTGCAGGAGAGATTGGGAAGGGGATGCCCAGTTGCAATCTGGATCACCCAACACCTTGAAGCTGCAGTGGGCCACGTTACTATTAAACGAACGCCAAAAAACCACTATGGCAATATATTTTTCAAAAATTTCAACAATGTTGGTCTAACTCCCACTATTGTAGGAACACTTACTTCCAAACATGGAAAAATTGTTTTGTTAAATTCAGCAGTTCCCCAAATTTTCGGCAGTCATTGCAAACATTCTGAAAAGGAAGGTGGTCACACCAATCGTCATGCAGGTTCAACTCAGTAGTGACTAATGCCAGTGCACATAGAATGGACACCTGTCCTTTTAAGTCTCTCGCTTTTCTTAAATGCCAAGAAAGGGTAATGCTTTCCTTGTTAGGGAGTAATTAAAACCGTTGAAAACTACTATATAAAAGTAAACGCCCTCGGGCTTAAGAAGATTTCCCTACAATACAAAAAATTCAGAAAGTACTTGTTTGAAAATAGTAACAGCCTCTAATTGATTCAATGTTGAAAATCACTCACGTTACTGTGAGTTGCATGCGGTGCAGCTCGTAAATGCGAGCAGTGAAAATGAAATTTTTATTTTTAGTTTCAAGCGAGGCAGTGTTGTGTGTGACTTTTCTGCTAACTCAGAAAATGTGCGTTGCGTAATCATTGGAACGACACAAGACAAGAGCTCTACTTCTCCTCATCCCAGTGCACTGAGAATAGCACCCCCGTCTCGACCACCCTCTGCGTTTGTTCGTAGAAAAGCTATGCTTACTGCTGATTGCAAATCGTTGCTGTTGCTGCGTTTTCTTGCAGTTTTTTTTTCGCGCTTTTCAGTCATATCGCGACACCAACGCATCAGGTAACAAACAAGCGAAGCAGGTAAACGACAGGTATACGAAGGTACGTGCTGTTATACTTCTGGGCGGATGTAAATTTGCAGAAGGAAAAAAATCACTGTGACATGTGCATTCCATTGATTAAAACTGTTCACCCATTGTGCCCGAGGGGCAGAGGGAAATTAATGCTGGGAGCTGCTTTTCTTAAAGATCTTCGCAATAGGTTTCGATATGCGGGTGGTAGTGCAACTTTTACAATACGAAGGGCTGCAGGCATCTAGTGAAACGCACTTCGGATGCCCGTGTAAAAAAGCACGTATAGCATCCGAGATTCACTTCAAAGAATCCAATGAATTGTGCACTCATCCGACCGCCAGTACTACATTGCGAGGATGCAGCGGAATACGAGCTTCTTTTGTTTATTTTTAATGCAAAGAAAGTTTTGAGGAAGACATCATTCGTTCAAAAGTGAATTCAGACATACTCTAGAAGGCTTTTTGTGACCAAAGCCAAAAAGAAGACACGCGGAATTATCACCCCAGCCGATAGTGGACTCTGATCGGCACGAAATCCACTCATCTCACTGTCCTAATCCCACCATCAGCACCTGGGGATCTTTGGGTTTCGAGAACAAGCAAAGACTTTACTTTTGGCGCGCTTTTGACTTTGGCTTGAGCTTGTTATATTTTGGGGTTTGACGCGGCATGTGAAGCCAATTTCATTCAAGTAATCTTGAACTTGAACTTGAACGCTGAGACTGGGACAGTCGTCGGTTTGCTTTGAGTTGAACTTGATGAGCTTTCACTGAATAAATCAAGGTTAATTCGATTTGAACGTAATCGCTTACAGGTAGTGATGTGAATTTTCCAATCAGAGGTGAACTTTAAGGGAATTTTCATAAGTTCTACTAATTGAATTAAATCGAATTTATGTACAATGTTGAAGATAATCTTGAGGAAAAACTTTGTTTGTGTTTTGTTTATATAGCAACTGAATTGTGGTAAGATGGCAGAAATTCTTGCACCTCTGCCTGCTGTATGAATTTAGAGGTGGCGCATTTGAAAACTTTTAACTGAAAAATCAATGCAGACCGGACACGACATCCGACTAATATAGTATATCGATCTTCTTCCAGAAGCGACTTCATGTATCAACATTTCTCTTAACTATCACTCTTTTCATTCCGATATATTGTCGGCACCAATGTAAAGTAACGAATGTGAAAAATTGCATGATTTTTAAATTCATTAGTTTATCATACTACTATACACTATGAGGAGGATACGGAAGAGGTGAAACCTTCTAGGATACGCCAATCCTCATCTGGACATTCTCAAGTGTTAGTTACACATCTATGCGGTAGCAACCGTGCAATGCATTCTAGAAGAGGTGACCTCTTAAAAAATCCCCCTGATCCCTGAGTGAGTCTGCAGTGGTTTCCTCCTTCTCACTCCGGAGCCCAGGGGTAATTGGGTTCGCGAGTGGTGCCTCCTGAGGCGTTTCTATAGGGGTGGAGGTGGGGAGGGTATGGTAGACCTTAACAGGTTGGCTATATCCACGGTGCCCACAACAGAAGCAGCTGTGAGAAAATTACGTTCCCATGGTTTTGCGGCAGCTATGGAGGCTCAATTTGCGAACGGCTGAAAGTGCTCTAGCATTCCTGCAAAAAGATGCCATTTGAAAAATAATGGCTAGCACTTCCTCAGGTGCGTTGGTGGCAGAGATGGGAGATTCTAACGAGTTGACTATCTCCGCAGTACACGCACCAGTAGAAGATGCAGACCTGTCTTCCGGAGGGTTAGCTGCCAGGAATCCTTCACTGCCGTGTAAATGTTATGATAAACGCATGGACCAAGAAGGAACACCGGAAACATGGTGGAACAACATGGATTCCTGCAGATAGACTAGGATTCTAGCATTGACCCAGGCAACCGCCCTCGGGTAGCGGCGACAGTGGGATAACTAGATAACTTAGTTTCCCCAGCTAAGGGAGACTGGGAGAAAACGAGAGGTTTAGTGAGAAAGATCTTCATCCTACCGAAGGTCATGGGCTGTCCGGTGTCTTTGGGAAGATTTTCACCTCTTCCGATGAAATACAAAACATACTACAAGGTCAGAGCCGAATTAATCTAAAGTCAAAGAATTGTCTATGGGCTCCGCGCGCAAAATAAGTCTTTTGCATAATATTCCTCAGAATAATATTATTTGTTGCTATCTTGTTACAAAGGTTAAGTTTAGTGCTGAAACTATTACGATTACGATTAATCGTAATCGACTATTATTACTGTGATTATTTAGATATCACAACTTTTATGATGTTGATTGTTGAACGCACTCTAATCTGCGGTTTCTGAATGTAGTAGCTCACGTAAAGTTGGCAGCACTGATTTTTTACTTTCGGCGATTTCCCTCAGTTGACGAAGTTTCACGCGTTGCTGTATGGTATGTTTTGTTAATAAAATATTGAGTAAGCTTTCGGTTGAGGTTTTAAAATGTCATCTAAACGTAAAAAATTCAGTGATATATGGCCGCACTTTGAAAAGAAATCCGACAATACCGGTAAACCTGAGCCTCTCCCGCCATATTCTTATCAGACGGAGTTGGATTAATTGGTTGGGCGGCACAACCATCAAAATTGAATTAAAAACTCCATTCCTGTTACATGTACATATCTCTCCCTTTCGGTAAAAGCCAAGTCACTTGACAGTGGTTTTGTAAAACCCCACCCAAGTTTTTCTTAGATGTTTTAGATTTTTTAATTTTTAAATAGTTCAAGGAAGTGTTTTGGTAAATAAACACGCATTGAACTTGTAACCCCATTTTATCATTTTGTCGCTCCCGGGCCTCCGTCCCCTTTTGCAATAAAAATAAAAATATTTTTTAATTTTTTCATTTGCAATAAAGATAGGCAAGTATTATTTAAAACTATTCCAAAATTTCAAGTCCATGGCATTAGTAACTGCTGAAATAAGCAGACGAAGTCGCACAATTTTGGTACGGGCAATAAAAAATTCATAAAGCCGGTGTATGGTTAAAACGCCTACTTTAAAGCGTTTCATTCGCCTTGCAGCTGGCGATGGAATGTTGAAAGCAGCTGGTGTGTATTCTAAATATACAAAGAAGCGATTCTAATTTTTGACTACCTGGCCTAAGTGCGGGCCTCGTTATACTTGTGATAGTTGAATCGAACTTACCCGTCACGATGATTGCTAGGTCGCCTGCGTATCTGATGACCTCATTGCCAAGCTCACATAGACCAGATAAGAGATCATATACTACATATCAAAGACCAAAACGACGATGACGACAGAGCGCCTCTTTGTGAGCACCTCCAAACTACCTTGATTAGCCTGATGATCTGCAACACTCTCTTAGCATAGCGTTCACACACGCGACAGGGTCTCTATATCTACCTCTACGCACAAGATTCACATATTGTGTTGTCGAAAGTTGCTTCTATGTCTAGTAAAGCACACTAAGCCTTCTATGCCTGTAAAAGAACCTTCGGCAGGAGATGGAGCCTGCAACCAAAGATGGTCCTGTGGATGTACACAATCGTGGTACGTCCGATACTAACGAATGGGCCACCAGTTTGATGGCCTGTATTAAGTAAGGCATATATTAAAACAAAACTTAGTAGCATACAGCAGGAGTGGAAACCACGGGCGCCATCCGGTCTTATATCATTCCAAAGCTGAGTCTCAGCAAAAACTTCACCATCAGGATTCCAATCAGGGAAGAGTGGAGGGACGGTGAGGTGGGAAACTCTGATATCTCTGATATGTCTCCAAGTCATACAGACTTCCAGACTATGCCAGCGTCTTTCAGGCACTTCCTGTGCGAATATCCGACACTAGCCAGGGCAAGATATCGGGCATTCGGCAGCCTGTGCTTCAGTAAATTGGGAGAGATATCGGGAGGAAAATTGGAGAAGTCATCTGCAGGATGGATCTGATAACCTTGATAACCTCCTCTTGGTTTACCCTATATGTAGGCAAACTGAGTTATAGAGCGTTATAGATCGCACCTAATACAAGGGTCTAACAACTTATACATTGCTTTCAGTAGGAATGAAGTTAATGAAGTTAATTCGTTTTTTAGATTTAGGGAGGTCGAGAAGCCTCCGGATTTTCATATCAAACAACGCTCTTTACCTCTATTTTTCCACTGTAATTCAATACAAAGTAAACAGATGTATTTTCGTCAATCCCTTTTTAATTTTAATAGTTATCATTATCCAAATAATAATAGTACTTTACTTGCATACTAACTTTCTACATAAAACCACAATTCATTTAAATTAAGATTTCTTTGTAGCAATTAATTTTTATTCCCATTACATAATTTACATCTGTCGTACGATTGAAAAATAACAATTCTCGACTGGTGGTCTGAATACGTAGAACAATCTTATCTTTATATGCTTCTGATCTTATTGCTGCCTTGTTTTATTATCCAAGAAAAACATATTAAAACGTCATCAGTATTGAGTTGAGCGTTGCTTCCTGCTGATTACATTAGAATAAAAGATACACACGCAACACGTTATGAAATAACTGATTTATTGGCTCTGCAACCATACTTTGCCGTTTTAGGTGTAGTGCTCGGTGAATGTTGCCAACACTTTAATTAGCATAACACGAAAGGCAATCGATGCTACTAATTCATTTTTCTTATTGTACGGCAAGAACAGAATTAATAAACGTTTAGAAAGTTCAGATGATATCAACGTTAAAGTTGTTAAAGGTGTGTTATAAACGCACATGTAACAATATTACTGTCACGTTTAATGTCAATTTATTTGTTTATTGATCATTCTTAAATTAATGTTTATTGGACGATCACACATTCAAGAAAACATTGATCTTATTAAACATAGGACGTGAAGAAACTACGGCAAATGAAGTATAAATTGGAATGAAGGTTGATGATTTAAAGGCGGAATCCCACCGCTGCACTGGTGTGCTTGACAAATGTACCAGTAATTGTTTATTGGTACAAGTGTAGAAACGAATTACCGATAACTAGCGGGAAAAGATAAGTGGAACAAGTACACTGGTTCCACTGACTTAGAAAGTTAGTGGCAAATATTTTTTTAATACATCAGCTGTCGATTTCGCCTTTGTTCATCTACGGCTACAGTATTTAGGGTGTTTCCGTTGGAGACGTCAATACTTATACTATAGAAGTAAAATGAGACAAATGAAAAATTGTATGGCATGTCACTCGTAACTTAAGTTAGGAGTGATAGTACGATTATCAAATTTTAATATCTGACAGTTTCTCAATTTTTGTTTAGGATGTGGCCAAAGCCTAGGCAACAACCCTTTGCTGCTTTAGCATGTCTGTGACTGGAAGGGAATTAAGGTAAGGGAAGTGGGGGAACTTTAATGCCTTGTTTTTGCACTGCTGCGAGCTAGACAACAGCCAAGAGGCGATTTTTTTAAATATTCAAGGGTTTTTTTTATTCAAATATTCGAGGCTTGAGCCCTGGGACCATGACTCCACTCAAGCAATTGATCCAACTACGTCTTCAATTTGCTTTATCTAAAAATTTCCGTTACTGGAGCAACCTTTCATCTGCTTACACATTAAAAATTTCAAAATTCGAAAATTTATGTTCCCAGGAATGCCTTTTGTCTGGGTGTTTCTCAAAAGAAGAAATAATTTACTGGTGTTATCCAATGATTTTAGAAGATATTGGTCAAAAGCTGTTTATGGATTCTAAACGGTTTCATTAAAAATGCTAGGTAGTAATGTGAAGGATCGCGTTGTTATTTACTTTGATGACATATTTTGACATCAGAGAAGGTAAAAAATTTCTTGTATTCATCTTATAAAGGAAAAGTCATGGACAGCTAGCAGTTTTCTATTAATAGGAAGTAATAGGAAAAATACTTCACATTTCTCCCTTTGTAGAACTTTCTATAGTTTCTTTGCAGAGATTTCCTGCTGCCCTGCTACTTGTTTGATGATAAAATCAAGTTGACTTCTACTTACCATCTGTCTTCACGAGATAACTTTGTTGTCATATCTTTAATCTTTTCTGCAAATTGGTTTGTGAAGGCCAAACATCTAGCATGTTGTCATGATTTTGAGTGCAAAGAACTGAGAAGACAAAAATTTGACGTTTTGAAGTTTTAAAAATGTCGTCAATCTGACTTTCTAGTGACATTGTGAGTCGTGAATGCGTGCAACAAATATAGCCGAAGTATAATTTTAAATTTAATTGATCTTTATAAAGTAATTGAGTGTTTGTGGAATACCTTTTCATATAAATATTTTATTTCTCTTAAAACTAATTATTGCTAACACAAGAACTTTTCTCTACGTCGAAATTTCTGAAACGAATTATAATGCCAATAGTCATCATATAATTGATATCTGTCATAATAGTGAAGTGAAGATAAGGATATTATCTTACGGAGACGCCAGGCTAAAAAAAATTTTTTATCCTTGGTTTAGCACCAAGTTCTTAAAGTAAAAGTCTTTATCGATCGGTTACACCTGTCACTTACGTTCATTCTTTTATGAGTAGGAATATCCAAATTGGACTTGTGTTTGGATTGGTGTGTGTGTGTGGGAGGGGGAGGGGGGTAGAAGTTTGATGGAGGGGGGAGGAATAAGCAAGCAGAAGGAAGTTGAGACACCAGTGGTTGGGGACCAAAAGGCTTGGGAGTTGTCTCATAAGCAAATGTTTGCATTAACTCGATCTGAGGTGACGGAGGAAAACTGGATAAATTCAGGGAGCCCTCGCTGACCTGATAAGGATAAGGGTTGAAAAAGGGCCCGACTAAGGGGTCTACTTCGGCTAATCGCTAGAGAAAAGTTTCCGTGGGTTAAAGTCTTAGACTACCGGAAACATTCGGCTAACTCGGCGTCTTTAATGTATTTTCAAATAAGTGCTGAAGTTTTTATCACCAACTTTATCTCAAACTTTATTGTTAATAACATATAATATTATAATAAATACGTGATTAAATAATAAATAAGTTATTGAAAAACTGTAAATAAAATCAATGAAATTGAGTCGTCCCCAGTCTCTCGTTTTTTGGGGTCTTGGATAGATATGAGCAGGTTTCGATGAATAGAGAAAAGATTCCATAAAATACGAAAGAAGAAAAGCGTTGATAAAAGTTGTGAAGTGTGAAGAAGAGAGGCAAAAAAAGAAGTAAGAACCTTTGATGGAAATATTAGCCAATATTTAAGATGTTCTCTCTTTTTCTGTGAAGTTTGAGACGTTGTTGATGCTGGCAACATTAAGTTAATAATGGTAGCTAGATTTTGCAATTTATAGCTTACACCTTTGTTACAAAAATTCGGAATGCAAAAACTCCTTCCGAAAAATTTCCGGCTTGTTGAACACAAGAAATATGGCCGAAAGAGTGTTTTGTTGGGCAAGATTACGAGAAAGGTGGTAAGAACATGCAGAAAGTGGATCATGGATAATAGATGCCACATGGAGTGCATTAAAATAAACAGACTAATAATCGCATTAATCACCGCTTTAGAGTAACGTTCACTTATTTTGACGCACCAGTACCTCAGATGGAATTGGCGGCTATCATTCAGAGCCAAGCCTATACAAAATTGCCACAATTACCTAGTTTACGTTAGCCATAACGTTGTTAACAATCAATATTTTCGGGCTAGCTGATCCAGGTTATGGCAGTTAGCTATTAAAGATGTTCAAGATTTAACAACCTATTATTAGCGTATAGCGTACGGAATATTGTTGAATGGTGCCTCAAGCTAACTTAATGTATGTTAGATTCAAAACTATATTTGACATTTAGAATATTTTGCCTATGTAGAAACACAATGTTTAGAAAATTGTTTCTATTATTAAGCACAAAGAATCCGAGCCAACTAGCACGCTTTGCACAATGGCCAATTGCCAGAATGTTTAATAGAGTGAGACAATGTCATTAAAGGGATGTAAAAAAAGGCGGTTAAACCGTTTATTTTTATGCTAGGTGGCAGATAGAGAATTTACTTATGCTAAGATACTATATCTATGTAATTCCCATAAAGCCTAATAGAACATTGTGCGAAAGACTGATTTTAAACAGTCTTAAGTCAAAGTAAGCTCCCAATTTAAGAAGTTTTCGAAACAGCGATATTACTTTACAGCCCCCAATGGCTTGTTATCACCTAAAAACAGACTACAAATGTTCCATTAAAGGGATTCAAGCCAAGTTATCCATCACAACACTAATGACATAAATAGAGAGAGTTATATAAAAGTGCAGAGAATACGTAACGCTGCATAAGCAACATACTTATGCCTAGACAAATCCAAACTTAGAACAAAAAAAGTCTCGACCTGCGTTTGGTACTCACTTTGCTATCTAGTGAACAGATAATAGCTCTATAACGTGCCACATCGACAGTCTAAATAAAGTGATCGATTTGTTTGCATCAAAATTTCAAACTTTGGTAAACCAGTTTCTGCAGCAAGTGAACACTCTTGTATAGAAGCCAAATTACACAGGTCTACAAATACCGGGGTCATGTCAGTTGTTGAAAAGCTGAGGGTCATTTCCGAAGTAATTTTCTGCGTAGAATCCGAATCCGGGGTCAGAATCGGCCCATCACGTCAGGATTTTGAGATATTTGAGGTTATGTACCCGAAATCGGCGTTTTTTCCTACTTTTCAGGTTATGTACAGGGTGCAACAAATTTTTGTGGTCTGTCTCTCCAGTTACATCATTTAGTACCACTCTTACCCTTACGTAACGTGGACAAGGTTACATTAAGGAGGAGCCATCTATAACTTGTAGCCATCCTGTTGCACTCACTCGTTTTTGTTAGGCTTTTGTAAGGTTTTTTATGTTGGTTTGTGTATGTATTGTATTGGTTTGGCTCAAGCGTTCTCTATTGCCTGTGCACCCTTGATTGCTGTATTTGGGTGTATTTTGTTCTTTTGGGTACTAATATTTTATCTTTTTGCATGCTGGTGTGGAAGCCTCATTCACCTCAATATTTTGTTGTATTCTGGTGGGCAGGTTAATTGATTCTTGGTTTCTGCCTGTAAAGTGCGCCTTCTGTGTTAGAAGGGTTAATTCAGTAATTAAAAAATGATGCCGTCTTTGGAATTTTTAGGATATCTGCGACTATAAAAGAGAAGTGCGGAATGAGGTTTAAGTTAGTTTGATTTTACTTTCTCAAGTGAGTGGTTTGCTTATGTGAAATACAACTAAAATGCCTAAATCATACAAACAATTGGACAGTGTATCCTTAGTACATTTTTAATTTGGGTATCACGACTCTACAGTTCTAACGAAAATGAAGAAGACACGACTACAATGGGCGAAGAAGTTTCGAACGTACACATCCGAGGATGGGCGGAAAGTAATTTAGTCCGACGAGAGCAAGTTCAACCTGTTCTGCTCAGATGGCTTGCTGTATTTGGGGCGCAAAACAGGGGAGGGGATCAGTTACGAATGCCTGATAAGAAAAGTTAATCACCCTGAAGGCCCAATGGTATGGGGTGCTTTTCATACTTCTTTTTGGGTCAGCTTGTGTTGGCGAATGGAATGATGAATGCCCAGAAGTACTGAGATGTCAATCCGGAAAATTTAATACCATCGATTGAAGAACATCTTTCCTACATAAGCAGTATTGATTTTATTGAATTTTACTCTGTAAAAAAGATAAATCGTCATCATTTTCTAAACAAATGACTTTTCTTTGATTTTTCCAGGGTCATGAACTTTACTAGGAACATGACATCGAACATATGGAATGGCCAGGAAATTTGCCGAATTTGAATCCGATCGAGCATTTATTTCCATTTATTAAAACAAAGGTACCAGCCAAAACACCAAGGAACAATCGAGAGCTAATCATGACACCATCGAAAAATATAGTTCGAAGAAATTTCAATGGAATATGTTCGACATCTTGTTGATTCGATGCCGTCAAGGTTACAAGTAGTGACAAAGGCGCGTGTCAAATTTGGCAGTTGTTTCATTTTATTGCCCATATTTCTTCAAATGAGGCATATTTTTGTAAAATCAACAGAAGAAGAGTTTAAGAAATAGTTGATTGCAAGATCGATCTGATTAACGGCTTCGGCGACAGAAAAGAGCGTAGGAAAGATTTCGTCGGTTTAGGATTTTCAACATAAAATTTATCTAAAGAATATTCATACAAAATTCAAGATCTTAACGATGTTCATTTGTCTCTTAGTTGTGTAGGTAAACGAACACAAGAACAGTTCTGATTTTCGTTGGTGGTTCACCTTGAGGGCTAATTGTGCCACAGTAGACGATTATGTCGATTTGTCCACATGTCGATGAAGGAAATTAATTGAAGTCATATCGATAGCGGTGAAAGATGATCCTGAGCCCAATCCAAATTTTGCAAGTATTTTTCATTATCGGAAATATCGAAGTGTCCTGGTACATTTAATTATATATGTGGAGACGGATTTGGATCAATGGGCTGGGGAACTAAAAAATCCACTCCTTCTCTGGTCTCTGGTTGGTTAGCTTGCAGCAATGCAAAAAACAAGACATTCAATTTCAAACACATCATAGGGTTGTCCCCCGGGCGTTGGCTATATCCTATAAAAAGTAAGAAAACTACAAATTAACAATACACGAACAGCTTGCTGAGGGTTTTTTTTTGTGCGTCCCTAGAGATAGCTTAAGGGCTTACATTGACCTGACGACCGAATAGATACATATCTTCATAGATCGCTTCTATAATTATCTGGTCTTCTACCGCCGCTTCATTCCGGTATTAGTAGCCGTATTGGAGTCGTCTGTGTAGAAATTGAGATCAGTTAAGATTGACAGCACTAATTGATGACATTTTGGTTAATCTTAAGCGCGATTGACCGCACTAGCGTTCTACGCTTCCTGACAAAGTCTTACAAGTATATTAAGTAAATTGCAATAAAATGAATCTAGCTTCACTCACTTTGATGTATCTAAATATTGTCAACCCGGAACATGACTGACACAACTAAAGAAGCAACGTTTTTGAAATTTTTACATAAATCAACGCATAAAGTCGGATAACTGAATGGTGACACTGTTGCTAGTGTGCACAATCCACCAAATGATGTCGCAGCTGCAATATGAATACAAATTGAAATTTTAAAATGCTTCTCCTGAAATATTGCCCTTTTTGAGTTTTGCCGGTCTTGTTCCGACTTGACGATATATAAATATTTTGAGAGATTCCAACAGAATGGGCTCTTCATCTGCACTCTTACCTACTTGAGCGACAGTTTTCCAGTGTATCGGAAAATAGTGTGATCCCCCAGAAAAGTAAAGTGGGATTTCCAGAGATAAACACACGTTCAGTTTCTGTACTAGTTTCCATATGACGAGTACATTTAGAGAAAAGGGGAAACGCATTCACAAAAAGCAAAGACAATCAGATAAAAGTGCCCCAAGATGCAACAAAGCAGTTCTGTTCAATGTCAAAGGGTATCTACCCTCATAGTAACGAGTCTATTATCCATACCCACTTTTATGGAGAGGGGTAACTCGCGCCCCGCACTTCATATTTGTTTACTTTCTGCATAAACTTTTATAGTTGCCGGGTACTGACTACATTCATTTTTCATTGCGCGCTGTCATCAGAGGGGCTCAATGTATACTGCAGCTCTTGTGGTTCTGGGTACTCTAAACTCTGACTTCCGCCCCAGAGTTGAACGGCGCGGCGATGGGAATGGGCTTTCAAACATGCAGAAACACATGCATTCTCGCGGCTCGTACAGCACCGAAACAATTAGAAATGCAAATTTGCAACAAGTTGCATTTGAAGTTTTCTCTTTGACAGGAATACGGGTACTAGCACCAGTGGAAATGGATGCAGTTGATTCCCAGCATGCAACGGCGAAAAAAGAGAAAATCCGACACCTTCCTCGTCGACCTCAAACTACTTTAAGCGATTTATTCCTGTTTCTGCGGTGTTTTATGAATTTCCCACAGGCATGCAATTTGGATTTGCACTTCGCGTTTACCGAATTCTGTAAGTTAATCGCATAAAAGTATTTTCGTGTTTATACGACGTCCTCCGTCATCGTTCGGCACTGCAGCTAGCCGCTCCGCTGCGACTATAGAGGCTAAATGCATCCAGCAATAGTCGCTTACATTTTCCAATTAAAAATTGAAATTTAATCAAATTACGCAATGGAAATTACTTGCAGTCGCATCCTATGAGGATGACATACTCGCTGGAGCCTTCAATCCCACAAAATGTGTTGGAGCTGAAGGTCGCACATCGTTTCCCCTCTCGTTGCGATGTAAATTTACACTTTGATTAGTTCCGTTCGTATGCCTTCATTCAAATGGGTCCATTCGTTGATTACGTAAACTGATGAGCTTTTAAGCATAAAATTACAAAAGTATTCAGGGAAGTTGAGATTCATCATTTATGTCAGAATTGAACTTGAACGTGGGAAAGTTTCTCTGTTTGGCTTCGGTGATGCGTTCTCATTCTTCGGGAATGTGATCAAAATAATATCAGCTATTCTGACGATTCACCTTGGAAAAAAACGTGGAACGTCTGTGGACAATATCATTGTCAAAAGGCGGAAATTACTGCAGCTTGAATTAGGAGCGTGTTTGTTGGGAATTTGGTGCTAATTTGATTTTAACACTAAAATTTAATTAATGCAACTGAATGGGATAAATAAAAGGCAATTAGGAATTACGGAATAATATCTGAAGGTTCGGAATCCATCATAACCTGTACTGTCTACTTGCATCCTTTTTCAGCGAATCGGGTAAAACTAAAGAAGTTATAGAACCTAGAGGACTATGAGTTTGAAATAAGTCAGCTTCTAAGAGGAAAGAAGCCGAACATGCCTGATACATACGGACACTTTTGTCAAATATAGTTAGGATACAAAACTTTACGCTTGCTTCTATAAGGTGATTCAAGTCAGAGTTGTAAAATTGCAAGTACAAGAGTAGTACCTCCACATAATAATTTTTGAATACTAGTAATAGAAAAATTTAACTACGCAGTATCAGATTTGTACACGGGGAGAAAATTCCAGGAAAAATTACGGTTCCACTCATCGCAATCGTGTTGCAAGTAAAACATTCTGTCAAAATTTAAGCAACCGCAAAAGACTATTAAATACTAAATAGTACACGGAGAGACAAGTAGCTTTCCTTATGTGTACTTAAACAGTATTTAATTCTCAATGTATTTAAGTACCATATTACTTGACAACTTGTTTTAAGTAATTTTTAGAATTCCATTTCTTAAAAGAAAAGATCTCAATGTAAGGATTTTAAAAATATGTTTTTTTTTATATTTTTTTACATTTTCCTAGAAATTTTCATGAATAGCGTCGTTTTTATACTGGAATTGTGACTAAAATTCAGGGCGATTCATATTTCGGAACGAATAAATGCTTAAAATATAAGACATAAAAAAATATAGTAATAAAATATAATATATATTAAAAAGAGTGATCAAAGTTAAGAAAACAAAATTAGAGAAAACTAAAATACATCTACGCAAAACTGTTTTCACTAACCGGTTAAAATTATTTAATTTTTTTTCGGCCATATTTAGATTTTTTGAGATATTTTTGGTAGATTAAAAAATATTTTTCATAAAAAGTGCAGATATTTTTGGAATTCTCGAATAAATATAACATTTTCAGTCTCCAAATGAAAGAGCTTATGTTCTGAAAGAAAGGTCAACTTCGGTATTGAGTCCGCCTCACAGGACGGTACTTTTATTACTTACAAGCTTTTATTTAACTTCACCCTGTATTATGTTTGGGTCAAATGAAAGGATTTGACGAGCAGAATAATGTTGTTCCGAATTAAATATGGTAGGTTATTCTATAGTGAAGGTTGACGTGTGTCCAAAGCGTTAAATGACTGCATTGCACGGAGAGATGGGCAACGTAAGCATTGGTCTGCAACCTGTCTAGCAAAAGGAAAACACCAAAATCAAACCCGGAATGAAGTTCCCGTCGGGCGCGACTAAGGTCCAACCTGAAACGAACCTGTAGCTCATGTGCAGGCGATTACTTTAATCTGAGCGGCTGACACTTTCCGTGTTTTGAACCAATTAAATCTATTTTTATTAGGACTGCGTGCTTTGTCCATCTGCCGATAATTAACTAAATTAAAAGACTCCCTCTCGGAAATCGGCCGTCTACCTGGTTACATTCGCAATAGGGTGTCAACAAATATAATTTCGCGAACACCTCGGGGCGTCGGGGCGCACCTGTAAAAACCTAAACATATTTTATTCGTTTTAGCACATAGCCTAAATAAAAGCTTGTTTTTAAAGAAGTTTTTTCTAATTATTTTACTTAATATAATTTCTACCCGCTGCTGGGTAGGGCATGGTATCTGAGGGTAATTGTGGCTGTTGGCTGTTTGAGCTGCCTAGGACAGACTGTGAACGTAGTGAAAACTCTGATGTCATGGCACGCAACTTGCTTACAGTGTAGGTTGTGAGTTAGGGTGCTAAATGAAACCAATTTTGTTATCAGACCATTTAACAGAAAGAATTAAGCCAAGTGCACAAATCTTTCGGAACGAACGCTTAAGTGACCCGGACTCAGAGGTTCGAATCGCTGAAAATACTTATTTCGCCCATTTATATTTCTATTGTGTTTGGAGGATTGTTATTTTCAACTCGGAAAATTAGCAGGGTCAGCAGCCAAATAGTTAAGCCTTTATCAGCCGGTGTGTTTAGCGTATGCCAAAAATCTATTTGCTGGAGATTATTACTAAGGAAGACCTACATAGACTCGCAGAAAATGCGGAATAGGTATTGGTATTCGATGGCAACAGTTTCAAAGATTATGCCACACACTAAAAAAAAGAGCTAAACAGCACCACTCAAGAGGCTCAAGATTAGAATTTGCACGGCTGGAACAGATACCGGATTGAACGACGCAGCCCGTTAGGAGGGAAACTACCCGAATTCGTAAATCATGGGAGTAGTTAAAGACGTTAGCATACCGATACCGTTAGATAATACCGATATAGTAGACGCTCTTTGTCGCGAAGGGTCTCCTTTTTGAAAAACTTTGATCCACTTCTTGCTCCTGTTGTTCGTTATTTACATAATTTATCTATACTCTGTGGTGTGCTTCCGAACTCTATAATTATGCTGGTTTTTAAAGATTTTAAAGACCTTGATTTGTGATTACCTTTTCATCACTGCAAACCATTCTTTTGGTTCATCCAGCACGGTTTTATGAAAATTAAATCGACCGCCGACACCTGTCAAAAATCTCCAATTTGATTTGGATTTTCGCATGTTTTTATAAATTGTCTGCCTTCTTACTCGCACAATTTTTCACATTAAGTTTTGTTTGATATTCATCTGAAGTACCACAGAGTAGCCATAGAGATCCATTGGTTTTCATTATTTTTATCAATGCTATTTCAAAAGTTCTGTCTAACAGAAAAATTATTATTTACTATGCTGACAACACTGAGACCTTTTTTTCGAGCACTTCCACTCGTCTTCTAACAAATTCTGACTTGGACGATTTTCATTCTTGATGTACCGTCTTAAACATTGATAAGAGCACATTTACCTCTATCTCTGGAAAACGAAATCTCGGCGGTATTTGAGTAATTGGGTAAATTCCTGCATATATTTCGAAAATTAAGTCTGGTGCCAAATTTAGCAAGACTAAGACAATTTTGGGTTTCGTGAAGAGGTTTCGTCCAAGGAATTCGGAAACCCTTACATTATTATGCTTTTCTAACGAATGTTCGTTCGATTCACCCTTGCGTCCTTCTTAAAACAATTGTTTTATATTACCACCATAACACCACATGCCAATAGGTTTAGGCTACTTCAATTTAGTACACTAGAAAAGAAGCGCTGTAACTATAATATCGTTCTCGCTTTCAACTGCTTATAGGGCTAGGGACGTTCTCCCGAATTGGTAGCATATTCCAATATAGATATGTTTCTTTTCTCTTCTTAGAAAACATGGCCTTTTGCAGTAATTACGTCAAAAAAAAGACTATTTCGTCGATGTTAGGAATCTTTAATATCTACGGTGATTTATTGATCGACAATTTCGTGGTTACTTTATCTTTTATTCTTGCGAATTGTAATAATTATTTTCTGTTTCTTTTACTAATTAAATAATTTTGTATAATTTATTTTACTACAGTAGTCAGCGCTGAAGCATAAAAAATAAATTAAAAACAAAATCAACACATTTTTGATTTTAAATATTCTAAAAAAGGTGATTTTTCGTCGCTTTTGTATTCCATTTATTTCGTTGAATTTATAGATAAATAATTTAGGCAATCTTCTGTTGTCCTAATATTTTATGAATTTTTTTCTTGATTATGTTAAACATTCTTTCTCTTAACGTCTCTAAAGCAGTGAGTACTATTGAGAAATCGCTTAGTTACAAATAATTTACCTTAGGTATGGCCTTCAATAATGTCAAGACTATAGCAATACGCAATACTCTGAAATCCCACTGCAGCGCTAGCCTCATTTGCCACAGAACCACAACATAAAGCTGTCAGTGCCGTATGCTGACGAACTCTGGAAGAAGGTGTGTTGTCACCATCGCTCTGGCGCGTAGTAGTTAATAAGATCCCGGCCTTATTCGAAGATGAGGGGTTAAAGGTGGTGGCTTATGCAAACGACTTAGCCTTACTGGTCTCAAGAAAGTTCCAAAGCACCATCAGCGAACTAGTGCAAAGAGCTCTGCGTAAAATCCATAGGTGGGCAGTCAACTGCAGTTTATCAGTCAACCATGAGCAGCCGGAAGTAGTCTTTTTCACAACGAAGAAAGTGATTGAATCCTTCCAACCTCCAAAGTTGGACGAGAGCACTAACGGGACGGCACTAACCAATCACGCCAGCTACTTAGATGTCATACTCGACTCCAAACTTAACTAGGGTTAGAACATAGAGGAGCGCATGGAAAAGAAGAAATGGGGATTAAGCCCTTGTATTGCACACTTGATGAACATGTCTATTGTGAGAGCAACTTAACCTTAACAACATAAAAAAGCTCAAATTAAAAGAGCTGCCTGTTTGGCCATCCACCACTTGACTGCTACTAAACCTGAAAGTGTTGAAATGATGGGGAAATTTTAACCATTGCCATATCAATATAGTCAGGATCTATCCTGTAGGTTGTCTTCAGGCGAACACCGACTACACTACCCCTACACTGAGTTTTGGGAATTTCTACTACACACACAGGCAGAGAGGAGTGGGGGAGGATGGTGGTATCACCAAGGCGGATATATCGATCTTCACTGATAAATCTGAAGTAGAGGTCGGGCTGGGAGCTGAGCTGTTTTCGAATTGCCTAAACATATGTTCGTAGTCAGCATCGATTACCGGACTACTATAGCGCGTTTCAAGCAGAGATCTTTGCCATAGAAAGAGCGGCAAGGATATTACTAGTACGCTCAAATCTACCTAATGGTAGCAACATAGGAATTTATATCGACAGTCAAGCGGCAATAAAGGCGTTGTACTCAAACGTAATTAGATCTCAGCTGGTACGCAAGGCTGTTTAACTTGGGATCAAGGCTATTCAGCTGGCTAGGGAAAGAGGTATAACTTCTGTGTACGAGGAAGAAGTGGAAAGCATTCAGCATTTACTCTGCAGTCACCATCCTAACCTAACCTACCCAAAAACATTCCGGTAGCCACCATCCTAACCTAACTTACCCAAAAACATATCACAAAAACATTTGGTCCATGAAAAGTGCAATGATGTTTTTTCGTCTAATTAAACTGAGCTATATTCATAAGTATGTAGTTGCTGTCAGTAATTTGTTGATAAAGAAACCTGTGATGTTTCAAAGAAGAAGTCCGAATTCACATTTTAAAATATGGCAGCTGTTCCAGTAGAAAGCGAACAAATTCAAAATAAAATTTTCTCTCCTCTTTTCAAAAGTTTCGCAATGATATATGGTGAATAATAGGAAAAATTAAACCAAAAAAAAAATGGTGAAGAGCGAGTCGGGTTTGCGTAATTACAGTCCCGTAAAAAGCGGCACAAACGTAACTAACGGACGCATGAGTGATTAGAGTTGATCTTATTAGTAAGAGGGGTCTTTTAAATTAACACAAAACATCAATTTTTCTATAACTATGAAAATATGACAAAAATTCTGGCCAAGATTTCCGAGGGTTCCGTAATTGATTTTTAAAACACTGTGCTTGTTAGAGACATCGTTTCTTTTTTTCTGTAATATTTACATAAACCTCTATAAACTCGAATTGTTTCAGATCTTTTTTTTGCAAACTACGGAGAAAGAAAGGAAGGGGGGGATTGTATTTTTTAGACATTTATTATCATAAGTCGAAAGTTATGCTGCAAAAAACGGAAATGAAAATATATTGCACAACGTGCCCGTTGACCCCGTAACTCCACTTTAAAATGTTGACCCACCTTTCGGCATTTGAATTGTTTCATTTAAAATTAAGGTTGGCAAGCATTATTTAAAACTATTCCAAATTTTAAGTCGATAGTATTAGTATTTTTTATATACGATATGGAAGAACCCTTTAATGCGTTAGCGTGGTGTTGGCCGGAAGGGAATTAGGGTAAGAGAAGTGAGGAAACTTGAGTCTTGTTTTTGCATTGCTGCGAGCTAGACAACAGCCCAGAGACGGGACCCATGACATGGTGATCGTGCCACTCAACGAATTGATCCAACTCCGTCTCCGGCAATTGTTACAGACAGACAGATAGATGAAGTCACACCATAAGGATTCTTTTTTTACCATTTTGTTACAGCTTCCAAAAAAATGGCAGTTTTCCTCCTATCTATGACATAATACTTACCAACCCTGATAATAGGGAAATTTTAGCTTCAGAAAACAAGATATTCGGGGGGAACGGCGGTTTTTCCCATATTTTGATATCCTTATAATCAATTAACCAAAAAATTTAAAAGGAATATTTTTGAAATCCTTAAAAGTAGCTCTTTCAAACATTACCCCAAACGATACAAAAAATATTTTGTTGAGGAGCCAACTCCCCCCAGTAAAAATAAAAGAAATATGTGCGCGTCACAAAGACTTAACATTTTGCTAGATTTCAAATTCCTACGTTACGTCATTTTCGAGGAAAACGTCTGTTACAGGCAGACAGACGCAGGAGTGCTCTTATAGGGGTCGTTTTTTCCCTTTTGAAATGCGAAACCCTACAAAATGAAAAGCAAACTTTCTACCAAGGAACTCATAATAATTCCTTAATTTGTTGCTGTTTTAAAGTTATGTTTTTTTTTCTTTAGTTGAGAATTGCCGTGGTACGTAAAATGGCCGGTAGGTAATTTTTAAAAGCACAAGAGGACGATATAGCTATTTCAGAAATATTTTTTTCGTATTTTTGATAGATGAAAAGAAATCAATCTCCATTAAAACAAATGTAATTTTTGTTACGAAGCAAACTATTTAAAAATTAAATTTGTAGCAATTTTAAAATATGTTAATATTTTTCGTATTTCTACAGTTCTGGCCTTTTCCTTCATAATCAATAGAAAATTTAACTTGCGTGCACTAATGAAAAAGAAAAAAACTATGTAGTCCACTGTATGAACACAAAGTTCAAACGAAAGACAGAGTGTCGCCAACAAGTTGCTCATTTAATTCAATTAATTCAAAGAACAATTTAAAAGAAAAATTTTACTAGTAAAACATAGTTTTATTTTAAAATGTTAATAAAAATTTGAAAATTGTTTGCTTACCCTTACTTTCAAAAAATAAAAATAAGAAATATGCACAATAAAACCTGCAGACGAGCGTTCCGAAATCAGCTGATTGCGTACGATCACAATTCCACGTTCGTTTTGGAATGCACAGTGATAAGCTTTTCCACCGGCTCCACGACACGTGTAGTCAATTATTGGAAAATTTATCCCTTTTCGAAGGTCACAGAGTTCGCGATTTTCCGTTTTTTTCTATAACGAAAAGGTCATGCGACGGTTATTGAGTGAAAGCTCGACACCTTTCACTGCGTTTTATCGCGGCCGCTGAAGTGAAGCGTTTTGCACAAATTAAAATTGGCGAATTAATTTTAGCACTTTAAAGTTGATTCGTTTGCCATGAAAGCTTCGGCTGTTAAAAAAAAAAATTTGCTGCACCTCCCTACACCCTCCAGCTACCTTTGAACGGTATACTCTATCCCAATAACTAAAACTTTACAAGTGAACACTATAGTATAGCAGCGATGATGTGCCCGAGAGGAGAATGTGGTGCATATGCGCGCATAGCTTAACTATCGCATCGCGCAATCAAGTTTTTCAACGTCGGCGTGTAATGAACAACGATCGACCTTGGCAATGAATTTTTCGCGTTCCGCAATGAATACTGGCACTACTAATGCGTATTGGTGTTGGTAAGTTTGCCTATTTTTACACCACTTGAAATGAATCCATTATGCATCGATAACCCTGCACTGCACTATGATCGCTGCAGTGTGAGTAAGCGTGCGTGCCCGCATTACACGGAAAGCTTTGGGGTGGGCTAGTGCACCGTATACCGTTGAAACGCAACATCCAAAGCTTTTGCTCCCATGCAACAGAGCTGCTACTGCACATATTATGAAATAATTGCACACACGCGTTTTCCCGCCACCCCGTCAGCTATCGAAAAGGAGACTTGACAGGCGCGTGATAAAGTGCCAACTGCATTCGTTTTCAGCTCTTTCGCATATGCTTGATGCATTTTTTGTGCGATTACGTAAAATTGAGATGAGAATATGTGACGGATGCTGTTTGGTGCAGCGCACATCACGTAGGCAGAAATGTGTGAGTCGCGTGTTCCGATAATCTGTTCCTCCAAAGAGTTCTGGCATATGAAAATATGTGCTGCCAAAACACGCGTTCAGTGGCTTTATTTGGCCTTGAAATTAGCCGAGATCTAGTCGGCCTTGACTGACGGGCACTTCGGGGAATCAATCCGTGCCGATAGATCAAAGTAGTTGCGCACTGCACTTGCTTGCGCGGCCTACGCAATAACAACGCTGCTTACACAGTCTTGTCAGATGGAATGGAATGTCAATCGGTGCCAAAACTGTTGCTTGATTATAATGCACTATCCTTGACAGAAAGATTATTTTTCGGCAAACCATTTTAAATTAATAGATAATATTTGTTATTTGGAGTGAAACAAGAAAAAAAGTAGTAGGTATTGAGATCAAGTCTTTGTTTAGCCTGTTCAGGTACATGTGATGTGTATCACAGTAATTGATCTACTTAGTATCAAAGGCATCCTATGCAATCAATCTATACAAATATGTATACAACAATCCTCCTTCCTACATCTCGTTTTCATACAGCTTGCGAAATCGAAAGAAAAAAGGATTGCTGTATGATATATATATAATATAATAAACATGATTTTTGCCTTTTTTCGCTATTTTGAAGTTGGTTTAATTTCATTTAAAAGGGTTTTCGCATTTTTTTACTTCTTTGGTTTTTTTTTAAATATGGCTAATGAAAATAGAAACGCAAAAAACATCATTCACAAACGAACTAACTAAGAGAGATGACGTCTCAGAATTAGATATACAAGCATCTATCAAACAAAATTGATCGTTCTCCATAATTGATATTTACAAACTAGTAAAATGGAAAAAAATTTTGAGAATAGTTGAGAGGTTTAAGCAGAACAAAATATTAATTTTGAGCCAAATCGGAGCATTCTTAGACTACAGTAGACTACGTATCTATATAACTGAAAAGAACTCTACCAAATCGGTCCACGTGTAGCAAAGTTATTTACGTTTCGTGTGAAAGTGGAACTTCAAGGACATTTTGATTAATTGTTTAGTACGCTTAAGGGGGGAAGTACATGAAGAGGGCAAAAGAAAAGGACTTTTTTGGGATTTATTTTTGGGAAAATGAAAAAGGTCCACATGAAATCGATATTATATGTATTTAGGGCAATGTTTTACGAAGAGAAAAAACATTTTTTACATTTTGAAAAATAAAAAATTAATCAACCTGGTGGGTTTCGTAACTCGTGTCACGGCTGACATCGAAATCGGCGTAAATTCTCCTGGCCGCAATTTTCATCTGAAATCAAAAAACCAAACATTTTTATACTCGAGGGGGTTGTTTATTCTAGATAGACTACGATCTTTTCGAAATTCGAACATTAACTATAAAAATCGGGCATGAAAAAAAAGTTGCCTTTTTTTGCAAAAATTTTTATTATTTTGGCGTCAAAAATGGTCTTAAAATGATTTTTTTGTTATGTCCGTAGTCTATCTAGAGTAGTTTTTTATGCCCTTTAAAATGAGTACTGGATGAAGAAAATCGGTTCACTAGTTTTTTTGTAATCTTTTACGCCAATTTGAAAAACATGGTTTTGAGAAAACGCCGTTTAAAGTTTGTCCCGAAAAACTGACGAAAAAGATGCAGATAAGGAGATGGTAAGAAGGGAGGGGTATTCTCAGAAAAATCGGTATTTGGACTGAAAACGTCGAGAACGCTCTTTAACAAAGTCGCATTCATCACTCTAAATTCCAGAGCAGAAAAAAAATCCGGTAAGCGGAATCACGCGCGCAGCAGAGATCCTCGATCCCAGGCGCGCTGGGCCGGATCGGCGCCGACCACTTTCAAGTGGCATATCTTTCACAATTTTCGAGATAGGCTTTGGAATTTTGGAATTATATTCTTAGAGCATATACTTATCGATTAAGACAATAAAAAAAATCGATTTTTGAAAACGTCTTCATGTACTTCCCCCCTTAAGGGGAGGTTCTCATTAAGCTCAACCAAAAAATCGATTTTTTTTGCTTAAAAAGTTAGTAAATTTTCCGTAGCATACGCTCCCGAAAACCGTTTTGACGAAATTATTTTTTTTTAAAGTATAGAAAAAAAACCGGAGTCACCTTTTTACACGAGAATGGAATTTACGCGGCAGCGCAACTTTAAACGCGTTTTTCTCAAAACCGTATTTTTTAATACGGGCGGCATGGTATCTCAAAAACGACTGCATATATCGTTTTTGTTTTTTTTTATTTTAAAGTTGATTAAATTTAGGGGATCCTGAACCTAATCGCAGATGAATATTGTTATTTTTTTTTATTATAGCACTTTTAAGAGCCGAAAAATAGACGAAGAAAAGAATTTTTTTTTTAAAGTCCGCCATTTTTTTAATTTTTGACTTTTCCTTAGTTGGATAGGTTCAAGATCCTGTAAATGTCATATATTTTATAAAAAAATTCATTTTTTGATTTCAAATGATGTTTGGAAGCGCTACAGTGCCGCCCGCTTAGGTACTTTTATTTTAGGCGACCGGCTTTACATGTAAGTAAACAATTAACTATTCGATATTTTGCTATATAAAATATAGCAATTGTAAACGAAAAGTACAAGTGGCGTTCAATGACTGTATTAGATTTAGTTTTATTCTGCGTAGATTTGAACATGTTACCGTACATAAAAGTCGGATATTGAGATACTCTCTTGATACTTATTGAATCGAAAGCATTCACTTGTTTGTTAAACTTATTCCACACTCGGAAACCTTCTTACAATCGATGTCAATTTCAACTAACGCAATCTCCGCAAAATCGTAATACAATCATTCCTTTAATAAATTAGTACTAGAGAATTCTCATTCTGTTCAGACTGCGCAACTCTGGAACTCTACGCCGGAATCCATTCAGAATTCGAGTACTGTCAGAATTTTCTTTCCTTTCAAATTTCTAATTTTGCAGTTACGGTTTTTAAAAATTAGCTTACACAGAAAAATAATTTAATATAAAAGACAAACTGGTAAAGGACCCCGAATTGAACGTTGCGAGACACCACTTGTTTAGTGTGTATTGAAATAGTTTTCATTGTTTAGGGCTACCTGTTGCGCTCTTTCAAAAGGAAACGTTTAAGAAAAAAATATCACAAGACAACGTACACCATGCCATATACATAATATAAAAAAGTTGCATTACGGTGAGCTTTCCTGCTGTACCAAATGGAAGCATCTCCCAGAAAACCTGCGAAAAAACACAAAAAATTAAAAAACTCGTTGACGTCATAAAAGCTTTTTGCTTTAGAAATATGAAAAAATTTCAGTTTTTTGAAGAGTTTCAAAAAACAAGTGGTAATGCTAAGACTCAGGGGATGTCCTATGATGCTATAGCACAGCCTTTTCAGGAGAGGAATTGATTGTACGACAAGTGGATTAAGAAAAAAAGATCTGATAAAGAAGGACTTTAGAAGAGTATGTTAAAAAATGTTAAAATATAAAATTATATATAACATGATTAAACCTTGCTGGAGAACGTGCAAATCGTGTTGGGCAAACTGTGAAAATTAATCAGTACAGTTTTACACTTATCATTAGCCTACAAATACTTTATTCTTTTCGTTATCTATGTATATTGTACGAATGTAATGTTATAATGGTCAACATTTCATTTGTGTATTCGTGATTACTTAAAGTGGTCTATGTTGATTTAAAAACCTACCTCATGTACTAGACTGTTTATATTCCTACAGCAGATGTGTGATCAATTTTTATTACGGGTAGAAAAAATTATTTCCACAAACGAGCTCCCACAATAATATTTTTTAAAGAAATATTTAAATTAGAGTTCTGTTTACTTTGGTAAAAACGCCCACCATAGCCTAAGTCGGGCTTTTTGTATGATGTAGCTAAAGCCCAGGATACAAACCTATGTTGCATTAGCATTAGAAATTAGTGTAAGGGAAATGAAGGAAATCGAATGTCTTGTTTTTGCATTGCTGCGAGCTAGAAAACAGCCCAGAGATGGAGTGGAGTTTTTATGTATTGCAATTGCAAATGAAAAACTCATAGACCGAGGCTCGAAGATCCAAATTCATCTCTCTTGAAAAAGAATATTTCTTTTTGTGAAAAGACTAGTTTATTTATTGAACTGATTCCTTTTGGGAATTTTTATAAAACATATTAAGAATATAAAAAAAAATATCCTTTTTCCAGTTTTAGTACATGTTGATCACTGCAGAGGGCGTCTTCCAAAAGATACTTTTTAAACGGCTCCACAGTTTTTGGGCTTCCCGTAACAGATGGGAGTAAAAATTCAAACGGAATTTCATTCATAAGACTACTAGTAACTAAGCCTAAAAACATTTTCTTTTTAATATTTTTATCATTTTACATTTTCCTGAAAAATCAGAAAAAATCCATATTTGGAGGGCAAACTACTCCTGTATAAAAAAATAAGGGTGTGTAACATTATATTTTGAAAGGTTTAGTTACTAGTATTTCTTATAACGAATCGAATGGTTTTTGGATTATTAAAACCCGTTGAGTAGTTTTCGAGAAAAGTGTGGAGCCATTTCAAAATACGTGATTTTGAGAAAAACGTGATTTAAGTTTTTGTAACATAATTTTTGCATATAAAACGCTAATAGGTATCCTTACAAATATAGGTATGACTTTTATTCCTATACTAATTTTTTTAAACGGCTTTAGGACAGTATTTCTGTGATGTTAAGGAACACTTTTATGTAAAAAGAAAAAATTGAATATTTGTAACGTTTTGAAAAGAAAAAAAATCTCGTAGTCACTCGTCTAAAGCGATTTCAATGTTTGACCACCTACTGAAAGGCGAAAATAGGCATGCTTTTTTTTAAATTTCGACAGTTGGTCCAAACGTTGAAAGCCGTTGGTGCGTATTCTAAACATACAAAGCCACTCATATAAAGCAATTTCCAAGATTGACCGCCTCGTTAAACTGGAATTGACGGGTTTGAAATATGTATAGTATTCGGATTGCTTAAAAAATTTAATGGGTAGTCACAGGTGGTCAATCGATAGCCAATCCAATCTATAAATAAAAACGGGCAGCAGTGACGTAGACCTTGAAAACATTTGTTCGCGCATGTCGTGGTAAATCAAAGTTAATTGTGTCCATGAAATACAACAGTTAATGTGTGTGCTTTAAAACAGCAAACAGCTGCTATGCATTTTCTACTGCATGACGCAAAAAAAGCTGATGTATTGCATCATAACACTAATGAACAGAAATGAGATTATGCGAAGGATTGCTTCACGAGGGAACGGTATCAGTCAATTCACATGGTCTAAAATACAATAACGAAAACAGATTCAATACGATTCTCTACGAAAGGCCGTCCAAAAGAAGTCGGCACCCTAGCAAACAAAGAAAGCGACACCGACGGATTCCTACTTGTCAATGAGAGACATTAAGTGCGGTGGCGGAAAGTAATTTTGTTGTTTTAAAGAACAGCTTTGGAACGTTAAATACCCGTTCGCCTAAGAACCACCCGCTGTGGATGTCATTAACACCAGTCCTCCATCAAGGCTAGATGTGGCAGATGCAATAATGTCGAAATAAATTGCATAATGCAGATCGAATTGCTGCGGTTGATACTTCTTTTGCCATAATTCAAAGACGTTGAAAAATACTATGAAATGGAAAAAATTCGTCTTCGTAAAATCATTTGCAAACTGGCTAGATAACAATAGATCCCGGACTATGCTGACGATGTATGTCTTCAGTCCAACAATTAAAATCACGTAGCTCAAAAGTTTGAAGCCCTAAATGCAGAGGTCACAGAGCAGGATTGAAGGATAAATACAGCAAGTATAATAACAGCAGATGACGAAGCTATAGCTGATATACAGGCTCTTTTCAACATGGTTCTAGTTGCCAAAAAAACATCTAAACCGTTAATACAAACTTTTGTCAATCGGTCTCTGGAGGACATACTAAAAGTCAATTATCCGCATATTAGTACCAACTAGGACCTACATAGCCAAACAGGTCGATACGGGATTGACATCGAAGTTCGAAAACGGAATTGGCAATGAATAAAATAGTTTTTAAAAAAAAGTTGAAGCGACTTCACAAAAAGCGCTAAAAAGCATAAAATAATTTTTAATTTCATATCTATTACGACATTTTGAAGTCGGTGCAAATCAAACAAACCAAACAAATACAGCAAAAATATTTAATCGTCAGTTCTTATGATCCCCGTCCCGTGAGCTGAAACGTTCAGGTAGTATTATGTATTATTTTCAATTGAGGTACTGTAGTTGTTTTATTTGTTTAATTTGCACCGACTTCAAAATGTCGTAAAAGATATAAATTTAAAAATTATTTTATGCTTTTTAGCGCTTTTTGTGAAGTTGGTTCAACTTTTTTTTTTAAAACTATTTTATTTTTCACTTTTTAGAGTCTTCTACTATACAACGAAAACAGAACCATCCAAATCGGTCCACGCGTAACAAAGTTAGGTTCCACCCTCCCCACCCCACCAACATTTATTTCTCGTGGTATCAATAAGGTAGCATACTCTACCCAACAGAAAAAGAATTATTCAAATCGGTCCACGCGTTACGAAGTTAGACTACTCCCCCCCCCCCCTCCCCAACACTAGACCAAATTTTTCTCCTATTAGCAAATGGGGATCATACTCTATACAACAAAAAGAAGAACCATCCAAATCGGTCCACGCGTTACAAAGTTAGGTTTCACCCCCACCCTTCCAAATTTTTTTTTGACATGGTACCAATCGTTGAACATACTCTACCCAACAAAAAAAGAATCATCAAAATCGCTCGCCCTGTTATGAAGTTGTGCCCGGTCAGACATAAAAAAAATAAAAAATACAAGTCGAACTTAGAATCTCTTTGTTTTTGGGAAGTCGGTTAGTAAGAAAAAAGCAAACAACAATTCTCAGCAGGTTCTAGATTGAAGCCCGCGCTGGACCTAAGAATCACCGCCTAATTCGACGGCGGCGCAAGATGTGATGAAGGTCTGCTGAGAAGAAAAGTACATACAGAGGGTGATCAACGAATTAGAAACGTCTAAAATTTATTGAATTCTATATTGCTCATCAAGTTTTTTTACACTAAAACAAGATCATTTTGAAAGTCGAATACCTGAGATCAAAGATGGATCTGTTAATGTTTATTTTATGACATGTCCTTTTTTTCATCCAATTAAGAAATGGGTAAACCCAAGACAAATGACTATTTCCACATTTATGACCGATTCTAGGTAATTACAAACATTCTGTTTTCGGCAAAAAACTGGAATTAGTTTTCAATTCAGTCATAAAGGTTCATTTGAAGGATGCAGTTGCAAGATTTCTGAGTGATATTATAAACGTTTGAGTGATATTTTTGTGTAAATTAAAGATTTAGTCTGAAATTTTATATTCAAGACGTTATTGAGAACATGGGTCGTAAAAAGGATATAACAAATGAAAAAAAAATATGCTATTGGTGAACTATTGAAATCAAAAAAGCTAAAAAATCTTGAGATTGCGAGTCAAGTGTATGTTTCGTTTGCGACAGTGAGTAGAATCTCAAAATTGTTAAAAAATTATCAACCTGTAACATACAATAGGAGACTTAAGTGCCAAGAAATCAGGAAAACTACGCCTAGGACAGACCGAAGAATAATCCTTATGGCGGTAAAACAACGTAGAGCTCCTACTAAGGTTCTTAAACGGAGCCTGGATGAGGAAGGAATTAAAATATCTCAAGTTACCTTACGCAGGCGGTTATATGAAAGTGATTTGAAAGGAAGGAAAGCAGCTAAAAAGCCAAGGTTGATCCAAAAAATGAAAAAATCCCGGCTTGAGCGGGCTAGACAACATGAACACCTTACGATTAATGACTGGAAAAAAGTAAGCGGATAATGTTGCTTATTTTTATTAAATTTCTGGTCATAGTATAAAATGTATTAAAACTAATGATTTTTTTTAAACTTTAGGTCATCTCTAGCAACAAGTCTCAGCTGCAAACGATGACGGAATCTTTTTGCTTTGTAAGGAGGCGGCGAGGATAGAGATACAAAGAAGATTGTATACAAAGAACGGTCAAACACCCACCGTCAATAATGGTATGGAGCTGTATTTCTGGAGAAGGTTCTGGCCCTGTATACTTTTTTGACGGAGCAATGAGACAGGATCAGTATATCAGGATGTTTTTATTCCACATAGGAATTCACTCAATTATCACCCTTTTTGCTACACCTTCATTCAGGATAAAGCTCCTTGCCATACAGCGAAATCGGTCAAGCACTTTTTAATGAAGGAGAAATTTGAGGTACTTCCATGGCCCGGCAATTCTCCGGATCTGAATCCAATTGAAAATTGCTGGGCCTTACCAAAAGCGAAAGTTTACAGTCAGCAGAACCGAAATATTGCAGAACTGAAGCAAAATATTAAGAATGTTTGAACAAATGACAACCAAGTGCGAGAAATAATTATTAATTGTGTAGAAAGTATGCCCAACCAAATTAAGGTGGTAATAAAAAGTCGAGGAGGAATCACAAGATATTAATTAAGTTTATATTAATTTCGAATCTATCTGTTCCGAAAATATATGTGTACATAAGAATTGAAATTTTTGTTCTGATTTTTTTCTAAAAGCTACCAATAAAAAGCTAAAAAGTAAAAATGTTCATGCGTTTCTAATTTGTTGATCACCCTCTGTAGATACGCAAATTGTGTTTGGAGTTGAAGGCATTAGTGCAGCACCGGACCACACAGCCTCACAAGGGATTTAAGGAAATTTTATTAAACTTTTAAGCATTGGCAGAGTTAATTGACGTACACAATACTTTTTCTCAGCGGTATTTTTTAGGTTGTCTATTAACTATTTAACTATTTTCAGTTCCCGTAACCATTTGTAGAACGCAGGAAGAAAGAAGAACTTCACCTGATTCGGCGACAAATATTAAGAGTAAACCTACAGTCTTGCATCCACCTCAAATGAACAGAAACTCTGCAATCGTTAACTGCCTCTTTAGTAACTGAGGAGTATGATTTATTTTTCTCTTTAGATATAAAGATCATCTTAGTTTCATATTTCCAATATATTTATTGTGGGCCGAAATTATTTGTTGACGTTGTGACGAATAGACTCAACTTGTTTTGTGACTGAGACACTTAATAATGTTATTTTCGTATCACAGTGCGGCTAATAACGAAACCCGCCAACATATTATTACATTGTGTACACACGTCAAGGTGCCCTATCGCCGAATAGAACAAGAAAGCTTCTGAAACTCAGCGGGCGGTTCTACTTGCAGAGTTAATAAGTTTGTACGACGAAGACGCCACTTACTTTCCCCTAGTAGTGCCAGGCAAAGCCAAGTGCAGATTTAGCATTCCTGTAACAGTCTCTGAACTCAAGTAAGCGTAACAACTGGAGCTTTTGCAAGCGAAAAGACGAGATTATATTAATAAGTTAGGAGAGCTAGCCAAAAGCGGTTTGAATCACCATACACATTTTTGTAATGTTAATTAAGCGCTGGCAGATTGCGATTCCAACTACAATGAACTTATTATATTGCTACATTTTGACACTCCAATACAAGTATACTAACAAAAGTTAACCGAATACAATATGATGTGATTTATTAAACATTTCCTCGCCATCATTGCTTGCCAAAGCGGACGTATATGTTAGACATATAATCAAAACATTTCCAAACTATATAAACCCAGTAAATCAAGATTGATTCAACGGCGTTTTTACTACTGGAATTAAAAACCTTCGCAGGAAATTTGCACAACCGAGAGATAACCCACCACCTGGTCTAATTCAATTCCTTTTAATGCTGTCAGCTTCCACCATCCGAAATCCCAAAATGCACCGCAACCAAATTTTCAGTGTGTCTTCCACATCGAAAATTTCGTAAAAATGCCGAAGGGCACATGATGCAACTATCGCTTTCCGCTGGAGCAGTGTTGTTGCTCTTCTCATGATCCCTTCCTGTTCCTAACTTGGAACCTTTAATTTATGTGCGTGGAGAACAAATTTGGTCAGGGCCTGGCCACTTCCGATTTTTTAACTGCCTCGAATGATGTAACCAAGGTCCCCTTATGAGGAGCCAGGAATGCGGTTCTCGGTTTCTGGCGCCTTTATTTTTTGCACCTTCGCTGTGTGCGGATGCTGCTAACGATGTTTTGCACCATTCGGTGCAGATATCGTGATACCTTATTTATAGCCCTGGATTTGCCGCACTTTTTCCAATCGCACTCAATGCACCGAGTCGTTTGCGGCTGATAAATCAATGAGTAGGCTTGGAGGCTCCACGGTCCAGAAGATCGGGTCATGTTTAAATTTGTTTTGCCGCCGAAATCTCACATTTGGCTGGGGAACGGGGACGTAGTTTGTGTTGTCTTTCCAAGCCGCCTACCTCCCAAAGTCCCAGGCGGCTGGAAACTGGAACGTGATGCACTCAGAATAATTGCAGCCAGACTTTCGTGTGATTACTGTCATTTATTTAAAACGAATTAGGAGAGAGCAACCAAGGAGAATTAATATTTATGTATGTTCAGACGAACTCCGGCGACTGTGGCCAACTGGGTTCCATTGTTACTATTAATTTCATGAATATAACATTTTTGTTAATTAAGGAGAAGCACGACTTATCCGCAGATTTACAAATTAAATAATTGGAGCTATGTCTATCAGTCTGGTGCGTTACAAGCAAATTGCGTGAGTGAATTATTCGTTCCTTGTCGAGCATGTTAGAAATTCTCATTTTAACCCACGATCGTCATAATTTGTTGTTTTTACATGAAAAATACGTGGCCCTGGGCGCCCATGGATTTAAAGATCACGTCTAAATCTAGTCGGATTTCTATAGTTCCTTGGTTTTTCCAGTCATCCACCTTGTTGTACTGCCCCAAGATCGTTGCTCAACTGTCATTCTACTTTCATGCTGCAAACGGATTTGAAACGCAATTTCAAGTGCACGCACGAAAAAAATTACAATGGAACGAGGATGAAGTGCATTGCTGAACACCTCACGTTGCTGCACTTAATGCAATCACGCATGGGCACGGCTGGCACTAAACGCTCACGCAAATTGGTCTTGCTGGAGAAGCGGCAATCGCCGTAAAGGGACGACTCTAGTTGCGTTCAAGTTACGATTTCGCATCGTTCGTACTTCGAGAACATAATAAATTACCCTGTCATGTGCGTGCGCAGATAATTTCCCGCATTAAACCACTCTCCGCGCCTCTGTGCACGAAGCGAATAAGATAAAGCTCGCAGTGCTCCTAGTAGAATATCTTAACCACTCCACTATATCTTTATGATTCTACCTACCTTACGGAATCTACAGTTTATGCAATTTCTTCCTATTTTTCGGTTAGTTATCTCTCGCACAATTTACAACGAGAATCTGAAGAAAATCTCCTGTTATCGAACCCAGAGCGATGCCGCCAAATGATTGATGGGGCGTGAAGAAGATTACTAGGAGATGAGAAGAGAAAATTGGGCAACGATCCATTCGTGTTACGTGGCTACGCTTAAAGGATAACGTATCTAACGCGGCGTTTCTAAAAGATATACTTGGCTAAATTTACTTCAGATGCAAATGCAAGGTTAACTCTGGCAAATCATTTTATTGTTGCAATAAAATACAGGTCGGTCATACTTTCAATGAAATTCAGGTTATGGGATATGTATAGCTTTAAGAGCTTAAAATAAAAATATACTAAATTTTCTCTTGACAAACCTAAAATAAAAATATTTCCGAAAAATCCTGTAATATTCACTATGATATTGTTCTACTTTTATAAATTCGATCTTCAGTTTTTTTCTTTAGTTTACTAAATAATAAAGAGTGACGAAGTGTTTCTGCAAATCGTACAGAAATTATGGAGCCAAAGCAATTACGAGAGTAAATAAAATATAAACGAGACCTTATTTATAAGAAATTTTAATTTGGTTTAATACAATAGCCAAACACGCTTCATATTTCAACATAATCTCCAGCTTTGGAAACACATTTTTCCCATCGGATTGGGATGTTTTTGATCCCGGCATCGTAAAATGAAGGGGGTTGTGTTAGGTGCCAATTGCGCATGAAGATCCCCATTCCTGCATCTTTGTCCTCCGAGAGCTTGTTTCACCGGCACAAATATATGGAGATTGCAGTGCGATAAGTCAAGGCTATAGGAGGTATGCTCAAGTGGAGTTCATTTCATTTCCTCTAATGACGTTTCAAGGCGTTTCGAACGATAAGTGTTGCTCACCTTACTCAAACAGTTGCGAGCATTCAGCAGTATAATTCTCATTTTCAACCCGATCACGTCCTTCTTCAAGGGCAAAAAAAAGACACGAGCCCTTGACAGCGTTTGATCACCAAACTGTGAAGTCAATTTTTCTACAATTTCAACTGGTTTTACTCCTTCTTGAGTAAGACATTTAATCATAATGCGTTGCGCTGCGAAAAGATGCACATGTTGCTCTGACATCGTGACAACTAATGGCAAACCGATTTGAACCGGTCGAACGCCTACTATTCCTTCTCCTGACAACTCTACCTATGTCCTCTAGAAGCGGCCGCTCGCTCTCTTTAAACTTACTCGCTTCAGCAGGGCTGAAGGCACAAGGTACAAAATATTCCAGATAGAGATTTAGAGAAACAAGAGATGTCCGAATCGTGATCACGCAAACTATATAATTATATTTTAACGAAATTTAACTATTGTGCAATGGAGTCCATCGTTCACTAAATTTTACGGTGCTGTTCGGCAAAATTACACAAACGATTAACAAATAATTAAATAAAACAGTTGAGAAACGTAATTTTTACCAGAATTTCGTTTAAAATTTCAAGAATATTTCCCTCCGTGTAATATCTGCCTTTCAACTGTAGTCACCAAAATGATGGTAAATATCAGCTTAATTCAAATGATATCGCGAAAACCTTTATTGCAGTATATGTAAAATTAGTACCATCATAAAGGAGTTGTACTCAGGAGCCCAATAACACGTCATGCACAAGGGAAACTATACCTTCCAAGTGCTGATGTATACAGTCATTTTTGTTTTTAATGATGTTTTTCAGTGGTTTAGATAACCACACATCGCGAGAGGGATAATACGGAAAATATTTCAACACCTTACGCACCTGGACTATACCGACGTTGTAAGCCTTTTAACCAATAAACAGGGTCTTATGGATCAAATTTTCAGAGAACTGAATACATATGATCTTGGACTTCAGAAGACAAGATGAAATTAATAAATTTTGTTATCTCCGCAGCAGATGGCGGAACTAAAAATCATACATACAAGCTCGTATTAACAGCTCGAGTTGGATTTAATATTCTTGATAAGATATGGCACAATAACTACATCCTTGAATCGATGTACAGCTCTTCAACATGGATGGTGACCTGCTATAGAATCCTTTGATGTCCTTGGTGCGTCTTTGGTGTCTTTGGTGCGTCGATGCCAACAAAGACCTATATAGTCTCACAGGCCAAGCCGGGACAGACATCGTTTTTCGAAGACGAACGTGTCAATGGATAGGCAACATACAAAGAATCAAACAACATCGCTTGCCTCCAGAGTGACACTCTTACATCCTTAACATCCATTGGACGAAGGTCATTGTCAACGAAGACAAGACTTGAGTTGTGTTTAAGTGGTCATATACGTCCAGCACATCGTAAAATTAGGCTGGGGAAAGGATATTTTAGTATCGATTACATATTATTTATTAGTTCGTGAGGAACAATAAAACAATTATAATTTTTTTTGTATCATTAACTAGTTCTTTAGTGGAAGATTGTTTCTAAACGTCCCTTAATACCCTTCTTAGATATTACACAAAAACAATATCACCGGACGCACAAAGTCCCCAAACTTTGCATAAAATGTAGGGTGTGCTCTGTTATACAGTAAGGAACAACCTATCAAAAAACATCTAGTTACAAGCCTTCGGAGCATTATGACTATTGTAGATTTATATGGACCATACAAAACAAAGCAAAAAGGGACTACAGAAGATGCAAGATTTCGTGGTCGTTTGAGAAGATCCGTAGAGAAGCAATAAATTATGGCAGAAGTTGAAGGTGTTAGCAGTCTTTGTCCTAAAATTGGTTCAAGAAAGCAAATAAAAGATGGATGGAATAGATCCAGTAAACCGATACAACATCGACTACTATGTTATTCACAAATAGACGCTGATAGAAGCGTTAGGCGTGGTAGCCAGAAGTGTTCAATACAAATTCTGACAAGCTCAGATCCAGATGGGGTAAAAGATCGATATGGTATACGTCTAATGCCAGAAACCATTTAAGGGAAGTTGCAATACATGTAAATGAGAAGCGCAGTATATGAGTTCGTTTCTTTCCATTTCTAACCGAAAGGTTCGCTTTACAGTACAACGTACTTAAAGTGTACTGCAATGTACTTTGTTCAAATACAAATTACTGTAAATGCAATATAAAGTAATGAAATGTATCAAAAAGTAATAAAGGACATGTAATGCATTAAATTTAGATTTTGAAATAATGCAGTATTGAACTACGAGTAAAAGTAACTTGTATTTTAAATTTGTAGCAAACTATTTTAGTTTAAATAAATTATTAAAAACTTCGATAACCAATGTGACGTTCTCTGTCCCACACGGAATTCAAGGAAGAGCGAAAAGTGAGAAAACTTAACAAAAAGAAAGACCTGACCGACACTCAAAAGCTAATTTATCTATTACATGCTTCTCTGTTCAAAATTGTGATTGAGGAGAGTATGTCCAAACTGTATTCTAGCAAGTACGATAGATTTCCATCTTCTTAATTTTTAAATAAGTTTACTATATTTTATATTATTATGTTTAATACCACTCAATTTATTTTGGGTTGGAACTTACTAACATTATTCCAGCCACTTTTGGTAGTTTACGTGCTTTTTAGGATTAATATGTCAACAAGGAATCGTTTCTTCTATTGAAAGGTCGTTACATCTTTTAGCCAGAATATCGGCTTTGTAGTATCCTTCTATCTCAGTATAACTGGGTAACCAAAAGAAGGTAATGTTTTTACTATATCTGACCTGTAGTTTCGATAACGCTTTGTGAATTCGAAAGTTTGTGTACGCATTTGAGCTGTAGAATTTTAGTGATTTCTTAGTTGCATACTATTCTGTTAAAAATACTAGTGTGTGTCAACAAATGAGACCTACTGTCTTTTTGTGTTTGCGAATATGAAGGCACAAACAGTTTCGTCGTTTTAGAGAGATCCCCGGCCAAATTTTAAGGTAGTTTGGGGAAAGAATACTGAGTAGATAACTTCTCTAGTTACATATCTTGATTTATATAGATGGAGCTGTGAGCAAGATTTTGAAATGTTATGTGTTGGGGAATGTGAAAATTCTCTAGTCTACTTATTAGTCGAACATACCCTGGTTGTCATGAAGACTTTCTATGTTTTATTTTTTTATAATTTTGCTTATATCTCTTGTAAATAAATGGGATTTGTTTAGCAGTTAGGTACTTAGAGACAGGCTTTTAGTGGGGCTTGTACGAAAGGCTCCGATTGCAATTCCTGACTTTGTGTTTTGTATTACTTTTGACGGGCTTAGTTGGCTCTGAGTTTTCGATGTATATATGAAACTTCGAAAGACTATCACTGAGCAAGACTTTTAGAAGTAACTTTCGATCTAATATGAATGTGCATTTAGATGAGGTTTAGTATTTGTGAAATTGTTGCTTTTGCTTCTTTTATATGTGCTCTCCACCAAACTTATGTTGTTGGACGTAATGAATAGGCTTACTAAAAAGGAAGAGCTTAGTTTCGTAAATATGAGATTATAATGTTGATATTCGTATTCTCTTATAAGTAACAAGCTATATTAAAAAATAGTTTTTCATAAAAAGCGCTAAAAAGCATAAAATAACATTTATTTTAATATCTATTACGACATTGTGAAGACGGAACAGAACAACAACAACAAAATTTCTGAATCCTCCTTCCCTATGATGCCTTAAGCTTAAATGTTTATGTAGTTTTATATGCTTTAATTCTGGATATTTTTAAGACAATGTTTTATTTATTTATTTTTCGCATTTTTCGTATTTCTTTAGATATGTTGTGATTGCAACAGTTACAGAGGTAGTACACTATATATGTATATAGAAAGAAAACAGAATCATCTAAATCCGGCAACACGTTAGGAAGTTTATCTCAGCTGCATTTTCATACCTTTTATCTTACTCTAGGTGCAACATATTTTATCATTTACCAATGAGGAAACGTATTGCCGCAAAACAAAATCAAAATTAGTCGACGCCTTACAAGGCTAGGTGTCGCCCTCCGCCCACCCGCACCCTAAGCCGAATTGTCAGGATGCAAATTGTGCACTATACTGTATTGAGTAATAAATGAATCTTCCAAATCGGTCCACATGTTAAGAAGTTGGTCTACCAATCCCCCACACCACCCAAGGTTAAAATTTTTTCTCATATAAACAATAGGGGATCATCTCTTATTTAGTCTGCAGTAAATATATGTTCGCGCTAATCTCAGGAGCCAATGCATGGATTTCAATGGGATTGTCACTATTTTATAACCGTTCAAGGATGGTTTAGGTGTATGTATCTTAATATTCGTCGATACGAAGTCGAATAATTAGTGGAATATGGAATATGCTATGTGAACGTTCTATGATGAGTCCCAAGCATTGCTGCAGTACACCTCTCCCACTATTACTGTGGAAGTGGCCAAACGTGGTGGGGGTATTAATAGTAGGGATAATCGAAGGTCAGATCAGCATATATGCGCTAAGCATGGGCATTTACCCGCAATGTGGCTATGACTGTAAATAACTCAAGATCAATATTGATACGTTTAAACATATATAAACATTGATGTGGGTAGGGTATGTATGTTTCGGAATGACTCTTGAATGCCTGGAGAAATATACACCAAAATAAACACCCTCCAGCACCGCAAGGGGTAGAGTGGGAAGAGAATGACATAAAGTTAATCGAAAACTACTGATATTAGTGTCAAATGCATAGTTTTCGAGGTCACTGAAATGAATAATGACACCCCCGATGCCGTTAAATACTGTGCAGATAAAACACCCTAACACCCCTAGGGGTGGGATGGGAACGGAGTGCCATGTAAAAATAATAGAAAACGGCTGACATCAGTATGAAATGTATAGCTTTTGGTGTTGCTGAGGTAAGTAATGACAATTCCATTATCATTAGATGTTGCAGGGTAAGACACTCCTAGCACCCGTAGTGGTGTGGGTGGGAAGAAGGTAATACGTAAAAATAATTGAAAATGACAGATATTAGTGTCGGCTTCGTAGTTTTCCAGGCCGCTGGGATGAATACTGTGATTCTGTTAAATACTGTTTTGTGCTAAGACACCCCGGGTGGGAAGGGGGTGGGAATGGAGTAACATGTACAAATAATTGAAAACAACGCTCACTTACCAAAAGTTCGAGCAACGCCGGACACGTGAAGCTAGTACTTTGTAAAAATAAGAATAAATCATCTTAATGGATTTACGCGTTATGGTCTACGCCCCATCCCAAAACTTTCACTTGAGACCAATGGGTACCTCAAAAATAGAATCATCTAAATCGGTCCACGCGTAAAAAAATTAGACTACACTTCCTCTATCTCCACCTCTCTCTCATTTACTATACCATTACAATTTAAAAAATTTTCAAAATTAATATATCGGTTTGCTTGGTCAGGCACAATCGTTTCTTCAGATATTCGGCTATGGAAAGTCTTTGTGTTTAGACAATCCCTAAATAGGAGTATTTGTTGACAATTTTAATCCGTTTTGTTTACTTCCTGGGTAACTACGATATTTTATACCTTAAAGCTAGACAGCGCTGAACTAGCTTCCAAAATATTGGCCTAGAGAACTGTCCTATTCCCTATGCAATCGATCACCTTTACAGATTGGTTTTTTGCGCACTAATTACGGCATGTTCGAGCCTATTAACAGCATGCTAATGATATTGGAGACGTTTTTGATACTTATGTGGACAAAGTGATACTTAAAAGGAGCCTCTACAATTTGTAATTCATTCTTTTGCTCGCACTGATTTTTGTTTTAATTTCTCTTTTTTGTTTGTTTTGCATTTTGATTCTTCTGTATTTGAATGGAAATACTATTATTATTATTATAAATCGCATGTGTAGAGTCGTGATTATGTGTCCTCTTTATGACCTGACTCCTACCAAGGATTTGCTGTAACGATCTCTGTTGTCTATGCACCTCTTATTGTTGTGTGTGGGCGTGTTTTAATTACTAATGTTTTTTTTTGCATGTTAGTGTGGGAGCCTCATTCAGAAGAGTTAGAAGGATTAATTCTATAATACCTTCAATCATGTAATCAAAACAACAAAATCCTTGCGTGTAAAATCCGTGTATTTTGATTTTTGGGGCGGGTATTTTGGCCAAATGCTTGTAAATTTGTGGGTAAAATATTTTTGCAGCATTGACAACGCTGTCTATTTCTCACTTTTAAAGGTTAGGTTTTTTGTGATAAATAAATTCTCTTGAAATTTAATTTTCTTTAAGATTCTTTAGGATCCTAAATATAAAAAAACTTATTTAACATCATTTGAAAACATATCGGATTCGAAAAAGTGAAATAAAAGATTAAAAAACATTTGTATTACTAAAAAAATGTGCGACTTTCATAATTAAATTAAATTGAAACTTACATAGGTCGATGTGTTTGTATCATTAACCAAATGGGATTTACGTACCTGAAAATAAAATTTATTTAGTTATTTTTAAACTATGACATATAATATTAAAAATAATTGATTTAAAAAAAATTACGACAAGCTCTATCCCTAAGATGTTAAAAATTCTTTTTGTCATGTTTGAGGTTGTCGTGTTGACATAAAATGGCTAAGTTATCCCTTAAAAAAAGTACCATAGTGCCTTAAGTCTTGCATCTATGCATACATATATAGGTGTGTCTTTTCCTATCATTATGATAATTACTAATTAAATCTTCATATTTTTCATAATTATTTAGTGCACATATAAACTCGTGCGTAATATAAATTAATTAAGTGCACTTAAAATTTTTCGAAAACAATTTTTGCTCAATACTCGCATTATTGATATTTGCATTTGGGTCACTCTGGTTCTGGTGAACTCAATTCAGAAGTTGGTTCCTTAGAAAATACAAAAATTAATGTCATTTTTGACATTGCACTTTCGCTAATCGTTACAATCTAATTCCAAACTTGAACTGCATACATGCTGTTTTCCGTAAATATTGATAATACTAGTAATACTCATCGAAACAAACGAAAAATTATAGGGGAGAAGTGGTTTCAATTTTTCGGTATATGCGTTATTTTTTTTTTTTATACGATGTGGCCAAATCCTAGGGGACAACCCTTTGAAGCGTTAGCATGGTTTTGGCCGGAAGGGAATTAGGGTAAGGGAAGTGAGGAAACTTGAGTCTTGTTTGCATTGCTGCGAGCTAGACAACAGCCCAGAGACGGAGTGGAATATTTTAATTTCTTAATAAAAGCTCACGGTCATCTGGGCTCGAACCCGGGACCCATGGCATGTTGGTCTTGCCGCTCAACGCATTGATCCAACTCTGGGTGATTCTCAAATTTAAACATTTGGGCGTTTGTGTATCAGTTTATTTTAAATATTACTTTACAGTAGCAATCTCTCGGTGTTTTCTGGAGGGTCTGGAGTATTTTATCAGGCATAGTTTAGGCTACTATGAACGGATGGGCGGTGGGGGGGGGGGAATCTAGCGCTCATTTACCGAAAGTCCGAGTAACGCCGGGCACAGTCAACTAGTTACATAAAAGTCAATGAATGTAATATCAGCGACCTGTCTGTGGTAGTTATTCACCTAATTACCCTAATTACCTTCCGGCCAAAACCATGCTAACGCATCAAAGGGTTATCCTCTTGGTTTTGGGTACTCTCTTAACGCAACGTGGCAAAAGCTACTGGACCTGGTGGTTTCTCGCCCAGGTTTTTAAATTATGCACCTTTAAACCTTTATGCAATCGTTTTCACCTGTCATAGGTCACAGGAGTGTTTTCCTGAACATGTAAATTTGCTCATGTTAAGCAGATACCTTAAAAAAACAGGCATGCAACCACTCTGACTACAGACCATATTCCCATTAGGATAAGCTGTCAAGTCAAATCAATCCAAACCATTAAAGGATGGTTGCAGGCCTACGGGCTGGAGCTGGAAGAGTATAAATCGAAAAAAAAGAGTCCTGAGGGTCAGAGTAGGGGATCATGAAATGACATCGAAAAAGGCTATACAATACTTCGGAGTGATAATATTTAAAAATCACTTGGAATATGCAGGTGAAAAGGCGAATAAGGCAATAGCGGCACTATCGCGTCCGGTATGATGCCAAATATCAGAAGACCTAGGCCACTAGCTAGAGACCGGCTGACCGTCAGATTACTGAGGGGAGACGCCGGGTGAAAAGAGGGCACACCCTGAGTGCGTGGCAGAAGCAATACAAAGGACGGTGGACACATATATTAATTACAAGGATCGAGCCTTGAATAATCTGGCGACATACCAATGTACACTAACACTTTACTCAGTTTTTAACTGGGCATAGTGGTTCTCGTAAATATTTGCGGGCCTGACAATTCTCCTTTTTGTCCTCATGGGCTCTTCATTAGTGTCTGGATGTAAGGATGAGGAAAAACTTACAACCATATGTGAAATATTAAGCGCACAAACGTTTGTATATCAGATGTGCTTCACTCCCACGAGATCTGGAATGCAATAAGAGATAGCTGCATTTATGCTTGATACAAGAGCTTCAAGTTGCTCCCCTTAAATTTTGGTAATCTTTCCTAAGCAGAGCATCACGTTAAACAATTTTCTGTTTTTATCCCGGCTATAAGCGGCTTCCATAATAATTATAGGATTCAGTAACCAATTAGCTGTCCTCTCTTAAAAGTGTGTATCTAAATTGTGTCGCAGAAATGAAGCGATGGGGAGTATACTCATAGTATCCTCATACGTAAATAAAGTAAATTTTATATTTTTTATTTATTCTTTTATTTGGTCTTTATCAATGTAAATGTTGAAATTTTTAAAATTTATGAATATATTTTCGTTAAAACTAGCTCCTTTTTGCACCTGACGAATATGCTCGTCAAAGTATTGTCACTTCTGTATGACATCCAACCAGCTAAGGACCTAAATTGTGACTGCGTTCGAAAGTGCAGAGTTGGGTTACAAAAGATCTCACTTATTTTATCGAAGTGACAAGGGTGGCAGTTACAACGACTTTACGACACCCTAGGATAAAAAAATAAAATAAATAAATATGGGACCGAAACTTTTAAACGAAGCATACATCGTCACCTCTTCCCTTCAACCTTTTAACTCATTTACTTTACCATTTATTCATTTCCTTCCAAGGCTGTGCTTTAGCATCATAGGGCATCCCCTGAGCTTTGACACTATCATGAAAAAATAATGTTAATGAAATCGGATAATTACAAACTTTCCTGATTAGCTCGACCTGATTATGAAAGTTGAGTAAGGTAGCTTTACAGTCAATCGAAGATAACAGAGAAAACGACCTAATAAATGAAATTGGTCGATTACTTTAATCTTAGATTTGCAGTCGCTTTTTTTGTTCGATCCTAATATTTTCCCACATTCGAGTCGAATTAGACTTAAGTACTTGAGCATTAAGTGCGGAACACAATGTGGTGCTGGCGCTCGTAGCTGGCGCGGTAGCCAGACCTGTCAAAAGTTAAAAATATGGAAATTAAGAGATGGCGGTCCAATGTGTAGCTGGCGCTGTAGCGCAAAGTTCAATATTTTTAACTTTTGGCGCGCGCCAAATTTGACATTTCCGAGTTAGCTACCGCGCCAGCTACGAGCGCCAGCGCCACATTGTGTTCCAGCCTTTAACATTTAAGTAATCAGTCTTACCTCAGCTGTTTTAAACAAACCAACTTAATGCCATTTCTGTTCAATGCTTTGATTCTGTATTGTCTGCTGGCGCAGCAGTTATCGCAAGAGACTAAACACATGGGCATTAGATAACCCGGCGATTAGTCAATCACGCAGGGGTGACAAATGGAACACAGGCAAAAAAAAAGCAAACAACAGCCCCATTCAGGTTATCATAAAAGCTTATCGGTAGAGACAATTCAAAGAAATTACTTTGCACCGACTGGATGAAATGCACTTTCCGGGGCAAAGAGCAGGGGGCCTACAATAGTCGCCATAGTTACTAGTGAGTACGCGTAAATTGCGGTCTTATTATTATCAAGTGCTAATTAGAACCGACACTTTCTCTAATGTCGACACAATTTGCGCTGGTTAGTTTAATATGTACTGGCACATGCCACAAGGCCTCGGCTATACGTCGAACTCCGCCTTCTTTATGCGCCCCGTTTGTTGGTTCCTGAACTATTTTTTTTCTTCGTTTTAGTATGCACAGTCGGAGAAATGCAATTACAGTTGGAAAAGTGCAATTAAGTTCGGCTCCTCGATTCAAAGCTCATAACGAGGCGTTGAATCACAAAAGTGGAAAAGCTCTATCAGGGCGCTTAAGCTTGCAAAAAACTATAAAAATTGGCTTAAATCAAACAGTGCAACCTAGCCCATAACGTGGCTAGAACATTAGTGAGTTGCATTATGGGGCGCACCAACACAGTTGCAGGACACTAAAAGTTGTTTACTCGGAAACTCCTTTCACACTTGCACACAAAAACTTTCCAACTGCTCCAAAAAGGAAAAATCCCACAACGGCAGGGCGAAATGCAAAAAAAAGCACAAACTTAAGTTTATTCAGGGTTTGTTGCTATAATTTCCCTCGATTTTTCGTTCTTGTTAATGTTTTTTTTTTGCGCCTTTTTCTATTTTTCGGTAAAGTTTCCGCCACAGTTTATGGGTGGGGCGCAGATCAGTTTTGTACAGTTAACGTCGCATTACTTTGCGTGTGCAACTAGCTCCAAAACTTTCATGGCATGGATGGTGGGTGGTGAAATGAATAGGACGAATGGAAGGAAAGCACTTTGCAGTAGAAGCATTCTATAGTCGTCATGTCTAAACTTTCCTTGAGTCTATGTATGCACCTCCCTCTCTCGACAACCGTAGCCCGTGACAATAGTACTTCAGGAAACTTTTAACGCACATTTTTCGAATGCTCATCACATCATTTTGGCTTACACGGTTCGGTTTAATTCGAGTGGCACTTTTTTCCATAATACTTTAGATCTTTCAATGGCTCGTCACTCGTTCCCTTACATTATGGTAACTATGTATGCGTTTGTAGCCCCAACAATTTTCTAGATTAGTTTAGTTAGATTCAGAAATTAATTACTAAGTCTTATAAGTATAAAGATTTAGGACTTCCGCGATTTTTTTAATTTGTTATTTAATATTTAGGGGAGAGCGGGGCTATTTGATAAAACATTTGTCATCAACTTTTTCTGGGAAATTGATGCATTAGACAGGAAAAATGAATGATGCAGTTTTGTAGAAAAATGTCAGAGCTACAAATTTGCTTCAGACAGTTTTCCGATCCGCGCAGGGGAAATGGGTGAAAATTGGGGGCTGGGGGCTATTTGCTGCAAAAAAGTAACACAATAATGCATAAAAACATGAAAATACACAATTTACAGCTGTATCAAATAGCCCCGTGCAATTTGTATTGAATAGCCCCGAGGCATGCCGAAGCACACCATCGACTGATTAACCACTATGCTTAGTACAAGTGCAAAAATCCCGTCCATCAGAATTTAGCAGACACTTTACGCAAAAGAACACAACTTACCTTTTCCTTTCTAACAAAAAAAAATTTAATTTTCACTGATTTTCACTGCACTCGATTTATTTCGGACAATGCGTAAAAACACAAATTTCACCGAAAAGACGCTTCCACTATGATAACTAACCTCAAATTTTGTGTGGAGGTAGTCTTTGCTACGCGCCACTTTTTGATAAAATAGCTTCGACAATACCGATTTTCATTTTCAAATAAAGCGCTTGTGCAAAATAGCCCCGGTTTGCCCTATAGTTTTTGCTTTAATTTTAGAAGGAGGAAAGATTGACAGGCACTAATTTCACTTGTGCATTTTATTTTATTTTCAGAGGTGACCCCAATAACTGATAGCTTGAGTTTCGCATTAGTTATCAACGTAAAAACGACAACTAAAATTTTGAAGAAAATCCACTGTTAGACAACGAAGCACTTTTATTCCACTTTAAATAGAACGCCTTTTTCCTAGCAGCAAAATGTTTAATTGAGAAAGAAAATCAAAGGAAACATTACCACACACAGTAAAATGAAAATGTCTGCTGCTATATTGGATACATTTTTGCGCGAATTAATTTAATTTATTTGTTTTTCTGTAGAAGTTTAAAGTATAAGGTCACCAGAGATTGCACGTAGAATCTGCCTTGACATGTTCAATTAGCACCAACCAGTCTTTCCGAACAGTTTCGTAGAATTTTGGAGTAAGACGACAAATATTACAACACGAAAGTTCTAGCCGAAACTAAGTTCATAAAATCTTCTAAAAAACAATTATATTAAACAAAGGTGACGAAACAGTTTTTTCCAACGTTTTACGGGAAGACATTTCACATTAGCCACTCCAAACGGACGAAGCAACATACTTAACAGGCATGTCTCTTGTTGGATCATAACAAAAGATGAAAGACGAAAAGACTTCAGAAATATAATAAAATATCCTTAGACACCCCGCAGGACCTAGAGTTGCCCTCAATACAGCTGCATAGCATAACAAAAAAGTTCTACCTAAGAACCACTCTAACGGCATTGGTTTTCTTCAAAGACTGATGGTACCTTTACAGGAAGTCGAGGAAAGAAATAAAATTACTGTTGGAAACTCACTGAGAATATAGAAAGGTTTTCTGCAATGAGTTCTCTCGATTACTGGACTTCAAACCGAAATTAAGAACCTTCTGATGTTTCTTCACAATAAAGAGGGTAAGATGGGCACTCGACTCATTTAAACCCCAATGATATCATTCCAGTTATACTAGAGCAGAGCCTGGAGGATTAACTAAAGATTCTAGCTTCACACTAAGCTTTATTCCCCGTCTGCCAATAATTGTAAAGGTGGCATTCATATGAACATCAGCATACAACCTAAGCGGGAAAATCTACAATGACGGCCCTGCACCGTATGTTCGAAAGATTAGAAATGATACATGTGTAAAGGAATAGTACTTTGCACCTTCATTGATATTGAAGGAGTCTTTGACAACATCACCTTTAAAATCGGCGGAAAAATTGAAGCAAAGCTATGCTATATCACTTGTGATTGACGACGCTATATCACTCGTGATTAACGAACTCCCAACTAAGCTAACAAATGCCGGCGTTGAAAACCAAGGAAAACAGTTCTCATTCCCATCACGAGGAAGAGAAAGGAAGAAGGAATCTAATAGTTCCGACCCATGAGGGAATAGAGCTAGAATTCTTCAAATAGGTTAGTTGTAGATCAGCTGGAGGTCGTTCTAAAGAAAGAGATAGCCACCTCATAGACATACCGACGACTTTTCGGAGAGACTTGTGGACTCAAGCGTAATATGGTGCCTTGTGTCTATCAGATACGCAGCACTGGCATTGTGACCAAAACGGAAAAGAGACAGCACAAACAAAACTGTTCAATTTCATTCTCAAAATCGCTTTTAGACCGCCTCTCCCTACACTTACAATGTAAGGAAAGATACAGCTCTTAGTGGTATTAGGCTACATAGGAAGGGTCTCCTAAAATCTGGATATGGAAGACTCCTCGAGGAGATAATAGACGACCTAGCAGTATACTCGATATCAAAGTATAACTTTGAAATAGCGTTTAGGTTAGTCTTAGAGAGAGTAATGATATTAACATAATCATTGATTTAAAAGAGGACCACTAATATGGTACACGAACAGTTCTAAAATGAACGGCAGGTTTGATATTGGAGTATGCGCCCGAACCGTTTTGTGGCTACCCAAAAAGACAGATTGCGAGACAAATGAAGTCCTGGGAAAAGAGGAATAAACAAACGCACTGGGTAAATCTCATAGGACTAAGAAAAGCGAAAAGGTTTATTAACTGGAGACGGAGTTGGATCGATGGATGAGTGACACGATCTCCACGCCAGGGTTCCAGGGCTCGAGGGGTCTCCCCATGAGCTTTTAATTAAAATTAAAAATCTAATCTTTATCTGAGCTCATCGTTCAGGTAATTTTACGGGCAGCTGACAATTATAACACGATTACAGTGAAAACCCGTAATTTCTACGAGAAGTTTCGTATACAAATTCCAGAAACTTCTCTCTGTGTGCATCACAGATAAACAACGCAATACTCAGATAAACAAATAATACTGTTTGCAATCATCCGGAGTTATTATTTTCACACCATGTGATTAAAGGATTGAGTTCATTTAGTTCTGAAATTTAAGAATACATTTGAAGGTCATCAGAAGATAATAAAAATTAGGCAATCAAATTTATTTAAGAGCTATCATTACTTAATAAATAAAAGAGGGCCAAGGTGTCTTCCTTGAGGAACGTCTGATCGAGCATTAAAACCTAGAAGCCATTGCGTCAATTAAAATGCATTCGTTATTACCAATAGGTAAAGTTTCTTAAATCAATTACAATATTAATTAAATGACAATACCGATTTACATCATATACAAGTATCTGGTCCTTTCAAGGCGCAGAATTAATATCTTTGCGAAACCTTCGTTGGATCCCATAGAGCTGGAGAACAGTTCGCTCCACGAATTGTTAGCACAATAGATCTTACCGGCCGCGGCGCTAGACTCGAACTAAACTAAACCAACCAAAACCATATTATTCACGTATTTATTTTAATTTTTTTTATTCTTATTTTTCAGAACAAAATGTCAATTTTATAAATAAACCTCAATGAGTTTATTTATAAAATTGACATTTTGTTCTGAAAAATAAGAAACAACTAGGCCGTCCAACAAAAGGACATACTTAGAACTCGAATATGTTCGTTGTGATGCCACGGGAATAAGATACCCCACAACTCCTCACTGATACCATCTGATGCTGAAGGAAGGAAGGAATAGGCAGAACATGAGCAGATGTGGTCGTCCCAGTAGCTTCTGCAGAAGTCATTTGGGAAGAGTCCCAAACTCTTTGCTTGTATACCAATAAGGCAGAGTCCCAAACTCTTCGCTTGTATACCAATAAGGCAGTGACCTATGAATAAACCAGTTTGGTTCTATCCAACGAAACTAAAAGCCTTAGTGCTTAAGATCTAGCTTAGGCCAGCTGACCGTTGCCCATTTGGCCGCTTGGGTAGTTTTCCCCTTTCTAAGCTGCAGCTTACAGTTGTTTAAAGGTCTACAGAAGTTTTTTCCGGTTGGATTTCTAAAGTGTTTCCTTGTCTAGTGAGCAAATCCGCCACGCAGTTCCCTGGAATGTCTTACCGACCCGTGGTTCAGCGTTCGTGTTGGACCCTCCGTAGAATATTAAAGTTCTTGGCATTGTTCAGGGATAGCCACCAGACGATCACGGCATATAGACTCAGTGGGTTATCTTAGAGCCGAGTGAGAGCATTTTGTAGCTATTGCGATTTCGTCTGTTTAAGGAATCATCCCAGAGCCTACCCCTTCCAGGATTAGAAATAGTTCATTAACCACTTGATTCCAGAAAATTGGAAAGAGGACAGCGCCTTGCGGTGTGTCTGTATTCGCAGCCATTGTAGCATTGCCTCTCCCAGCCTTGTGCAGCCTTGAAGCATCTGACTAATCAGCGACACAAGATTGGCTCCCACTCTGAGTAAGGCGAGTAATTCTAAGATAGATCCCGGTTTGATGTTGCTAAATGCTCCCTCAATACCAATGAAACCCGCTATAATATGTACTGAATTCCTTGAAATCATGAGATTTTTCTATAGCGCGTACCAGAGGATAGACTCCAATTTTTACAGATTTGTTTACAGTACATGTGGGAGAAAAGATGATAGGTCATTAATAGTAAATAATGCGTTCAGTTTTTATAACAATATGGTAGCAAACTTCTCCATAATAAGTTTACCTCGGGACGGGAAAATTAAGAAACGCCAAACATAATTTGTTTATAGTAGATACTGTCTGATAACTAAATACCCATTTAATCGAAAGTAGCTTCGATACGACAATATTCATATAACTAAATTTATGCAAACCAAACATTAAAAACTGGTCTATAAGCGGGCCATGACGACGGATGGACCAAGAGGGGCAATACCCTATTTTAATATGTCAATGCCCTATCTGAAAATGTCAATCCCCTATCTAAAGAGAAGCCAACATAAAGTAGTATTTCGCAACCCGAATATTTAGGTTGCGCTCTAAAATAAATCACCTTTTCATTGGATCATTTGAATCCTGTTTGACTTTTTGACTAAGCTGAACGATTATATACATCTCTTCAGGGTAGACTGTAACTATCATGTACGATGAGGAAGAAAAGCCTTGCTAAAAATAATTGTTCTGGACGGTGGAATCTATTTCTGATTGGTTTAACTAATATGATATAATTAGGCTAGCTAATTTCAAGAAAAAAGTTTCTGCTGACACTTATGATCAGTTATCACTGATCTAGAGACCACGTAAAAATTGTGAATTTATTAAAATGTTTAACATGTTATCAACAATTATTAACAATCAGACAATGCTTCGGCTTACAAAAACACAATCTCCTCTTTTATGTCAATATGTACATAGCTACGTTGGAATAGTCGAGACTATCTGTCTGATATTTGCCTTGATTTTGATATCGCTCATAATGTACTATATATGTATGTACACGAAGTATACTAAAATACAATTGTGACCAAAACTTTGATATGCAAATCAATTGTTAATGCGGGTCAATTGTGCGTATGCGTCACATACTTACAGTTTAGTCAGCGGTCGTTGCGTAGACTTTCAATTTTCATGCCAAGATTAAGTTCATTATCAATGGCCAACCTTCTGATTAAGACGCTTTCGAATACCACCAAAGGCATAGCGACAATCTGTAGTCAAGTTGCGGTTGAGATAAGTCATGCATTACGCACGCGAAATAGCAACAAAACATCTGTGATAAAAAGATATTAGAAGAAAGGGAACAAAAAAAGTGTGTTTGGAAACAAGCCTCATGCAAGCCGTGACAAGCTTGTTAATCGTTACGAACACGCAGCAGAACAATATAGTATAATGCTTTTCTAGCAAAAGCTTTATAGAGCTTTTCCCCTTACTTTTCTTCTTATATTTCCAACCGTTGCCATGTATTTTTAGAATTGCAGTGCATACCAGCGCAAGAAGCTTAAGATTTAATCGCACTATCAAGTGGGTACGAGGGGTGACCAGTTGAGCACCGATCAGTTGGAGCAGAACTTTTCTATTTATTTTTGCTGGCTTTTTTTTTATTCTTTGAGTATGCAAACAACGCGCTATCGTGCTTTAACGCGAGTGCAGCCTTGAAGAAATAGTGTTCAGCACACTGTCAATGTCAGTGTCAAGTTTAGATTAGTAACTGGGGGAGTGGTGTATTTCTCGTAGTCAGTAACCAGCAACCCAGCCGTGTTCCATTTCATTCGAAGTTTTATCTTGTTCGATGCGCTATCCGGATGATTATTTAAATGACTTTCCACAAATTTATTTTTAGCAATGGTTTTTTTTGGAAGATAATTATAAAAATTTGCAACTTGTGAGTGTAACTTGCAAGAAATAATAAAATTTACGGCAAATCCAAATCTAATCAATTCTTGACTGCATTTCTGAGCGATATAAGCTAAAAACTTTTTTCTTTGAGACATTTTGCTAAAAGTGTTGTTCCTTTTTAATATACCAGAATAAGGCGATTCCAAGAAACAATTAGGTTATATCTTTCGCCAACTATTACTGGACTGATTATAACCAGCCGAGCCACATGACCAACATATCAAACCTATTTAGGACGATACTGCTCATACGTCAGCATCAGGGAATAAAATTTGAGTTCTTGGTTGCTAAGCGTAACCAATGACACCCAGGTATATTTCTGGCAATCACTGAAATTCTTTTCATTATACATACATAGATTACTTCCACCATATAATGCTATCTGACAGGCTTGATGTATGTGCATTATTGTACATTTGACCAATTAGGTTTGAGATGTCGGTCACGCGGCGGCTTAGGAAGAATTACATCTTGAGCAGTCCAGTAATATACTTATGTATGGTCGAAGTGTAATATGCAGTTATTTCGCATTCTAACGTGCCATGAAAAAAGTTTAGGGCACGTGTTTCTTCAGGCAAAGTAGTAGGACATTTTTATGAGACACCTAGCAGACAGGCGTTGCCCGAGCATTCGTTAGATGTCAAAGGAAGATACATTACAGCCTTTTATGTAAAACATTATACACATGTATTGAATTTCCCCCCTACATTCAAGTTTTTTGGCCGTAAAAATTCTTGCATACATAACTGTATATATGAACACCAATCAGGCCCGTGGGGGGGGGGGGGGTTTATCTTATTTCATATACAGTTTAGGTAATTTTTTTAGTATTTCATAAAATTTTTCCTAATAAAGAAGTTCCTGGAGAGCTCATCACATTGCTAGCGAAGATAGCTACAGGGAAAAGGATGGTTTCTGCATTTGAAGAAGTGTTCCCGGTTTGCGGATATAAAGCTCATCCGATTTTGATTCCTTGACCTTGAAAACCGAAAGGTAAATGGTTTTGTCATTATCCATTCGAATTCGTGTAATAAAAAACAAGTTTGAGTTAAAATCTTTGAAGCCCGTATTAGTGACGGGGCCGTGCGTATGGGGGGGGGGGGGGGGGGGTTAAACTCTCTTTGACATAGTACCCCATCCCGGTCCTATGATGAGCTCGCGGAACCGGATTTTCGTTATATTTTCGAGGGGGTGAGCGAGCTCCCACTCTCGGAGCCCATCTACAATTTTGGTCGCCATAGATGGGATTCGAACCTAAAATCCTTATGACGGAAAGCAAACACATGATCACTTACTCAACAGATAACTTGCGATCTCCGGACGCGCACTATGTACAAATAGATATAGATGAAGCACTCCAGCTTCTAAATGAGCAGATCCTTAGTCTGTTGATCCGCTTCTTATAGTGTGTTTTTTGCAGATTTATAATTTGTGCCCACATTATACACCATCCTGTTTTATATTTATTCGTTCATGTCCGCCTCTCTCAGGAATATAATTTCTATACAGTTCCGTTAACTTATTATTACTTATTAAATCGCACCACCAAGATCGGCCGAGATAATTAATAATGAAGAAATGAATCGCCAAATGCAACAAGCTACAGCGGCATACTTGCCTCTCCATAACAAAAGCAATGAGAATCTGTCTCTGTCTGTCAGCCGCCATGAAGAGGATAATTAGACTCACGCCCCTGCAAATCTCTTTTGCGAAGTGCAACTTCTTCAGCACATTCCTGGCATAGATTTGAGCACAGGGCATAGGGGCCTGGTGACCATGACTGGGGCGGCGGTGGCCAAAGTCTGGCCTTTAGAATTCTCAAATGATTTAGAGATGGCTCAAAAATGAAACAGCTGCCGGTGGTGAGGGCATTGGGTTTCGATAGCATTGGAAAGTGGGAAAATGGCCCAGTTTCTTTCAAACCGAAATCTATGCCATCGAAATTTGCGCCCTTCTCAACGGCAATGAAAAACTGAAACTATCCTCGTGAAGTTTTTTCTTAAGGCTTACTGCAGAGTGCTTCGAAGCCCCCTTAAACTGGCTACCCTTAATAGTGTCACGCTCTGTTCAATACCATGACACTCGGGAATAGAGGGTAACGAGATCGGTGATAACTTAGCGAGGTAGGGTACATCCTACTGAGCTCTATTCCAACCTCAACTGGTTATTCAGCAAAAAATGTGATAAAACATTGGGATAGGAGTCAACAGCTGCTTTACTGTAGAAATGTCCGCAGGCTTGCCAAGGCCGAGGCGGCTGTTAAATCCTATATGTGAACATGGGACGGTAGAAGAACTTTACCCGATTCGAAAAAATGGTTGCAAGTGGATCTACAATTTAAGGTGGTGGACATTACTCTAACAAGCCCCACGACCTTTTATAGTAAGCTGTTGTTAGTAGAAAAAAACCATAGCTCGCCGCCGGTGGGGTTTCGAACCTGGGTCTTCGGGGACGGAAGACCGACACGTTACGAGTTTCTCCACCGACGAGACACACTATGTTTACAGCGTTTCAAAGGGGGATGCGACTTTTCTGTTTTCAAAAAATTGATGTTATTGAAATCAAAAAATACACTCTTTAAGAATCACTTTCTGTGAAGCGCGGTCGAAGCGTCCCAAGAGCCATTCAGGCAATTAAGGTATGTTCGAGCCAGTCAAAATCCGCTACATCTCGTGTGGTTCGCCGACTGGTCAAAAATCAAAATCTCTAGGCTGAAAATGTTCAGAAGATTTGTGTTATGGCCCCGCAATTAATTACAAGTACTACATGTAAGTTAAAAAAAAAATTTATCAAAACTTAAACCTTTTCTGAAACTTTACACCAGGATAGCTCGAAAACTAATCGATCGTTTCTTTTTATTAACTTCCCACATATAGGGAAGTTATTGCAATGGGCCTGATTTTCAAAATTGTCAATTATAAATTTTTTTAGATTTCAAAGGCACCATAGTGTTTTACGCATGTTTTTGAACACATGGATGCGTGTGTGTGTTTGTGTGTGTATGTGTGTGTGTGTGTGTGTGTGTGTGTGCGTACGTACGTACGTTCGGACCCAATTTTTCTGACAATTAAATCTCGCGAAAGAAAAATGACAAAGACTTCCCTATGGTGCCATTCGAAGCGTATTATTGTCAATAAGAGCTGAAAGAAATTTAATCAATTTCGGTTCAGCCGTTTTTTTGTTTAAACAAAAAAACTAAAAAAAAAGTTGATTTTAGACTTTCTTGAAAAGGATTTCTTCGATATAATTTGTTCTGATGACGATCGGGACATCAAAAAGTCAGATAATAACAACTTATAATGAGCAGAAATTGTTTATAATGATGAAAAATTGTTTATAACAATAAATAATTGTTTATAACAATAATAAATTTATAATCATAAAAAATGGTCTAACCTAGTTGAAAATTGATTATGAAAATTTGGAAATTGAATACAAAATTGAAGATTGTTCATATCAATTGAAAATTATTATAAACAATGAAAAATTCTTATAAACAATTGAAATTTGTGTTACCACAAAAAATTTCTTTTATGAATAAACTTTGTTTATATCAATTAAAAATGGTCTATAACAATTAAGAATAGTTTATATCAATTATAAATTGTTTATAGCTATTCAAAATTATTAATAACAAATGAATTTCAAACAGAGTGCATTTATTTGGTTTTCATTAAAAAATAGTTCTATAACGGAATAATTTTTTAAAAATTTGTTTGCATCTAATGACAACGAAATTATCATGATAAATTAAATTCATTAATTTATTTATTTATAAATTTAAAATATAAATTTTTTAAGTATTTTTAAATGACATAAAAGTGGGCGAAAAATTTTTTTTAAAAAGATTCATCTTGGTTCTGCTAAAACTCGATACTTTAAAAAAAAATCAGATATTTTTATCCAGAACTTTTATAGTTTTTTGTAACATAAAAAAATGGTAAAAAAAACCATAAATAGTTGACATTAATGATAAATAAAACGATAAATCAAATAATATGAATTTTATTGACTTTTCACTTACTCGATTCTACTATGATCATGAAATTTATCGCTATTAACAATTGAATATTGTTAATAACAATTAAAAATTGTTATTAACTGGGAATTTGTTCGTGTCGACCTCAAGGGTCGCACCAATGATGCGACACCCAGAACCTGGACCCACCTAACTAGTTTTTTTTTTATTTTTAGGCTTATAAAATTATCTAGCATCTGACGGATCAGATTTTCGATATTTCGAATTTCAGAAGTTTGTGCCCCACTTAAAGATGAAATTCATACGTAAAACTCGATACTTCTACTTTGAACGGTCGAAATTTTATTAAAAAAAAAATTGCGTACTCTTTTAAATGCCGTATTGCTTTTTGCTTCAGATGAGCTGGCATAGCGGAATCCTGGTTACCGCAAACCTTTACTTGTAAACAGGGCGGAGAGTGGGGGAGGATGAGCTCGAAAAAATTATCCCTTTGAGTCCTGAATTACAAGAGAGGGATTTTACCCCATGAGTGACGAAAACCTGTTTTTTTCTTGGTGAGAGAAGTGAGGTAACAAGAGGGTCATCTGTGAGTGTCAATCACGAATCGTAGGGGTTTAGCTTGAGTTTTTCCTGATATGCTTTTGTCCATTTTCGTAACTTCCTCATTAGGGTTCGAACAATTTTTGGTGTCAGGTTGATTTAGTATTGCTTGAGCCGGTAAATACAAATTTTCAACCCTGCAAAACACTTATGAACCGGTTTTTTAACGTCAATCAAACCCCTTTTCTTAGCAACACTCCGAGGGTTTTTCTACTTTTGCACAGAAGAGAATTGCCGTGAATTATGCGGTAAAATCCCTCTCGTGTAATTCAGGACTAAGGCTACGAGTCCTAATTTTATATTTAAAAAATTCCCATTCCTTTACCTCCCTTCCTATTGTTATAATTTTTTTTTTAAACAGTCGTATGCCCCTTAGACTGATCTGATGATGACGGATGCGCGGCTTTCTCTGGAAGACAATGAAACTACAATGCAAATTACAGACTTTTATTCTCCCTTAACCAGGCTTAGAATTAGATTCTTCACTGTTAAAGACCTGCTTGCTTATCGCAGGGTGACTGAGCGTCTTTCGCAGCACAAAAGACTGTGGGACAAAAGACTTTCGTAGCCAAGAGGCCCACCATATCGATAATCCTCCCTTAATAATAATAAATAATAACTTGTAATCAGATGATCATTCCAACCTCACTAAACAATATCTAGGATCATCTGAGAGTCGGGTTTTTCACTTTGTCTAAAAAAAAAGATTAGTGTGGCATTATAAAAATGCTGATTGGGCGGGACTTAATAAATATCTCAGAGAGCTGGATTGGTCTGGTATGGTTTGGAATGCATCGCTTTATTCCTCAAGAACATCTAACCAACTAACAGCAATTGGTTCAATAATGACTGTTTCGCAGCCATTAAAAAGAAGGAAGCAGCCTTCCAGGCATATAAATTGTGCCCTTCACAGGAATTGAGGCGTATCTATAGAGATGCGCGGAATATTTGCAATTCAGCAATTAGCCAGGCTAAGTTCAATTTCGACCAGAGCATCAGACGGAAGGTATTTTCTACTCAAAAGGGTAGTAAGGGCTTCTGGTCTCTAGTAAAAACCGTAAAGAACAATTTCACCTGTTCGTCAACACCACCACTCATTTATAATGGGAATGTTTTTACTGACTCATTGGACAAGGCCAACCTGTTTGCTGCTAATTTTGCTGCTAACTCGTACTTGCCACCTTCATCGCAGCCACTTCCAACTCCATCACAGTGCACTAGTAGGCAAAAGCCGCTACACTTTCGCCCTCGGGAAGTTTTTAGAGTACTTTCGAAACTCGACGTGTCCAAAGCTACTGGGCCTGATGGTTTCTCGCCCCTTGTTTTAAAATGCTGCGCCTCCGCTTTGGCTAAACCTCTGCGCAAACTTTTTCACCTGTCATATTCAACAGGAATATTTCCAAGTGTACGGAAACTTGCTCACCCCTCTAACTACAGACCAATTGCACTAACCTCGATCATATCCAAAGTTTTTGAATCACTCATCAACTCTCAGTTGTTGAAATATCTAGAAAATAACCATCTTATCAACGATTGCCAGTACGGTTTCCGCGCTGGCCGCTCAACCGCAGACTTACTAACGGCTCTAACGGAGCGTTGGAATCATTGTCTCCATAATTTCGGTGAGTCCGAAATCGTCGCTCTTGATATTTCAAAGGCTTTTGATAGAGTCTGGCATGCTGCCCTTTTAGCCAAACTTCAAACATTTGGTCTGCACCCTACCCTCGTTAAATGGATAGAGAGCTTTTTGTCAGGCCGTTCAATCCGTGTAGTAATTGACGGAGTTACATCTGATTCCTACGAAATAAATGCCGGTGTACCTCAGGGTTCAGTTCTTTGACCAACCTTATTTCTTCATTTTATTAACGATCTCTTATCCCTTGCTCTCAATCCTATTTATAGTTTTGCCGACGACAGCACCCTTGATTTCGCGTACTCATTTGATTCTGTAATGAATTCTCGTGGAAATGCTACAGAAGTCAATCGGGAACGCATGTTTAGATCATTAAACAACGACTTTTCTATGGTCCTCGCTTGGGGCAGAGCAAATCGTGTTACGTTTAATGCATCCAAAACTCAATGCTGTTTAATGTCCCTTAAAAAACGCCCAGTTCACCCCCAACCAATTTCAGTCGACGGAGTGAATATACCCAATTCACCCTCCCTAAAGATCTTGGGTATTGAGATATTCAGCAATCTTAGCTGGACTGATCATATATTTGCAATCGCTAAAAGTGCGATGAAATATTTGGGTTTTCTACAGAGATGTAAGAAATATTTCACCCCACTCGACTTAGCGTTGATCTACAAGTCCCACATTAGGCTTAGACTTGAATATAATTCCCATATTTGGGCAGGGGCAGGACACACCGCATTGTCCGCGTTAGACAAAGTTCAGCGTAAGGCTGTTAAACTTATTGGCGATTCCTCAATCTCTGAGGGCCTTGACTCTTTGGAGCATCGACGGATTGTCGGTTGTCTCTCACTTTTTTATCGCTATTTCCATGGCCATTGTTCTAACGAAATTGCTAGCCTGATTCCTTGTAGACTCATTACAACGCGCGATACAAGATCTACAAGTCGCTCCCACCCCTATACTCTCCGGGTCAAATTTGGACGTACCGTCAAATTTCGGGAATCTTTTCTTAGCAGAACAACACGAATGTGGAACAGTTTACCATCTTCTGTTTTTCCCTCGTCTTATGAGCCTGAAACTTTCAAACGGGGCGTACATCGACACCTCCTTCACTCAACCTCCTAACCCATTTCCCCCAACCTTAATTCCTTTCCTGCCAAGGCTGTGCTTTAGCATCATAGGGCATCCCCTGAGCTTTGGCAACATCATATATATATAAAAAAAAGGATAATAAATATAAACCGAAATTCACTAGTTCGAATAACAGTTATTTTTTAAGTTAAACTTTCCATAATTTTTAGTTTTTTCAAAGAACAGAAAATTCGGGAACAAAACCAGCCAACTGTACTTATTTGATTATATTACATGCCAACATCACATTGGCTGCGTAAATTTACAAAAATGGTGGACATTTTCCTGGAAAAAACAGCTCATTTCTTTGGTAATTCTACAGTAACATTTGAGAAAATCTGTTGAGATTAGAAGGCACCAATTGAAAAATATGTAATGTATTAAGTAATGGGTTTAAAAACCACAATGTTTCTAATAAAGCTTAAACCAAAGACGAAACACGGAATAATAGCTTTTTTGAAACTTATGGTAATACCTCACCGATGCATTACAACATATTCAACAAAAATTACCATTTCTAGCGCTAGTGTCATTATTTTCACGAAAGATATACGACTTAAATTATTTTAAAACTTTAGAAAATTCCGTTAAGCTTGAAAATATATTATTTCACAATTAAGGAACACGAACTGGCTTGATTTCTGCATTGTACAGAAACCGATTATCTGCTTCGAAACTGGAAGTACGACAACCCCAGGGTTTTCCTGTAGTGTTTTATTTATGTTTAAAAATGTCAGAACTATCCTTGACCGTAAACTTGCGGTTTTTTGAGGGGCAAATTCAGCGCGAACGCCCGAAAATATGAAAGTTCTGCATAAGCTCTAGAAGAACTTTGAAGTTCAATGCAGTTATTGGCAGCATTCGGCCATTTAATGTATTTATAGATCGAAACCAACTGGACCTGAACATTTGAACTTCATGTGCAGTCCAGCGTTATTTTTTTAACTGAACGCTATCACTACCACTGCTCTATAGTCTATAGACAAAGCGATCAGCAGCGCAGAAAACTGTTGTTACCCGCAAAAAGTAAATCGCTTGTCAAAATTCGCGATAAGGAAGTGGAACACTTTTCTAGTTTATATGTACATTTTATTTTTAGACGTGGGAAGTGTGTCAAGGTCACAGAAATCGCAACGCACATGTCACCGCCTTGCGTAACCTGCGCATAATCACGTAATTCAAATTATGCGTGTATGCCAATGTCCAACTAAAAATAAACAAGCGTTGCGTTCGGAGAGTAAGGCGTGTTCTGCTCGCGGATATTTCCGCGTTTCACTGAACGCACGCGCCCATCGATGGCGGTTATTAATTCAATAATTACTCCTCATTCGAATTGAAACGACGAGTGCAATATTATTAAAGCTTGCGTATGACTATTAGTGGACTGGACTATTTCCAGCACTCGCGCCAGCGGAAATATGAACCTTGGTTGCCAGGTAGGTAGGGGCAGTCGAAATTATCGCGATGTTATGTATCTGAGCTTTGACGTGTGCACTTTGTAGTAGGTCGATCTGATGCCGCTTTCGTGGATTTACTTTTCCGTTTTGTTTGGAGTGGGACGGCAGATCACGCAACTTCGTGCATTTCAAATTTTCAGAAAGCTCATCGCCAAGCGATTGGAAAGGGCAATGAGTGGGTGGCAAAGCGAGAGGAGGTATCTTTTTTTTTTTTTTTACAAAGCCAGTGATAACGACTGCAATCATGCGGTGTACGGGTGTGTGCAAGATTCAGTCAATTGTTCAAATTTTTTGCCACGAAATGGTAAGGTAAGGTCACATCTCTTCGATCTTATCGTAGGCGGCTTAATAGAGCACGCCACACACGCAGGTTATCTGTTCTGCATACGCGAATGCGTGTCCTCTGCCGTGCCGCGATATATTAGAATTAAGTGGGCATGTTTCGCGGTTTTGTTGCAGTTTTTCTCTCCATTTGTTATTATTACGAGCATTGGGTGAATTATAATTAGCGATAGAGCTTCGGCGACTGTTTGTTGTCAACTCATTTTCAGTTCCATTGGGCGCACGAAGTCGTTTTCCCATAGAACGTATTGCTCTTGCTATCTGCTTTGCAAACAGGCATACACACGCAGTTTTCAAATGCAATTTTGAATTGTGTAACCTTGAATGGATAGAAGTGTGCGTGCGATACTGGTGAAATTTTCCTATGGAATTGAGCGAAATTAAGCGAATTTTTCGCTTAAATAAGAAACTAAACTGCAAAATATTACAAATTAACAAGAATTCTCAGAAAGTCTGCAGTTAGAACTCTTTACCAATAAAAAAAAATCGTAATACACTCGTACGTCTTATGAAGATTTTGTTTTTTTTTTTCAGTAATTGTAAGTAGACACCTGAAAGTTATTAAATTCCAGGCAATTATCACAAAAAATAGTATATTTTTAGCCTCTTCACATTTTGCAAGAAAGAGGGAAATATACCACTTGGGACATGAGTGACAGCTTCAGTTAATATGTTCTTTTTTGGTTCCGAATTTTGTTCTTGCTTTTTCTTTAACTCTTTTGTTCATTTAATTCCTTTTTCTCTCTTCTTCCTTTAAGTGTCTTTAACTCTTGTGCTTCTTAAATTGTCGCGTACATATGTCATCAAACTTCTTCAAAATGGCGCTTGAACGAAGTTCCTTGAAAGTTTTTGTGTTGAACCTTAATAAGGGGCTGTGGAAGGCAACAAAGTTTTTGCAAGGCAAGACGATCCTGATCTGCTTACAGGTGGCGAACAAATAGTGGATCCTAAAAGGGAACACAAGGATTTACTTGAAGTATTGAAATGTATAAAAAAACAGTATCGGTTATTTATTTATTTATTCATATACGACACATCAAGACCCGAGTAAAAATAAGACTCCTCAACTCCTAGTTTGAAAAAGGCACACACAGCCTCAAAATGCCTGAATGGCACTTACATGAAGCACGGTACGCCTAAGTAAAAATTATAGTTTTTCAAATGTCAGCCCGCTGCAGGCACGTATCAATTAAAGACGCACGAAATAATCCAAATCAAACACGGTACGCTCACACTTTTTCTAGACTAAAATTTAAAATGAAAACAATAAAATTATTTTCGATTAACTCATTCGAGACCGACGTCTGATGTAACAAAACTATCTCCGTATCTCCGGCAATGTGTGTGCAGTTGAGTCTTATTTTTCCTCAGATTAATAAAGATTATAACTGAACCTGGAAAATATATAAGAAGAAAAATACCGAATTTCAGGTAATTCTTACCATTATTATTGTCATGACTCACCTTGTGACTCATCGGCTATTAGGAACAATTTTAATATCACGTGGCGGATGACCCACACGGTAAACACGCATCTATACGGGAAACATTTTACATAACCCACGCGGTGAGTTACCAGTTTTGAATGTTTTATAGCCAAAACGCAGCAACAGAAGCGCGCATTTATGGCGGTCCTATTTTTAGATTTTTGGGCCTGCAGCGGGAACATGCATACTCGTGTGGCTAGCGTACTTTTCAATTTTTAGGCCTGTAGCGGAAGCGTGTATAATACTACGAGGCGCATTTGTTCGCTATACTTGCTTTGGGCGTGATTATACCCACTCAATTAATTTTACTCGGGGATTCTGATTACTACAACTAATGAAAAAATTAAATAACAATAAAATGAAAGAAGTAACAAAAAAAAAACCAAAATATAACCAAAGCGATCAATAAAATTTGCGATTACGAAATCGATACGATTGGAAATCGATACAGTCAAACTGACTATTAAATAGACGAAAATTTGATCTTATAGACTCGTAGATACCATATTATGTGCGGTGGAAGACCTTCTGGCTCTTCAAGGGGCGGGTCAGAATCGATAAATTCAACACCCACAACAATTCATGGGAATTAACTAAGTTTTGCAAGTAACCAAAAGCTAAACCAATCCCGAAATTTATACGTCTACTTTCAACAGTCTGCAGTAAAATAAGTTTCATTCAATCCCAGTATATAGGTACATTTAATGTGAACCATATGAATAATGAAAGTTATGGATAAACGAATGTGAACGTTACGATTAATGTGAACCATAAAGAAAGGATACCAAACTGTATTACTATTTCAGAATTGGTCTAACAAAAGAACAACAATACAACGCTTTTTTCTGTATGGGTCATCAAACTCCTTTGACCATCTTTTAACGAAACCCAAAGTACCCAGTACCCCCAAGATATTTTCAAGGCTAATTATAGAGCTAACATAAAAGGTTTAGTTAAATTGGCGAAGTATATTTTTGCAAGAGAACGCCATTGTGTTGTACTTAGTAATGTTTGGAAAAAAGAAACACCAATTATGAAAGACGTCTAAGTCAGAATTATAAGAACATATCAAGCTGTCGAAAACAGGGTGTATCGCATGAACATTTAGTTTACGAATGAGAACTCTATGATTAAGTCTGTTAAAAGCCATACTAAAGTCCGTAAAAATACAGTTGGCTTGCTTACCAGCTTCAGTGGAACAAATACAGGAGTTGGAGAACTCCAATAAATTAAACCTGGTGGTTTTACCCTTCATAAGATCATGCTGGAAGGAACCTAAAAAAGGTTTGCAATGAAAGTACAGAACATCGCGAACTAAGGCTTCAAAAATTTTACCAATACCGCATAAATTAGCAGTAGGCTAATAATAATTAAATATAATAATTTTGCTGCCTTCTTACGAAGGGGAATAATCGCAGAAGACACCAGAAGAGATAAATAAACTAAATAGGTGAGAAAGAACAGAAATAGCTACAACTATCAGAAAAAACGCTGCAATGCCAGCAAGACTACTCTAGAAACTATTCACTAAATTCGAGATGTGCTTTAAGACCGCAGCTTCGTAAAACATAAGGTCTTTGGGTTCGAGACAAAAATCGTAAAATCCTTAACATTAATATCACAGCCAATTTCCAAAAACGCAGTTTTAAAGAAGTCATTAAAGAGTTTGGCGGTCGTCAAAGGATCATTACTATTGTTGTAACCTCTAAGCACAAACAATTAATACTTAGAATTAAAAAATCTCCAGAACTTTGGGGGGGGGGGGGGGGGGGGCATTACTCTTATTCAGCTGACAAAACTAACATTTACCTGCTTAATTTAAATTAATAATAATTGACAATTTTCACATTCTCAAGGTTTCCGTCTGTTTTTGTTAATTGGTTGTGTGCGTATCTGCCTGATCGTACTCAGCGATTATTAATACTTCTAGAGTGCCAGAAGGCAACCATCTCAGACCATTGCTTTTTATTACCTACCGTAATGAAGAGATATTCAAGTTCCCTCATTTCCCATACCCTTCCGGACGAAGCCATGCTAATGCATCATAGCAGGGTAGGCATACAGGCCCAACGAAAATACAAAAAATAATTTTGGGATAAGGGGATTATTAAACTCCTTGCACCACTTCATTACGAAGTCGAAGGAACTATAAGCCTTGTTAACTATGTAGCTAACGTGCTCAACAAGAGACAAATATAGATCAAAAATAACACTAAAATCCTTCACTCTATCAAGTCTGATTGACAAGTTGCCACTAACAGAATAATCATAAATCAATAAATCCGCCCAGGGGCAGATCCAGAATATTTACTGGGAGGGGCACAAGGGCCAGACGGGCAAGTAGTGTAGTCATAAGATTACACTATATCTTTGGGATTAATTGTAAAATAATGACATACAACAGTAACTATAACAAATATACTTGTAATTAAGGTTTAATAATGAGAATAATGAAAAAGTACATGTGTAATAATGATAGTTTTCTTTTATGTTTTCTGCTGAAGAGATCAAGTACTTCTGTAGCGTTCATCATTGACGCAATTTCCTGATATGCATTAAAGCCAGTCCATTCAAACGATCTTCTGTCATCCTGCTGCGAAGATATGTCTTTAGTCGGCGTAAGGTGGAGAAAGATAGCTCTCCTCGACACTTTACGATTGAGCTGCATCCCTTTTCAATCCTATAGGCTACCCATACCGATAGAAGATAATGCAAGGCGTCACCTTACCTTTACTTATTTTTCACATTCCATATTCCGGGATAATCCGGAAATATTTTTTTCATATAAGTAATAGTTTAGGTGCTAGGACGAGTTGAAAGAAAAATCACCTCCCGGCTCCTATAAGAAGCAATGTAAATTTGTCGGAAATTCAGACCACTTGAGCCCTAATGTGTGTGCGTAAAATGTCTTACTTCATGGCTTGTAGTTTACTTAGGTTTTCAACTCGCGATAATTTGCGCTTACGTATGTGTACGCAAAACGAAACAAACCTTATAATAGCGCGACCAAATTAATCTGTTTTTTTTGAATTTTCGGTTGTGACCGTGTTTGTGGGGGGAGGGGGGGCACGTGCCCTTGTGCCCCCCTAAATCCACCCTTCTAGAATACGAGACAAACGTACCAATATAAACGTACAAAGGCATATTTTTCACAATGCACCAATAATTTAAACACAGACGATCAGAGTTTAGTGCAAAACAATCAATAATATCAGAGATTACACGAAAATTAAAAAAATTAAAAAATGGTGGAACCAAATAACTGCTCTGAGTTATACATCAGAAGTATTTGATGTAATTAATTTTGGTTGAAAATAATTAATAAATAAGGAACAAATTTAGAAAGAAAACCCAAAATCTTTCGTTTTAAACTTTTAGTTTTTTTACAACTACTTATAATAGATTATATCGAATATTGAAAGATATTTTATCCCAACATCGTTTTTGACTAGTTGTTATTTTTCTCTCCCCTATGTAAGAATAAGATGGAAGGGAGGGGCGTGTTATTATTATTAGTAAGTTTCTTGTCTTAAGTTTAAAAATTAGCTTCTAATTTTATTTAAGCCTTAATTAAATTATATTAATTCTTAGATACACATACAATACAACCGGCATTTTTCTTATACTACCCAAACGCAAAAAGGTTCGTCTACCCATGATTTTAGTTCGAAAATAAAAGTGTTTTTTTCAATAATTCAGTGTATTGGCAAAGAAATATTTGTGGCAAATACATTTCAGAGTATAAGTAATTCTAATAAAACTTACGCAATCAAAATGCGACTAAAGGTCTTTTCAAAAATGCAACTTGTTTTATGTGCATCAACCTGCAAAAATCTTCGTCTATCATAAAACTTGCGGCAAAAAGGTTCGTCTACCCTGAACAAATTATAATTTCGAAGAAAATTGTTTTTGAAAATACTACAAACAATCGAGTAACTGTAAATAATTGTATTCAAAGAATCTGAAATTGTAGCTGTGAGTTTATTTTTTGGCTAGACGGCAATTTGCTGTAACTTCTAACACGCGGAAAAGCGATACCATCTCATCTGAGAAAGTTAATAACTGAAGATTATAAAAATAAGAAATCTTCTTATCAAATTGCAAACAAATTTAAACTTTCAAGATCTACAGTACAGGGTATAATTATTTTATTCGAGACAATTGGAAGTATGAAGAAAAAACCGATACCAGAACGAGCAAGACTGACTACTTCAAGCGAAAGTCGAATTTTAAGGAAAACAATTAAACAAAATCGTGCTGCAATAGAGTCTGGAATTTGTACAGTTTTTTTTTATTTGTACAGTTTTTTTGTGGATACCTGTAGGAGAAGGATGAGAGAAATGGGTTATAAATCTTATAAGGTAAATTTTCTGATATTCTGTTATGGAATCCTGCAATGATCTCTAAATTTTAAGGCTAAGGAGAAACCATTTTTGACCAGTATCCAAAAAAAGAAACGCTTCGCTTTTGCTAAAGCCCACGAAAATTGCACACTTAATCAGAGTGATGAAGCATGCTTTGAGTTGGACATGCAATCCCATAAAAAACGCGTCATTCGAAAATAAACTGAAGCATTCCAAAATGACTGCCTAAGTCAAAAAGTAAAATTTCCAAGCTCTTTAATGATTTGGGAGTTGGACATCTGTGCTTCACTAATCCTACAATAAATAACACTACGTACCAGACTATTCTGCAAAATTATCTTCTTCCATCAATACCTGCTTTGGAAAGACCAGTAGGCGAATATATTTTCCAGCAGGACGGGTCCAGTTGTCATACGGCAAAGTTAACAAAGCAATGGTTTCAAGAACATTAAATTCCACTAGTGCAATGGTTTAAAGGCCATTGCATTAGTGGAACTTCATGTTCTTGAAGCCAAAGCCAGGACTTTTCTCCCATTGAGAACATATTAGGAAAACTTAAAAAGACAATACCTCTATGTCCCGATGCCCTAATGGATGTTCTTCATAGTGAAATACAAAGCATCTGGGATTCAATAACACCAGCTGAGTGTCACTATACCTAGACGTATGAAGGATGTTATCCGACGAAATGGTGACGCTACTAAATGGTTGAGAAAAGTTTACGCAATTCCTGTACGTTAATTTAATGTTTAGCAGGCTTAATTCTCTATGAATATAATTCGGATTTCTTTTCTTTTTTAGTGAATTATGTTTAAACATTTGATGGATTTTTACATAAATAATAATTAATAAATTAACATGTTATTTAATTGTTGTTTTTCATATTTTGCAACTTCAATTTATTTGCAAATTAATTTTATTACATTTGGTAATATTTTATTTTTAAATATTTGAATGTCCCTCTTCTGTGCGCATCTGCCTTTAAATAATGGACAACAAAATCCACTATAGTAAGCAAAATATACTCATAATATGATTTCAAAACATTCAAGTTGTTACTCGATCGTTCGTAGTTTCTTTACAAAAGAATTTTGCTCAAAAATTGTAATTTGTTCTTTTTGCCGCAAGTTTTATGATAGACGAAGATTTTTGCAGGTTGATGCACATAAAACAAGTTGCATTTTTGAAAAGACCTTTAGTCGCATTTTGATTGCGTAAGTTTTATTAGAATTACTTATACTCTGAAATGTATTTGCCACAAATATTTCTTTGCCAATATACTGAATTATTGAAAAAAACACTTTTATTTTCGAACTAAAATCTTGGGTAGACGAACCTTTTTGCGTTTGGGTAGTAGTAGTAATTTCCCCAAGAGATTTTAATATGCCTACGAACTCAGTTATTTCGAAATGATTATTGTTAACTCGATTTGACTCTAGTTATAATGTAATGTAATATGTAGATACATTCATGTTTTAATTTGAATAAAGGCTTATGTTCCCGTCCTCGCTAGTCAATTAGCCAAAATATTTTTCCATTAAGATCGAAGCCGAATTGCTGCATGAAAACAAATTCCTTTGAACACCCAAAAAACAACTACGCATCTATACTATAGTCGTGAATTTCGACAAACTTTTTTAGCTGACCAATCAATGAACTCCTGGCTACGACAAAATTGCTGTGATACCATTCCAAGAAGTTTCGCTTATTCGACGACAGCCCACCCTCGCAAAATATTATCTCCGCGTATAAATTGATTCGAAACAAGCTGCTAATAGCTTGGCCACTGGTTTTAAATTTGCACGCATTAAAACGAATTCGCGACTACTTTTTTGCCATATTAATCGCGATGTACACAATGCACGCGTAACACTACAGTTTGCCTGCTGAATTTTAATCGAATTCTTGAATTTCGTTCTGTGCCAAGCATACTAATTGCAAGCGAAATATTTTTCGCCGAGGGTGATACAATTTTTTCTGAATACATTTGCTCCGCCGTGTTTGGTCAGTCCGACTTCTAATGCAGGATTGGTCTTGGTTTTTATTCCGTTTATAGCAATTTTTGTTTTTAGTTTTTTTCTAAAGAAAAAAAAACTGAAAAATAGACGAACCGGAGAAAGAAAGGTCATAGAAAGCGGCGAACTTCCACTTTATTTCATATCTATTGGTAGAAAAATGTAAATATTTCTGATGCTTCTTTTATTCATCCAAGATTAATAGCGATACCTTAATAAAGACTAGCAAAACTACTATTCATCGGCATTATTTAGCCTCCTACACCGTCTTTTATTCAAACACATCCAGATATTTTTGAATAGATTCAAATCGTGCAAAATGCTATTAAAAGCAGTAAAACTCTAAAATGCTCAAAATCTTGGGGCTTATATAAAAGGTCCAAAATAAAAATAAAAAGAATTTTTAGAATAATGGAGCTTCAACGCATGGCAAAAAAAAAGCTCGTCTGGTCGGATAAGACCAGACAACCTCCATACCATTTAGGAGTCACCTATCACGAAGCTTCAGTACCGGTTAATAAAGTTCGCGATCGCGACGCGATCACAATTAGAAGTTAAAAACGCCCGTTTGCCAGACAGCTGACAATCGGGGGTCAGGGCGGTCTCTTCTCTACCACGCAGGAAATCTAAAAACTGCGAACAACTTGAAGTCACAAAAAACTTTTCGCAAGTTGAAATTAGCAATTATACACGACGCGTAATGCTCACAAAAAAGAAGTTGTGCAGCGCGCGTATTTCCCCGTCGAAGACCAGTTTTTTCTCACATGTGCCTGCCAAAAAGTTTTTGGCCAAAACACACACAGCCGCGATCGGAGTGGGCACCGTTTTTTCATAGTTTTCACTTGGTCAGTTGATAGACTTTTGGAGGCTTTTTCTTATAACCGGTGTATAACGACGGTGCATTTTTTATATATCATTTGATTATTTTTCGGAAGACTTTGAACTGCCCCATTTTTGGCTAGCAAAGTGAAAGAAAGTTTAGTTAGACCCCTGAAAGCAACTTTTTAAACTTTTGCTGCCATATGGAACAGCGCAGAGTTGCTTGATTAAATAATGAAGATATCCCAAGAATATTAGTGCATATCAATTCCAAATGAGGAGATAACCAACCCACTTATATAATTTTAAATAGGAAGGTCTTTGACACTTCTGCCAAAAGAGAGCTCCAATAAATTTAAGGCTATCTTGCTGCTTAGATAATTAGCAACCGCGAACCATGAAACTGAATTGCAGTTGAAATAAATCAATTTAAGTAATTCCTTTTATAAAAGCAATTAAATTAACTTGATTGGTTTGTCGTATTCATGCTCAATATTTTGGGTTTACATACTTTTGTTCGCTTATTATATTATTATTATGCTCAAGTAATAAATTACAAGTTAGGGAAATACTTTAGCTTTTTAAAAGTTAAGTGCTCAAAAGTTTTGGTACAAAAGAATTTTACGCTACCTTCACTTAAAAGGTATAATTTTATAGTCAGAAAACTCCTTTATTTTTAAAAATTCTCTATAATCGTTCAATTACTGTTTAGTGGAATTTTTTATACTGTATATTATCGTAATCTCTTCAATAGCTCTCGTAGTATACTTCTTTTTTATTTATATTTCATTTTCCATTAAATAACCTCATTTTCAATTAAATTTATAACCGGAATTGCTTTAACCGATTTCTCGGACACACATTATTACTGATTCCACAAAATTTATTGCTTAAGTTAACATGTTTTTTAAAAGATCTTATAAATGAGCCTACGCGTTTCGCCTTGCAGGGGCATCATCAGAGCTTAGACTTAGTGTTTATATCCGGAAGCCTGGCCAGTTTATAACATTTATGTTTTCCCTGTCAAAGTTTGCTTTACTGCACATAGAGAAAATCCCAGAAAAAATTACGGTTCCACTCACCGCAGTCGTCTTGTAAGTAACACATTCTATCAAAACTAAGCAACCGCACTATACAATTTTAAATTGGTTCTTGGCACCATAAAATTTCCGTGTCTCGTAAAATTTACTGTGCGCTTTAGGAAAAATTGACCATCTAATACACAACTTTTCCCGGAATAACCGGCAAATCGTACGTCTCTCTACAAACAAACTTTCTTCGTTCTTTGAGCGGTCACCATCTCAAAGAAAAATTTGTACTCCTATTTGTGGAAGGTAAAACAAGTGCTTTTACTTTTCGTTTTTGAATAAATGACTTCCACCAAGTGTTTACTGAAAGGAAACTTTCTTCGTTGTGTATGATTTAGTTTTCTGTGTTTCTGAATTTCAACCTAGATTTCTATATTTCTGTATTTCGAGGTGAATATTAATGAATTAATAATTAACTTTAATCAATTAAGTATTACAAGTGTTAAGAGAATTTATAAAAAAGACAATATGAAGTGAAGTATGTAAAGTGAAATTTGGTGAAGACGTAGTAGCTAATGGCTTGATACCCTCATTTGTGGCCTCTCCTCGTCATTATCTATCCTACCTGGATTCGGTTACCTCGTCTAGTTTGGTTCAATGTTGTGATGTTGTCAAAGACACGGCTAGGTTTCTGGATCTTGTGTTTTCATCCGCGACGCCGACTCCACGTTGGTCTTACTACCTTGGTTCTGAAATCCTCACATCAACCGTGCTCTTGGTTGTTATGTGTTTCGATCCTGTGGACACATCTTCTTCTGCACTAGGTGACTGCTATTTCAAATGTAAACGGACCGACTTAACTACCGTCAACGACTGGCTCCTGACTATTGACTGGTCGCGCGTGTTTGGCAGGTGTGATGTCGATCTGTCTGGTGTATTCTTTCTAGGTCAGGACTTCTCGGTTGTTTCTTCCGTAACTTGACGGTACCTCGAGACATCTCAAAAACTTCAGGGTCAAAGCCTAGAGAAGGTTATGCGTCTCTTTGTCATCGGTTTTCCTCTCAGCGTCAGTTCGGCTATGCCGACTTTTTGGCCAGCATGAGATCTACGTTGTTAGCTGACCCTCAAATATTCTGGAAGCTTATAAACTGCAAGCGTAACTGTGCTGCCTATCCTTCCTTTCTGATTTATATATTTATTGATAAAAAAGTGCAAATTTTTTCCCGACCTGGCGAAGCATCTGTTGCTGAGCACGTATCTAATCTACATTAATTTTTTAAAAGATGTCTAGTCCGCGTCCATTATAATTTATTCAGCCTATCCTTGCGTTCCAGCTGTTTGCCTAACCTCTGGAAGTCTTCCTTGATTATTGCCCTCCATAAGAAAGGCCGTCTAATATCTAAAATTACCAACCAACTGCTGGCCTTTGTCATATTGCTAAGATCTTCGAGGCTTTGGTCAGCGATGCACTACGCTTTCACTGCTAGCCTTTCATTTGCTCCTTTTAACATGGCTTCATAGTAAATCGACTATCACTAACCTCCTTGAACTTTTGAATAACTCTTTACCGGCCATTGAATCAGGGAAACAGGTGGAGTACCGATTTCAGCAAGACCTTCGATAGGATTGACTATGAAATTCTCGTTCAGAAGCTTTTCCTGCTTTGGTTTCCTGGACGTTTCGTCGAATGGTTGTATTCTTATATTATATTCTTATATATGTATTGTCTGATCGGACACAGCATGTCCCGTTTCGTGTAACTCTCTTAGATCAAATCTTCGTCACTTCTGGGGTGCCTCAGGGCAGCATCCTTGGTTCGCTCCTTTTTATTATGTATATAAATCACGATAAATTGTTTTTTGTTTTATGCAAAAATATTTAGCATTGTTTCTCAGGATTCTGACGGTGATCTTCTGAACACTGATTTGGCCACGTTTTGTAAATGGTGTGCTCGCAATCGCCTTCCATTAAATGCTAGCAAGTGCACCACTATGACTTCTTCCTACTACTACTCTGTGAATGGCACTGTATTGAACAGAGTTGGCAAGGCTAGATATTTGGGCGTTGTTCTCAACTTTCATCTTTCTTTTGAAGATCGCGTGGCTTTGAACCCCGCCAGGGATAACTAGACACTGGGCTTTGTGAAGAGATGGTATAGGGAGCTTGAGGACCCCTATTTAACCAAACTTCTGTACTGCATCTTTGTGGGAGCAATTCTGGAGTATGCCAGCCCTGTGTGGGCTTCATAATTTGCTGCACATATCATTTAGGCGCAGAGCAGACTTCTAAGGTTTGCACTTCGTCGTCTTCCCGGAATGACACTGTCGCGCTTTCTCCTTATCCTGATCGATTGAGGCTCACCTGTCTGGATTTCCTTAAAAAGAGCCATTATATCGCCGAAATATATTGTATTTTTGATCTTTTGCAGGGATCGATAAATTCACCCGAATTATTGAGCGCTGTGAACATCTCTATCCCGACCAGCTACCTCAGGAGTGACGATTTCCTTCACAATCCTCGTCCCGGAACTTTTATGACATGTATGTGCCTATTGCGTCGACGTGTCGCCTCTTCAATGTGTGCTCTGCCAGCGTGGATCTAAGCTTCTCCAGGCGACGATTGAAGAGCCAACAAATGCACTACCTTCATTGTCTCCAGAGTTCGTAAGCCGACCAACGCATAGTCTGCAATGCATAATTTTTAATTTTTAACTCTAATTTTAAGTCAATTGTATTTTATATATTACTATATGCTGTATAGTAGTCTTTTACTGACGAATCTTTGAATAAATAAATAGCTTGCTGCTGAGGGCTAGTATTCGTATCTCAAACTGTATGTATTTAAAGCTGAATTAATTTGATTACGTTTAAGCCTTTTGAATTCTATGCTCAGATACTCTGAAATCGAACAGATAGTCGGAGCTCAACTTTACGGTACTGTTCCTTAAAAATAAAGGTAACTGGCAATTGATAATCATAATTTTTTACCGGGATTTTCGTACAGAAATTTCAGAATTTTTTTTCGTGTAGCCGAGCAATATTGATGGCAACATTATTCTGCTGCCCAAATCAGTCGGAATGAACCAATCTGGATATACATAATCGAATAAGTACACCTTAGTAGTTCTACGCTGGTAGAAAAAAATCTTAAATAAAGAAATTTGCTTCGAGTCAAGAATACTTCAGTATTGTTTATAACGAAGACAACCCTTTCATAGTACAAGTATATAATTTTCTTGACTTGTATCGGTTCAAGAGAAACTTGATTTAAATTAAAAAAATGAATTTTTGTGATTTTTTTTAATTTTCTCGGATCTCATCTAAAAGCTCAAGGATGGGATGAAATATTACCTATAATATTATCTTACTATAATTAATTCAAGAATTGAAATATCTTGGGTAAAAAAAACGGAACGAGCACTGCAATTATTCTTGGCCCAAATAAATTTTTTTATCTATGTAAGGAACACTTTTCCCCTCTCAATGCTAAACCATGCAGAATTCCAGACGCAAAACAACTAAAACCGATTTAGTTAAAAATGTGTACAGAAAAAACAATACTGACTTCCTAAGAAACATGTACTTGATGGCTTAGAAGAAACAAGTCTGTTTCGAAGAACTTTCAAAAAAAAAATAGCCATGAAACTTTGGTCTTTGGTGGCAACAAATTTCTTTCAGATATTGATATCACCATACTAGTTCTTGAGACAAATTTTGAGGAGCTGTTATACGGACCCAGTAGCACAACGGATTTTTAAACTATACAGTGGTGTAATTCCTAACAGCTTTTTAAATACGATTGTTACAATATTTTGAAAAAAAACAATCCGATAAAGTTCGGTCAGACTCACGTACTGATGGTTCCGTATGATTAAAAAACTTAACTTAACTTAAAAACAGATTTATTTATTTTTCTTCGCAAACTATAAAAGTGTAGAACTTTCTTTTTTTTTTGGTAATGTATAGCAAACCTTCTATTAGTACGAACTATTTCTAAGATGATTCTTCAACTTATTTCTTGAAAGATTAAAGTCAATAATATTAAAATTGTTATTAAATAAATGAGACAGTTCATTAAAACCATAGTTAGTACGGTGGTAAGGTATTTGGAGGAAATCAGGAGAGTGCCGGAATATGCATTTATGTATAAGGTGCTCAAAAGCTCCAAAGAAATAAAAGTTCCCATCAAGCAGCCAAAAAGAAAAAGAATTTGGAATTTAGAATTTGGAAGCTCACCTAGGGCAAATCTATGTTTAGCAGTCTCAATGTGGTTAATGTCAATTAATAAGATGGCCAAACTTGGCAAGCTTGCTCAAAAATAGGTTTAACATAGGTATTATGTTAATCCTATTTTATTTATTTTTATTTTATTATATAGGTTTTGTTATTCATCGACTGTTGAATTCATTTGACCACCTCTTCACGAGACCTAAAGTTGCATGGGCTTTATTCACGATAGGATCGATATGGTTAGAAAATGTAAAGTGAGAATTAAGGAAAACTCCTAAGCCATTGGTTTTGTCAAGTTTGGATCATAAGCGTACGTCATATGTGTAATTAAAATTGAACGAGGAATTCTTGCGCGAAAACGACAAAGCACTTGTCAATATTCAAGAAAATGCAATTATTATAACTCCATTTAAAGAAGGCGTCCCCATCAGAGTTTAGAAGTGTGCAATCGTCATAATCAGAGATTTTACGAAATAACAAACAACAAAGAATTTTCGAATTTGTCAAAACAGATAATACGTCTTTGATGTAAATAATAACGAGCAGCGGTCCCAAATGGCTCGCTTGATGAATCCCAGATTAGTTACATATTAGTTAGCTTAGTTAAAAACAGGGAAGATGCAGTCGACCTGCTGATTAGACTCGATAACAGGAATACAATAATTTTAAAGTAAGTACCAACAATTTAGTCACCATAGATCTGCCCTTTACAAAAGTGGAAGGAAGTGGGGGGGGGGGGGGGTAATCAACGACAGTTACCAGGGTTTAGGAAAACCACAATTGCTGGATAAATGAAATAAATAGAAGAGAACAAATTAGCGAAAGCTTTATTAAGACAATAAAATCTTTAACAGTCGTATCGCAATAAAAAAATTGCTCTTAAAAAAGTCATCAACGATATTATTATTATAATAGAACCATCCAAATCGGTCCACGCGTTAAGAAGTTAGATTCAACCATCTACCCCACCTCCATCCCATTAATATTAGCCATCAAATTAGCGAAAGCTTTATTAAGACAATAAAATCTTTAACAGTCGTATCGCAATAAAAAAATTGCTCTTAAAAAAGTCATCAACGATATTATTGTTATAATAGAACCATCCAAATCGGTCCACGCGTTAAGAAGTTAGGTTCAACCCCCTACCCCACCTCCATCCCATTAATATTTTTTTTCTCGTTGTATCAACCAGGGAACAAAACAAATAATTATCAAAATCGGTCAACGCGTTACGAAGTTATGCCAGGTCAGACATAAAAAAAAACAAATACACGTCGAACTTTGTTTTTGGGAAGTCGGTTAAAAAAACAGCTCTAAAAGAGGAGCATCACTATCGGCAACGATTACATTTTTTCATGCGACCACACCAGAGAGAACACCAACACGTGATGAAATGTGAGCAATAGCATCATTATTAAATGTCGCCGGATGTGTCCTGAAAACAAAAATATACTTGGGGAGCTTTGCCGGTCCCAGAACAGTAATACTAGTAGAGTGCTCAACACGCACGGCGGAGGTGCCAGGATTGCGAATCAGACCATTGAATATGCCAGAAACCCCACCAGCCAAACAGAAATCGAGCCCCCGTCCTGAGAACCTGGAGATAACAAAAATACATATATTGTTACCATCATCAACAACATTAACAGTAACGACACCGGAGAGAGTCGAGAGCCATTAAGTTCTAAATAATGTTGGTGGCGCACAAGTTAAAAACTAATGTTACCTAAAATTTAGAAAAATAAATTTTGTCTTTATTTGTGCCAAAGTAGTTATTCAGAAAAACGGCCATAACTTACAGACAGATACCAAAGTTTCATCATAAGGGTTTTTAGACCATTTAGGTACGTAACCCAAATTTCACTGAAAATTATAGAGAGGTTTTATTTATGAACGCAGTAGCAAAACTCTTCCCTGTTATTTTAAACAATCACCTTACGTTGTGGGAACAAAATCATTGCATAAGTAGGGCTGCTGATTTTCGAAGTGTCGAAAGAATTTCGAATACCAACGCTTTGACCTTCAAACCGAAGTGCTTCGAAACTTCGGATTTTGTAATATCTGCTGAGAACTTTGTATTACTTGGAGGCCACCGAAGCAATATATTCTGTCAGAAATTGAAGGAGGGTAAATATAGGTATTTAGGTATGGCATTCAAATGAACTTCGAAAGTAAATTGGGAATTAAGCCTTTGTAGGTCTAATTAAAGGACAGTAAAATTAAAATGACAGTGAGATTTTTTCGGGAGGGGGACATAGATGTGCATTCGCCGATATTTACAGGAAGGTGGAGGTCAGAATTAAAAAGTAGGCAATCGGTATTATCTAGCAGAGTGCGAATATTTTAGTGAGACAGAATCATATGAATAACAATGGTCCTAAATGAGAGAAATGCGGTACCCCGTAAATTTTGAAAATAACGTCAGAAAGAGCGCCACGAAAGCAAACCCTCTAAGTGCGATAGATAAGGGCGAGTGAATCCATTTTAGAAAAACGCGCGGAAATCCGAGAAGGAAAGAGGGGATAACGAAATTTTTTCGTGCTTCGTACGGATAATTGTTTGACCAACAGAATGAAAGTAGCTCCGTACTATTTTTTATTTTGAAATTAAAAATTTGGTGATGGTTAAAAAAAATTACATTGAAGACAATTGCCTTTCATTTGATATCGTTAAAATATTAACAAATGAATCTTGCATCATATTTTGTACGGCTAAATTTTAAAGTTAGTGTATACACCATTAAGTGTGACCCTCTAAGTTAAACAAATTTACACTACCGCCGCTGCCGGCGGATCGGCATTCTATTATATGTATATACTCTTTTCTATACTTATTATATTAAACACTATATAATTGAGTAAAAATCGTCGGAAGGGGATTTTGCATTTCAAATCAAGCTAAAAAGAGCTATAAAAATAATCTTCTAGAAAGTAATTATTTAAACGCTTATTTGCTTAATTTTATTAGTTTCATGTCTTTCAACGTCAGTGACCTAAATCACGTTTACATGAACTCATATTAAAACAGTTTTGAAACTATCGTAAAGTTAATTTCGTATCATGGTTGAGCAGTGTCACTAAACATTGCAATTTCTATACAAAACGTAGATGAAAACTGATCTCAAACAGTTTAATTTTCTCTTTCAGTCTCCTTTCAAAGGCAAAGGGATTTACCCATTATGGAGAAAGCAACTATTTTCACAGAGTAAAAGTATTCGAATTTCTCGTAAGGTGCCGACACATGAATTACTTTTAGGGAAAATAATAACAACTTCTTCGTCAGGCTAACAACTTTGGAACCGTATAGTATCAATTTAAGATATAATCAAATCGGAAATCATTCTTGTTCACATCTGCTCTATCACGACAACAGGTCCTAAGCACAATATTTGCCACATAGACGTCTTCGAAATGCTTACTGTTCGAGTTTAATTCAGAGTGAAACGTAAAACTGCTGACTCCTTTAAATTGTAATTGAAAGTCATATTCCATAAGCAGAAAAATTGTAATAAGCGACTTATAAATTACAAGTGCTAGTAATTAAGTCCCTGTCCCTAATACCCCTAATAAGCATACTTGTAGTAATTATTTTTCGAAACTTTAATTTAATCTTAACGGCAGGCATAGTTTTTTAGTTGTAATTTGTAAAACATATTTTGTTAACAAACCAAACACATGCTTATAATTCTTTTATTTTCAAAGAAATTTCAGATTAAAGTATGTCGACTTGATAATGTGCACATTTTGCCGTCGGCATTTGACTGTTTTCTAATAATAAAATGCAGAGCTTCTGGAAAGTATTTTAATCTATTTTCGCTCAATTTTGCTTTGATAATGTGTTATGTGCCGGCATTTTTTAAGCTTTAATAGGTTAATTTCGGGCCAATTAGATTTTAATTGTTTTGATTTTTTCTAAATTCCAATTCCAAAATATCTGTCTTGAATAAAACAATAAAAAAAAACTTGAACCGACTTCACACAAAAATCTAAATAGCAGAAAGTATTTAATTTTATGTCTATTACCTACCTACAGTCAGAAATACTCAAGCTAGACAAACATATATAAAACCTCTTTCCTTATGATATCGTGAGCTGAAATGATTTGCATGTTTCATATTGTATCTTTCGTTGTAGGTAGGTAGTTGTTATGTTCGTTAATTTTGTATCGATTTCAAAATGTAATAGACTTCGGCTCGTATTTATATTATATTTCTTCATAGTAGAAATGCGGAAACATACCTACTCTGTACAAAGATAAAAAGAATAGTTAAACATCAATCAAAATCGGTCTACGCGTTAAAAAATAGAGCTGTCCTAAAAAGTACATCAGTTTTACTACGGGCTTATATAAGCAAAAGACAAAAAGAGAACTAAAAATTGAAAATTATATTAAATCACTATCTTAAATTTCTCTCGTGGGGCATGGGGCGAGAGAAAAACTTCACCCGCTTCCAGAAAACGATTGCAAGTGGACTTACAATTTAAAGTTAATTACGAACCACTGAAATCATCTTTGCAGCCTCCATGGCCTCGAAACAGTAATCTGTAGTCAGCAGAAAATAACCATGGGTCGCCGCCGGTGGGATTCGTACCAGGGACCTCCGGATTGGTAGGCAACCGACGCCTTATCGAAAATTGATGGTCTTTATCAAGTATGTTCATCAATTAAAGCGCTCTTACATTGGCTTACGACAGGAATAAAAAATCAAAACTTTCCTTTCGTTGTTTTATAGATTCTTGCGTCTTCGACTTATATAAATCTAAAAATATATTGACAGTGTGCTTTTCTATCTATGTACCTAGGACTTAGTCTCTTAATACTTAAATAAAGACCTCAAACATATTTATAAGTGGTTCATCTTACGCCAGAATTCTTTATATGTTGGCAAACTAACAGTATTACACAATATTTTATTTTTTTTTCTTATTAACTTAAGTAAAACTTAAAAGTTAACCATTAAAACGTATTTCACTTTTAGTTCTAGGGCAGTGTAAAAAATTTAATATTTAGAAATTTACTATAATTCATTCGATCGTCTGCTTTGAAAATTAGACGTTACCGGTTTTTTATATCACCCTGTAATTTTCCTAACAACTTGTGACTACGAGGAAAAAGCGGGAGGGGGAAACCTAAACGAACAATCACTAACATCGTAAGTTTACGTAAATCTTAATGTAATTACTCTGCATTTCCGAATTGTTAGCAGACAATAACCAACAACAATGTTGGCTTTTATAGTTCACTTTAATAATCCTAAACACGTTACCGACTAACCAAACTTTTGAAAAATTTAGACATCCAAAACTGGATACAAACGGGCAAACATTCAATGTCATTTAGTCTTCTGAACCAAGAACGCAAATATTTTAGATGCAGTAACCGGTAAATTGGACTCTCTTTTTTGTAAAATAAAACGACAAAATGAAAATCACTTTGAAAGCTCGAGGTACAAGAATTTTTGCGAATTATGTTTTTTTTTGGTTCATCCTTTAAGATCTAATCCGCCAGAGCTACTTCAGCACAACGAGGTAGAAGCGAGCAAAAATAACACCAAAAATGAAAAAAAGATCCGCTAGAACCCAAAGGCCAAAATTTTTGCACAAAAACTGTTTCGTGTCCAAGGCCAAAGATCCATCTGTTCGGGGGAAGCTCCCCGCTCTAATATTCATGCGTTTCCATGCGTCATAGCATATAAATTCACACTTCTAAAATTTCGTACACCGTCACCGCGTGTTCAATGTGCACCCGCGAAGCTTTTAATCCCAACATTTGATCGTTAGCTTTCGTTAAGAGCTGCTGGCGCAATACTTGCGATCACCGATCAAGCCAAAGCCAAAATGATGAAGAAACCCGTGGGGAACATGCCCATTCCACACAAGCGAATTTTGCAAATCCGCTGTCCGCTCTCAGCCCAAAGAATACATCCGCGTTCAGGTTTCGCGCATTGATTGATGTGATTTGCTATGCGGGCCACTGTTCCAATAATTTGACATTCAGAAAAGACCTCGATCGCGATCGCGACAAGAGATCGGCGGTTAGTGTGTGCAATAAATTTTTCTTATTCTCTTTCTTTAATGCCTCCCCCTTGCTTACTGAAGTATGTGTGCTTGCAGTCTTTGTAGCAAACTTTTTGAATTTTTTCGTGTTTTATTCGCGATTTTAGCAAGCCGCGGGCACATCGTTCCATATAAAAATGTGCAGTGTTATTTGCGCGGTTACGTAACATGACCCGCTCATGTATCGTAGAGAATTCCTCTGCGAACGTGTTCGGCTTCATTTCCTCTTCCTTGCTTCATTCTTAATTTTTTTCAATGAGGAACACCTTTTTAAGGTGCTCTGTGCGCACCATGAAGTGTCCTTCACAAATTTTTAGCAATCAAACTTCCAGACAGGTATGTTATTAGGTACATAGATGGATAATTGATCAGATAGGCGGCGAAATGCTAATTTCTTAAAACTATTTCATTTACTAACTACAAGCTAGAAAAAGTGTCGAAACTTACCTTAAACTAGAACACTCGCCAGTCGGGCGTTACCCGTCCAGCAATCCATAAGACAAAAATTTTTTGGCCGTGCTGCCAGAATGGATGACACGGCGAAATTGGTTGAAATTTTGAAGTTTTTTATCTTTTCTTTACAATTCGCGCGAAACCTCGAATGAATTTTAATACATCAATTTTCTCTTTTTCTTCTTTTTCTATTTTTTCTATGATTTGATATTCGACTGTTACACTTTGATTTTTTTTTCTTTAATTTTTTCTTACGAGGATCACAATAATAATTTTTTTAATTACAATTTTAATTCATTTTGTCCAAAATTTTTTAAAACACTGAAACACATTTCGATGATATCATCGGTTTGATATCCTTCACCTTTCTTAAATTTTGCTATCAACGCGTTGCACTGTGACACACTTATCACTTTATATTAAACGCATCCACTTATTTGTTTGATTTCGTTTATGAAGTATTTCTGAAAAAAAAGAAATTATAAATTTAGAAAAGCATATTGTTGTATGAGATTCTTAGGCAAGAAAATACTCGACAATATTACTACTAGTACTACTACTATTAATCCACTGTTACGGCGTTAGGTATCATCAATTTGACCTGTCCTAAAGGTAAGATAATATGTAGGTAACTCAACAAATATGTTTGAAAACTAATGTTTAGGAATTGTTACTATTTCGTTTTGTCCCGTTTAAAAAATCGTTGCTCCATTGTTTACTCCAATGGATGTTGTTGTAGCAATTAGCTTGGTATCTATCTTACAATTGCAATCTTCAAAGTGATGATAAAGATCATCGTAATGCGGATCAAGAAAGCAATGGTAAATACTCTGAAAAATTAACAAGCTGACTTGTGGAAGAATTTTTTCATAAAAAACATCAACATCCATCGCATGAACCACTCCATTACATCACATGTTCATTAGTTTAGGCGTTTGACATCGCTGATCACGAACCAATAAGGATTTTTAGGAGAGCTATTAATAAATGATCACAATCATGGAGTAGTCCTACTCGGGGGCGTAATGTCAAGTCCTTCACAAATAAACACTATCGGAGTCCTTCCAAGTTTTGAAAGACGTGAGACATGGATCATACTGGCACTTTATTTAGTTTTGATATTCATCTATGATATTTTTTACTGTTTCATTGCCAGGTATTAAATGGAAAGGCACCTGGACTACGCTGACGATGTATGTTTGCTCAATTATTAAGAAGTCACTGACGCATAAGGTATGGCTCATTCGAACCTCGACATAGCCAAAAACCATTTTTATTCCATTAAATGTAAAAGCTAAAAATTTAACAAATTGAAAATCGAATAAAAATATATTTGATTACAATTTAGTTTTTTGTTTTTTAAAGAAGTATTTGTTATTTGTTCGTGCGTTATTTGATAAACAAATAACTATTGGTTATTTGATTAATTATTCGCAAATAATTATTTGAATTTAAACTAATTATTTGTTATTCATTTGTTATCCATGTAATGAAAATTTTTTAATAAAATTTAAATATTTTTATGATTACGACTTTCAATGATAATAACCATTCTAACTAAAAAAATTTATTTCAAACCTAGCACTTATTAATTAATCTTTTCAGTTTAAAATCTAAGATTTGGCAATTTTACAAGTGGACTTATACCACTTTAAAAATCAATCCCTCAATTATTCGTTATATGTATGATACGATATTCGAAAATAATTATTTGGTATTCGATTTCAATTTATTGACCCTTGAATAGACCTGAATATCATATTAAGGAATTTTAGAAAAGAAAACGCTCAGGTGGTAATGTTACTCTAGGGCTGAAAAAATGACCGATTTTTAAAATTAAATTGAAAAGTTTTTTGAAAAATTATTTTAGAAGCTTTTACTATTGTTGTTTTGTCCAAAATGGCGTAAAATTGCGTACAATTAATCAAAAAACTTCTACGTAAATTCTCAAGTAAATCCATTGTAAATTGAGAGAAAAAGTCCACAGCCGATTTAAAAAAAAAGTAGTTCTGAGAATAACGCGTTTAAAGTTTTAAATCGCATTCTCTAATGGAATAATTTGTATCGCTGTCGGTCAGACCGGACTTGACTAATATGAATTAAATATATCTTTAAAATCTCCCAATTATAAAATCTATTGTACCCTTCTAAGAAATAATTTTAGCTAAGAAAAACAAATTTCGAAATTCTAGAGTAGCTTTACCCCTTAAGGCGAATATAATTCTAATTGTCTTATGAAATTTATACAAAAGACCTTAAGACTTAAGCAGGTCGATTCCAGAAGAATGGCAAAGCAATAAACCATTAATAATTGCTCGAAGAATCGAGAAAAAATAGAAATTCCCAGTTCATGGATATTTCGATAAGAAACTAGAATGTCCCTGATTACTACCCTCAGTAAAAATTAAAATAAGTTTAAGTTCAGTAGAAATTATTAAAAATTATTTATCGATCACTTCCCCAACGTTGTGAAGCCACAGTGAAAAACGAAACAAATAATTATTACATAGAGAGATAACGAATATTTATTTGGTAATCGAATAACAAATCATTATTTTCGAATAATTCTTCAAATAAAGACTAATTAATCAAATTTTTAAATTCAAATTCAAATTTTTCGGAACAGCATTGTAAAATTTACGTGACTCGTAAAATTTACTGTATGATTTAGGAAAAAATTATCCACCTACTACACAATTTTCCCCAGAATAAATTCAAACTAACGTGAAATCATTTTCTTCGTTTTGCGATACTTAGTTGTCTGTGTTTCTGAATTTCAATTGAACTTAGTTTTCTATATTTCTGAATTCCGATTTGACTTTTAATGATTTATTAACTTTCAATCAATTTGTTAACTATAGAATGTGTCAATAAATAGTGAATTTATACAGAGATAACTCTTTTAACCTCTTTTGAAGTGAACTGTTTGAAGTGAAGATCGGCTTAGTCGTAAGAGCGTGCTGCTGAGGACTACGATTTCAAACTGAGTACATTTTTTATTCCTATTCTAGAGGTGAATTAATTTGAATACTTATAAGCCTGTTGGATTCTACTCTCGAAATATGTATGTCTCCTATCTAATAATCATAGCCATTTAGCACAAACATCCAGATAAGATTAATGTCGCTTAAACAAAACTTCTGAGATTTGACTCCAGGAGACGACGATTCTCAGCTGAGCTGGAGTTGCATTTAACTCTCTAGCTAAAGTATGGCACAAAAGTATTTCCAAACGCGCAAAACAAGCCCCACCAAAATGTGTTCCATGCCCATCCTGAAACTTCATTGTCCAGAGGCTATTACGAAAAAAGTCCTAGATAGAACCAGAGGACAAAGCGCGATAGATGTTCGGAAACTAAAGACGGCAATGAGTTAAGCAACTCTCAATTGACTGAACCAGAGACTCAACGAAGACATCGAATTGGACGACCTGAAGAAGACCTATTTTGATGGAAAGCAGTAGTTGAAGACTTCAGCGCCGCACCAGATAAATGAAAAAAATGGTTAAGAGCGTATTGGGTACGCCCATAGGGAGAGTTATTTATAAATTTTCCATAAGCTACTTTTGCTACAGTGTTGGATATATATTTTATTAAAAATACTACATTCAGATGTTTTGCTTGTGGCTACCTTAAATTTTTTTTATTTTAGTTTAGGAATTGCAGTAAGAAATACGTGTGATGATTAAAGATTAAAAAGATATCATGGATTACTGATGTAACAATTCGAAAGAAAAGAATGCAAACAGAATAAGAATTGCATTTGCACTCCACTCCTCTTGCTGAGAAGACAGAAGAAGCATGATACTGCGGTGGCATTAAATATCCGATTTTCAATAAGTTAAAATCTCAAGGATAGATTAAATAGCCGTAGAACTTCTTAAGGTTGATTTCTTTTCCCTCTAATTCACATAACAACTTTTAGGAGATGTGAAGAAAGAAGAATTCCAATTCGATGGCAAGCTTACAAACGGACCTACAATTTACTCTGCAATTCAAATCGCTGTTATCCTTTACATTACCGACAACTGCAAACTATTCCTTGAGCCTGATATTTTGCCTGTAACCCAGGGGTGCAAATGCATCAAATTGAGATATATTCACTGAATGCAAAAAAAGTGAAGGCTCCCAAGAGGACCGAAATATATCGCTTAACTAAAGTCTCGAAGGTGATGGTACAAATAAATTTTAATGTAAATTAAACAAATTATAATTTTCAGAATTATCCGTTGAATGAAGGTCATAGTTACATCTCATGGCAATCGATTTCGAGGAGCACTTGATGGTATTGACCGCGAACAAATCTTGACAGCTTAATGGTAGAGATGTACACATTTCAGTAAAAATTATCATAATTACCAATTTGATCTACTCGAGTGTTTAATTTCACGCCTATCATCTTTACTTCGATATAGATAAGTGGACTCAAAATCAATGTTATTATACCTTGGCCAAAGTAGACTTTAGAAGACAAACTACTATTTTTTCGAATAAGCAGCACATAAAATACTATGTAGAATATGTAAGTAAATTTCGCTTTTCGAAAGCATTGTGAAAATCGTGATATCAAGTTTTCTGTTAAGAAGGCTGTAATAGTATTTTATACTACTTCTGTGGTATCGAACAATACCAACCTGGCGAGAAATTTTCAGTTCCTTGGACACAACTTTATGACCTGTGCTGAACCTTGAAATCATATGCAATTCAGTGTCCCCATTTCTAATTTGTACTTATGTTGATCAAGGAACACTGCAGAAGATCAACGAATATGTAGTTGTTCGATTTAGGTACGAAAAACGGAGATCTGTGATACTTCTGCAAAAGCAATTAAAACTTCGTCTTAGACACAGTTGAAAAAAATTTATTTTGCATGGACAATGAATTACTAGTACTGGTGTGGCAAAGTCAATAACTTATACTTAGTGCAACCTTCTTTGACTTTAGTGTTGATGGATTACAGAACGAGAAACTAGATAGATTTCAAAACCTCGCTGAACAAGTCAAAAGTTTCAGGGGAGCGAATACAGTAAGGGAACACAATTTAGTAATAGTGCCTATGTGCCTAAACAGGACAGAGACATTTTACATAACGTCCTAAACCGTACGTAGCAGGTTTAAGGTAGACAGTGCCAAAAGTCAACATAGGAAGTAACAGCAAATTACGAATTACAAATATATTGGAATTGTGGAGTGCAGTAAATGGTATTAACAGCAGTGGAAGACAACATCGGTTCTGTCAAAAGTCGGCAACGTTAAATTTCAGCTGAACCAGGCAATAAAAATAAACGCCAAAGATTTCTAGAAAACAACATGAACTCCACATGCGTGATTCTTGATGTTGTTGAGGCTGGAACCAATGCTGCAGCTGGATATTTGTTCAAGGCAGGCTTTGATCTAGGATGCCGTCAGCTGAGACACAGCTCTACTGTCGACACTCGAGATTTTAGCCTCCGGTGGACATAGCTGTCATGGCTAGCATTCGCAGTAAAGAGGGCTGGACGGTCTTGGAGGAAGAACCATCCTTGCGAAAGCTCGTGCTGAAAGATACATGTCCAGCGGAGGCTAAGATCTCGAGTGTAGACAGCAGAGCTGAGGCTCAGCTGACGGCATCCTAGAGTATGGCCAGCAACAGAGGTAACGCCCAACGTGGGACGTTAGCGGTACCGAAAACTACAGGATCTGGTCGGTGTTTAAGTCTCTGGCTCGAAACCTGAGGCCAATCTGTTTACTTTTCGGGTCGCCTGGGTCACCTGATACTGCAGCAATTGGCTAGAACCTAGTCATCCTGAATCCGTCGGGCAGAAGCTGTCGAGAAACGCAAAAGCAGGCCGATGGTCAGCTGTCTGGCTCGGAGATCTTCTGTTTGACATCCATAGAATTTCCTTTTCCCTTACTTTTAGTTTTTCGTTCCGGTATGGTGATTTGCTTACCTTTTTGTTTTACTTGTAATTTTTTCACAATTTTTACCAGTCCCCGTTTTAACTTGTTTTCCCCTTAGAAGGAAAACTGCTACTGTCGGTGGATGGGAATCATTTTGTCTCATGAGAACGACGTTGGTTAGCTTTTCTAGCCAACAAGATGACTTAGAGACAGGCTGCTCTTAACCCATTGAATGAAGACAGGTAATCTTCATCCTTGCACATCTTGGGAATCTCTTGACCTATCGAGGAGAGGAGGATGCTAAGGTTTAGTGACCGCCTTGCGTTTGGGGTAGAGAGGCGTGAATAAGAGACAATGTTAGGTTTATATATAATTTTGCAGCCGTGGGTTCTTACAAAATTTTAGTGGGTTCTAGCAAACGCTATGAAAAAAAGAAACTCTTTTGTTAATTTGTGTAACTGAGTTACTGAGAAACCTGTTGAGGTAACTTTTAATTCAGTTCCATGAAAATCTTTTTCTTTTTATTCATCCCCATTAATTGATTTCCAAGAGATTCGAAATTACGGATGGTTGGTTGAAGTGGCGACCTAGGCTCCTCGACCAGGGCTCAATTAGCAAAAAAAGTGTAGTCTTGCTATCACATCTCATGACCAGGTAGTAAGTGTATTTCTATGCGCGATGGATTAGGAGATCGGTGATTAAATATATCTGACGTTAGACCCAGCCGGTAAGGTTTAGAAAATGGATGATATCCCTAACTCTTAGCCTTGAGACCTCCTTAACGGCATAACAAAAGAAGCTGCCTAGTGCACGATGCCTGGCTGAAGCGAGAGCCAGACATTTGCAAAGGAAGTGAATAACGGTTTCTTTCTCGCTACCATCCTTGTAGCTGCGGCAGTGTGTATTAAAAGGAATCAACAGTCTAGCCGTAAGAGTACATGCCAACCAGGGTACTGTTATTGCTGATACCGCGCTAGCAATGTCTCTATGGGATCTGTGAATGAGTTCATGACTTCTACTCCTGTTGAAGGACGGCCATATCTCCCTAGATATGACAGACGTGGAGAGGTTGCTCTACTTGGAGTAGTACGATAGAAAGGTACCCCTTGCAGCTTCCAGGCAAATATGACCAGTTTCCGCAGGGGACCTGCACCCGCTCATTTCCCTCTATGCCTCTGGCACAGAGAAGGGAAAGCTCATACCGAAAACAATCTACCAGCTTATAGCGATGATAGTTGAGTCGAGAGTATTGATGGCGGTCTGGTTGTCGGGGAAGATGCCGACCCGTCTACAGGGGATTAGTGCTAGATAGAAAGGTACCCCTTGCAGCTTCCAGGCAAATATGACCAGTTTCCACAGGAAACCTTCCCTCTATGCCTCTGGCACAGAGTAGGGAAAGTTCATCCCGACAAAATTCTACCAGCTTGAAAGATATGATAGTTGAGTCGAGAGCATCGATGGCGGTCTGGTTGTCGAAGAAGATGCCGACCCGGCTACCGGGGGTTAGTGCTTGCTTCGCAATCTAACAAGCCTTTTGGATTACGAGTACATCAGCCTGGAAGACTTTCGCATAATTTGGAAGGCAGTAAGACCTGATAAACAGAGTATCTTCTAGATAATACCCGCATCTACACCGGAGTTCGTCTTAGAGACGTTGGTGAATATCTTTGTGTTAAAGGCCTCCATCACTCCGCTCTTAGGGGAATTTTCACAGCAAAGTTTTTCCTGAAGTTTAGTTGGGCTAATGTAGTCAGTCATCTCTCACTAATATTAGACAGAAGGTATTATAGTTACAATACCAAAAAGTACAGGCGTAAGAGTGTGCGCTAACTGACGAGGCATCTACCTACAATAATGTTACCTGTGGGCAAAGTTCTATTATCCATCAAAAGTAAAGGAGGTAGTGAATCGAACGATTAGAAAACAGCAACATGAATTTAGAAATATTCACCAGTAATCAGTAGATCATATTTATGCAAGACAAGATCATTGTGAAGCAATCTACGGAATAACGATCCATGTAGCCTTCGGCGTTCGACTCGTTTAACAGCGAAAGACTCTTCATCTCTGATTATTGTAAAAATAATTCGAGATGCAATTTTCTTTGTTACCAAAAATTATCCAAAAGTTTGAAAGTGAATTCACATCACGGGGTTCCAAGGATATTTATTTTCGTCGTTTCCTTCTCTTAAAGTTATAAACGCCATCATAGCCAGCACTATCGATAGAAGACTAGCCGACATACAATGGGGCCGTCTCAAAGATTTGGACTACGCTGAGGTTTGTTGGACGATCGACACCAGGATCTTATCAACTTGATGCAGAATTAAACTAGTTGGGCTAGTCTGAGCTAAAATATGTCAGAAACGAAATAAATTGTATAAACACGAACCACATCGAGCATAGCGCTGCGTAACCAAGATATAGAGGTAGTTAAGAAATCATGTTACCTCCGAGTAATTACCGAAGATGGTGAACAACAGTACACAAATGAATTAAGTGGGACGCTTATTTTCTTTAACTTTTCTGAATGTAAACATCAACAGAGATCTCAAAAGAAACTAAATTACTACTATCAACTCACTTAAAGGCAGTTCTCCTAAACGGTTGCGAAATGTAGATGGTCACTAAATCTCACGTTTTTATAATTGTGGCGCCGAACAAGCCAGGAAGGATTGACGACCAAATTCGGCGAAGAAAATTTAATTGGATCAATCACACCTTGCGTCGCGACTTCGACAACTTTTATAAACAGGCTCCCGATGCAAAAGCGGCAGCAACAGAATTGAAGCCTGTCGCTAAAAGCAGAGACCTTTGGAGGCAACTGTGTCAATTCTATGTCCTTCGAGGGATTAAAGACATAACTTATAAAGTAATGATGACAGTTATCAGTCATGATAACGGGTAAACTATTATTATTATTATCTTGCATTAAAAAATTAAGTAACGCAACAAAGATGTTGAAAGCATTGACTACAGGATTTCGCAGAGCACGTCAAATGATCAGTACTGCGAAAAAAAACTGAATGAAATAAATGAGTTCCGAATGACACTTTGCTAGAAAATAAGTATTAAATGAATGGCTTTATCAAAAGTAGACTGCTTTTTCATAAGCTTCTGGTATGACGACATAAAGTAATCTTAAGAACGTAAGCTACCGAAAATGAATCAAAGGATGTCGCGTAGACGTACATGCTTTGAAAGGCTGCTGCTTACATCGTTTTACCCATAGGAAATAGTTGTGCGCTACTATGCTGAAGAAATCTTCAAATAGCGTTAAAATATGCTTTAAAATCGTTTTCATATGTTGCTCTCCCCAGTGTCGAGTTCAATCTAAGTACCTCTTTCGTAATGAACATAAGAAGTATGTTTCCAATTTCATATGACATCAAAGCGCGATTCAACGCATTCACTTAACGTAACGTAGGTATCTCTTGGCGTCTGCAAGGTCATAGTTACGTGTGTACGCCCTTCTCTATAGTGCTGCAAGAAAGTTTTCATCGTCTTTGTCTGAAGTCACTTTCGTTTCAAGAAAATTTCCAACGTGCAGCAGCAAAATTCCCATTACTTAGAGGGGAAAACAAAGCTGGAGCTAATCAAACATTCGCCAGTCGCCTTTATCCTTTGAGTTGTGTTGGGAGAGACTTAAAGGACATGGATCCGCGGAGGACAAGGAATGAGGAACAGATATACACCGCTCGCTAACTTTTTGCATGAACAGAAAAGCTTCCTACTTAAGCACGCATCTACTTGCACTCCAACTACTTTGCCAGTACTTTTTTCCTGTAAATTCTTTTGTTGCAGCTAGCGAAAAGCTCGCGTATAGAAGTTCTCACACACTTGCAGATTTGCGCAATTATTCCTCTTCCACACACTCTGCATCTTTAGCCTGTTCACAAAGGATCAGAAAATCTTCAAAGTGACTCCAAGTGGTATAGGACAAGAAGATGCTCCAAGGATTACGAAATGACAAAAGCCAAACTAATCATGGCTTCGTTGCAGGAATGAATATGGGCTGAAGGAGAGCAACGAAATCCGGCAATTTTGGAACCGGTAATAAAAATTTCTAGCGATTAGCTGCAAATGCATTAGAAACGGTCACAATCATTAGCATTTCCCCAAAACGCAAAAACGAAAAATGATCGAGGTGGCCTTTGGTGGTGTGTGATGTCTCATGTGTCACCTGAAAGCTGCTCATGTTGCTAGGCACTCTAATTTGGCGCCAGACAGAAATCGTTTTGCAAATCGGCTCTGGCAAAAAAATTTAAGATGCGATAAAGTGCGCCACGTGCATCTCTAATTCGCGATGTCTAAATTCGTGTATTAGCATTCCACTATATAACTTCCCTTAAAATTTTAATCCGCATGCGCCGTCGGATCAAAGGCAATTGAAACTTGTTTCTTAATACAATCTCAGGTCAGGCATAAATTGTGATTGTTGCAATTAATTTGTGTGCTTCATAATTTCAAGGAAAAGTTCTAGCCTCTACGGGGACAGGTTTAATCTTGGAGGATATTTTAGGCACAATTATTATTTCTAGGTACAGCCGTGACTGTATCATAAAATGCAGTATTCCTCGAAACCGTCATCCTTACCAAGTAGAAATCCCTGTTCGCTAGGATATGCAAATTTCTACTGAAGGGAAAGTGTGATGTCGGTGAAAAGTTTAGCAAATTTTGCAGATGAGTAGAGAAAAGTGGAAACTTTTGCTGCTCAAACTTTCACTGCTTCAATTATTAGAAAAGTTTTAAAGTTGTAAGACTCGGAATTCGCGAGAAAGTCAAATGACACAGAATGCCGTAATAAACGCGAAAATTGTTTAAATATTTCGCTACGTAATTGTCTTACGTTAAATGTGATAATTTCTGGTGGTCTCTTGTAGTTGGCTCATTTTTACGATAAAATCCCATGTAGGAAACAGTTTTTCGGAGCTTTCTATGGAATTTTGTTACAAATTTATTTCAAAATTTTTAACACTCTAAAACCTGGTTACATCGATTTATGTGTAAATTTAGAACAACTGCGGATATACGAAATATGCTTTAAAGTTAATTAAGCTATTGAGAACAAATGTAGTGTATAACCTCTAAAAGCTATCGGTCAAACTGATTTTCCAACTGTGGTTAAATACCTTACGTAAAACAGGAGAGGCCCTAAAGTACCAATACACTGTACGTGTTATAAGCCATTCGCCCACACGTTATCTAAAGTTTTCGTACCTTATTTGACATTTCTAAATATAAAAAGTCAGTATTCAGAAAAAAATCTAAGGATTTGGTATTTTTTCAGAAATTTTTCGTCAGAAAATATGACACCCCACTTTAATATTTTGACTTCCTTTTGACCCTCCATTGCAATGAAAATAAAAATAAACTTTTAATTTTTTTTTAAGTTAGGCAAGAATTATTTAAAATCATTCCAAATTTCAAGTCGGAAGCATCAGTAGTTCCTTAAATAAGCAGATGTGATAGACAGACAGACAAAGTTGCACCATAAGAGTCACTTTTTTACCAGTTTGGTATGGAACCCTAAGAAATATTTACTTAATATGAGTGTTCAGAGAAAAAGTATCATCGAAAACCAGATAGTACAAAAGCGGCGCTTATAAAAATTGATAAGAAATATTTTTCATTTTACGAACAAGGTGGTTTTTATCATAGACGATGAAACTTATTTTACTTAAGATGGTAATAAGTGGTAAGGAAAATACTTTTACAATCATCCTGAATTCAATCCAGATAATTATGTAAAAAATATTGAAAAAACAAAATTTTCAAAAAAAATAGATTGCTTTGGCTTGCCATTAGTAAAATGGAATGTCCCAGCCACAATTTTTTGAATCCGGTATAGGTATTGATTGATTGATTAAATTGGAGGTGTGAGGTTGTCAAACGCTGCGGCCACTGGGCTCTATTGTGCTAACCCTTTCAATTCCATATAGCAAGCAGTTGGCAGTCATATAGCACGCTCGGTCCCAGGCTTGGTTTCCCGAATAGGCTAAATCTGCGCATGGCCACTGCAGGGCTTTCACATAGTACGTGTAATGGCGTCTCATCATCCTCCAGACTAGGGCTTCACGGCACCGAGACAAGACCGAGACTTTGGCAGATCTCGGTCTTGGTCTCGTCAAGGTGAAGACGATCTCGCTCTCGATCTCGATCTCGGCGAGATAAAGGCCAGTCTCGGTGCGATCTCGCTCTCGTCAAGATAAAAAAAGGGTATTTCGGTGGAAGAACGGGGAGCGAGGACAAGTGATATATCTATGTATATATGCATTTTCTTCATATTTCCATCGTCAAAATAAGGTAGCAAAGGCTCTTGTTTGCTATTGGGGATAAAGCGCAAATATCTGAAGAAGGAAATAATGTAGAAAGAAGCGATTGGGGAGAGCAGTGTATACTTATATGCCCCATAAATCACACAATTAGAATTTTTCGGAGCGACATAAAAGCTGAAACAACTAAAAAAAATTTTCCACAATAAAATGATAAAAACTAATATCTCGTCCACTCTCGTCACCTCAATCTCGCTCTCGGTATCGTACTGTTACCAATGATATTGGTCTCGCTGCCGGTCTCGGTATCGTGTCGAGACCGATACCGGCAGCGAGATTTATCTCGAGTATCGTGAAGCCCTACTCCAGACAGAGTCTGCAGGTGAGGTCGATGGCTCTACCTATCCTTACCAAATGCTTCCTCAGCTGACAGCCGGTAAGCAGGCCAGCCAGAGTTCTAACATCCGACTTACAGCTTGAGAAGCTCCCTGGATCTACCCGACGACGGTGAGGGCATAAGGCTCCTTGGGTGAGTTGTTTCAATACAACCTATGCTCCTCACTTGCGCGGTTTGCTATTAGCCTTTTAGCCGTGCAGAGAGGAATTCCACAGACCGGCTCCGGCCCTATGTACGCCTTTCCTAGTAAGTTCATCTGCCTTTTCATTCCCCGTATAGCCCTGATGTCCCGGTATCCAGATCAAGTTGACTTGATTAGTTCTGCACAGTTCTGCAGTTCTACCCCATTCAATCTTGGATCCATCCGTATACCATACTAGTTCCCCTGGACGAACAGCTGGAAACGTCCAGGTCTCACGATTCTCCACCCGTATTGGGGGTGGTTGGAATGGTGAGAATCTTGCCGACATCTGATCAGCTAGCATGGCAAACTCAGGTGGGTAGGTATTACTGCTGAACGGTATAAAAGTCTGTAGTTGCGAAAAGTTGCTAAAGTTGATAAAGTGGTATTTTAGATAGACTCGCCTGATACTAATCACCCAAACGCTCTACTGATGGCGAGTATAAAAGCGGGCGTCTATGGTAATAATTATAAATGCTAATAAAATAAAAAAACCGTAAGAATTTTTCATGTGAAATAGCGAGTAACGATTTTCGGATTTTTTCCTTTACTTGTGCTGTGAGACCTTACTTCTTGCGAAATTTCATGATTCTCGGTCAACGGGAAGTATCCTTTAGGTTTTGATTTAATTGCGAGTCTCTGTCTTCACAGACAGACAGACAGACGGACATCGAATTGATCTAAGAATGATTCCTTTTGAGGTAGGGGAACACTAAAAAGGAGTTGTAAAACTTTCAAACATTCCATTGTGCACCAGCCATGAACAAAGTTCCAGTACGTTGCCGTACAGATGCACGAAATGGAATGAATTTATTTTTACGTTAATATAATAACACAACGTCTGCAACGAAATCCTCCTTCAAATAAAAATATTCTAAAGATAACGATTTTAACGCACTGAATTTATATCTGCTTTCCATTTTTTGATGCCACGTATATATTTTTTTATGTATTTTTTTTAATTGCTTAAAATTCAGTATTTATTGTGATTTAGTTTTGCATTTAAGTAATTTTAAATCAATTCAAATTGTATGCGTACATACAAAACTGGTTTTATCTTATAGAAAGATATCGACTTATGTTGTTTTTACATCAACAACGCATGCGCCAGCGCTTTTGTCGTTGTGAAAAAATTGTAAAGTTGTTGCAAGTTAGTTGTTTTTATTTTGAACCGGATATTTGTTAACCGGACTGTAAGAATAATTTCTCAAATTTCTTTCCTGAAAATCTTGTTGCAGAATCAGATGAACATGGTGCAAGATTTCATCAAGATATTTTGCACATAGAGAGACGATGCAACATGAAATGGTCAAAAGCAATGCTTGCCGATTTTTGTTGGTCGATTCGCCTGGAAACATCAATGGAAAACATGAAAAGGAACAGAACTACAAAAGTGAAATGCTATTTTTATACAAGTCGATATGATTTTGAAGTTTTGAGACACTTTTTTGTCACAATTAATAAATATATGATTAAAGTTTTTAAGCAAATAAAAAATTTAAAAAATCCATGACAAAAAAAAAAGATTCCTATATAAGTATATGTATATATAGTAGTAGATTCAGAAGCATCAAATCTATAATAATCATGCATAATAATAAGGAGAGAAAAAACAGTTTTTTTGCAGATCAGTGTAAGCAACATACTTAAGGGGGGCAGACCCAGTTGGGACTTTCAAAAAAAGCTCTTTTTTAGGAAGTTTTTTTGGCCTCGCATTAAAATAATTAATAACAAATGTTTTTCCACATGAAAGATATGTATTTACGGAAATTATTATAAAATAAGTAAATAATTTAATGGCAAAATATTGAAAAATGAGTGCAATACAGCAAATTTGGGATGGGTCCAAAAAAAAAAAGTGTTTTACCGTGATCACTGCTGCTCGTCACTCGATCATCGGAAATAAAAAACAACAAAAGGGATCATTATTTAAAGACATAATGCTCCGGACGGACGAATAATTTTGAATTTTTACAAAATGGCGGATGTTGAAAGTCAAAATTCCTTATTCAACTAAAATTTCACTCGCATTTTCGGCTATAAAAAAATCGTCAAAAAAAATCCTTCGCCCATCTGGAGAACAATTATATATAGAATAAGTGAGAACAATTTCAAACCGATCGGCAAATCCGTTCTCAAGTTACAGTGATCACCGACTGCGACAACATGGTTTCGAGAAAAACCCGTATTTTGTTAGCGCTCTTTTGATACATCGGTGCTTGGTAGAAGGAAAAGTTCTCATTTTTGTTAATGAACGCACGCCCTGTTAAAAGTGTTGATGCTATTCTGTTCAATTTTTTATCCGAATTCTCATTCATATAATCTCTTTTTGTATTTATAAAGGACCGTTTGAACTGCTAATCTGGAAATAATTAAACATTTCGCTAGCTGATATTGTGTCCATTCTTTACTTTCTAAATAATTGTCCTTGGGGTACGGGGAAGGAGGAAGACTTCAGCCAATTCGAAACAGCGATTGCATGTGGACCTACAATTAAAGGTGAATTTCGAACCACCGACATTACTATGCAACTCCCAATTGCCTTTTAATCGTAATCTATTGTCAGCAGAGAACAATCATGAGTCGCCGCCGGTGGGGTCCGAACCTGCGGCCTCCGCGATGGATGGATGTTATCAAATACATACCCAACCGACGACGTCAGTATTTTTCTTATTAACTTGGCTAGCTGGCATATGTTATTAAGGAAACCAACTTCGTACACTCATGTTGATTGAAAGGCATCAGATGATAGAGCCAAAATGTCAGAGATTTTAGAGAAATTTTAGTTAGATTTTTGATAATAAAATACTTTGGTAACGCCGCCGGTAATATTAAATATATTTAATAAAACAGAAGCGAGACAATCATCCATTGATTCGATCACAACAGCTGAGTCAGGTAATGAAACCTCATTTGGAATAGATAAATCCACCACATCGACTTCCAGCTTTTCAAGCTACCCATCGTATTCGGGCAAATCAGGGTTGTCAATAGTGCACATTCATTGTTACATCGGGCAACAACGCGAACAGCAGTCACTCTATTTACGCCCGTACTTAAAGCAAGATCCATTTTTAATATGCGCTTTAACGCTCTTCTTCAATGCAAACTATTTGCCGCAAAGCACGCACGTTGGGCAGTACAAAATAAAAGGAAGATGGAACAGATTTTCTGAGAAGGACAAACTTAAACTAATCTTTCAGAATTCATTCATTTATAGGAAATACCGTAACGTAACGCTGTGTAGACCTTGGAGGTCACAATAGCGTAACGTGGTTTATGAAAGATCCCTAAATAGATTTACTATTGCTGCTAGTTTTTTTTTACAAAGGTTTAGAAAGTCAAGTGTTTTTTCGCAGAAATTCCACGAAAGGAGCCGAATCCCGATCAACTGCTGTAGTCTACGTTTGGTAACTGAATAAATATAACACCTTTTCTTTGTATTTTTTTTTGTGCATTAAAGATATAATTCTGAGAAGGGGTCCGTGATGTTTACCTGATGGGAAATCAGATTTATGAAACACCAAATGTTAAGGCCAGCTACTTTAGGATATAGGGGTCTGTGTTTCTCCTTTTGGTCAGAAGTTAAATATGGTCTTTAACCCATTTAAATCGAATGGGACAATGTGGCAAATGTGCAACATAACTGTCTTAATTATAGTGTACACATGCAGCCAGTTTAAAATTGGCAGGACCTTCCTTGCAAACAGCTTATTTGAAGCGCTGACAAAATATTTCAGGATGTATGAGGCCTGACTAGACGAATCAAAACATCATCGTCTGTCTGCTCGCAAAGTGAGTAAACTTGCTGTTATGCATAAAGTAAATAACTTCAGTAGCAGAAATTCTGAAATTTTAATACGAAAATTCCTGTAAAAATTACGGTTCTCAACTGTTATCGTGTTGTAATTGTCAGCTTCCTTAATTTTTACGGAACAGCATAGTAAAATTTCCTGAATGATGAATGAAACTGAAGTTAGAAGACTCAAATTCCAGCGGACTTTAAGAATGCAGTGGCTATCTTGAGTACTAGGGCCAAGCTGTTGGACAACGACAACTCTCAAATTATTATTATTAATAATTATTGATAAGAATGTTCCCAATTAGTCTACCGAGAATTAGAGATTTCTTTCCTCATAGAAATTTTTCCCACGCATAAAAGAAGCTAGCTAAGAGAGCTGAAAAGATATACCCAAGCATTAGTCATACCACTCCAGGTACTTTCACCTATCTGATAAAGTGAAAAAATCCTTAGCGATTTCTTAAAATTCAGAATTTTCCCAAATTTTTCCCGAAATGCATTAATGTACCTGTTTCTTGTTTCTTGCCCATCATATTACCTTTCCAGAAAGGTACAACATGTCGTGTTAGAAAAACAGGATCCTTAGAAATCCAGGATTACCAACCGAACACACCCTGTATACCCTCTAGTGCCATTGAAATTTCAGAGAATATTTCCTGCCAGGCTTCACCAACATTTGTCTACTATAGTAGCTTTCACGCTAAAAATGTTCGTGTGATTGTAGCTCGTAAAACTTTCTATACATACTTTTCCAAGTTCTGCACTATTATGTAGCTCACCTAAGTCGCAGCACTCCTAGTTAAAAAATACGTCGGTGGAAGAGTTTTTTAATTTAAGAATTTCAAGCATATGTAACCGGGGGCTACCTTAATATTACATTATCGAGGGAGTTTTACGTCTACGGAATGTTTCTCCGGAGTGTAGGCCTGGACATAATCCCCCACCCCCCAAATACATTGCTATTGTTAATAGTTCATTAGTGTGAATACTGTAATAAATTTCGTTAGTGATACCTGCAGAAAGCTAATAGTCAGTGGAGAACCCGTAATACATGTTATATAGGAAAGAAACTATAGCCGGAGTGTAAAACCAAATCGTGGACGAATATGATGGCATAAGATGTCAACCATTTTATCAAGTGCTCTGTGAGTGCCCAGTCTTGACGACCAGAAGAAGAAAAGTTCTGGATAGTTCTTTCTTCTCGGTACAAGAAGAGTTTTATAGCAAATTGCGCTCAGCAGGAAAAATATAAAAAGGATAATTACAGAATAGATAGAAGATTCTCATATATCATATATAAATCTTCTGCTGAATTATTGCCAAAGTATATGTGGCTTCAATCAATTCTCTTAAAGTGGTCTTTATTTTCATTATATCAATTTTTAATTCAATAGCCTTTAATTTAAATGCATCCTTCTCGTGAATTAATTAATATGTTTATATTAGTTACTGACAAATTTTATCAAACTGAAGTTCATTTTGCTAGGAAAGGATGCTTGCAAGTAAGTCTGGACTATCAGTTCGAGTACGAATGTAATGCATTTATTTAGATAAAGATAATAGAGGCAGAGCGGAACAAACAAAAAGGGATGATCTTGATGTCTATTTTACCAAAGTAAAATTTCTAAAATAAAATATATTTTATCCGATTTTGTAATCAAAATGTTAACTAAATAATAGCAGCTGCTTAAATGTTTTGATAGTAGGCGAACTGGAAAGAAGGTGTTTTTATAGTGCTTAGCTCGTTTTCATGTTTATTTATGATCCCTTCGGAAGTATTCAGTCGCAGTCAGTGAACCGATCGGTGCACATTAAAAATTTTCTCTCGCGATATCTCGCGGAGTCCGTACCTAACCTATCATTATCTGCATGATAGAGACCTTGGGATAATAACTTTGCATGCCTTGTGATCGTTTTTCAAATTTAAACTTCACTGGTGATCCGGTTTTACGCACATTTAAATTGAAGTTAGATCAAAATTTGAAGAAACGCATTGCACGTGCATATAAAATGCGTAGGATTCTGCAAGTGTCACCACCACCATTTTACCCCTTTTAATAAAAAAATATCCTAATCTGGGGAAACCTTCAAAACTAACACCACTACTTTAATTCTTAATACTATCATCATCTCTCTCCAAAGACTAGTGATCAAAAATTGGATTAGTAAAATTTTCAAAGCAATTTAAAAAGCAGGAAAAATATAAAAAGGATAATGACAGAATAGATAGAGTATTCTAATCTATTGCATATAAATGTTCTGCTGAACTATTGCCAAAGTATAAGTGGCTTCAATTAATACTCTTAAAGTGGTCTTTATTTCTATAGTTATCATACTTGGAGCCGCCTAGTGACCAAAAAATGGATTAGTATTTTTCAAATTCTCTTCATTATTAGCGGCTTTCTGAAGATAAAATATGCAGAATTCATAAAATTTTGTAATTATCATTAGACCAGAAGATTAATTTGCCATATGACCCTCAAGAAAAGAAGAAGACAACGGAGCGAAATTTTTATTCTCCTACACATGTCCGGACGAGAGTTCAAATACTTATAAAATTCAAAAACCTAAACTTAAAGTTACAGCAATGGGCCTATAGTTTCAGAGGTCACCAGATTCTATTTTTTAAGCATTGGTTGTATTGGTCAGATATGTTTAAGTTTCCATATCGACAGAAGAAGTTCTGATTAATCTCTGTGTAGTTCCCGTAACCCCTTGTGGGGGTATGGGGCGATAGAAGCGTTTTACGCGATTCGAGGCAACCTACGATTTATGCCGCAATCGGCAATCCTTTATGGCGTTTTTATCATAATCTGTTGTCGGCAAAAACAACCATGGGTCGCCAACAGTGGGGTTCGAACCTGGGACCTCTGTGATGGCAGTCCGACACTTTATGTCTTACTACACCACAAAACAGTTTGCGCAAAATACCACTAAGCCCAGCCGCCTTTCACATCCTTTCAAAATCTCCGAATTGCGAAAATGTAAATGCGCTTGCCTCTAGTTAGTCTAGTCTAGCAATACTGCATATTGGTCAGAGCTAGCTCTTATTTTAGAAAAGGGCGAATCGACTTTAAAAGAAATCTTAGACAGGGTGCCTGACTGAGTATTGCCTCCAACACCATGCTGGTCAGACTTTTAACACTCCAACCACTTACCATCATCCAGAGAGGACTTATCTGGTACATCTTTCTAGTTTCCCCAAAGCCTTGGTTTGGATTTTGGTGCATAGGGTTTTCTTTCGTAAAGAAAAGGCGAATGAACTGGTCAAAAAGAGCTCTGCCATAACACTCGTGGGTCCCGAGCCGGCGTACGGGATTTTGACCTGCATTGCTAAAACCTATATACAATTACATCAGTTTATTAACTATTGCAAATGTCAATAAATAGTAAATTTAATCTCTTTAGAAGTGAACTGTTTTAAGTGAAGATTGGCTTAGTGGTGAAGATGTTAAAATGAGTTGCTGAGGACTGAGGGCTAGAATCTCAGAATATGTAGATTTCTTATGTTTTTTTTTTGATTACTTTTAAGCCTTTGAATTCTCTACTCGGAATTTTACTTTGAAACCGAAAAGATTCTCCTTTATAACTTCCACAACTGTTATCTCCGTATGGGCGTGGTTGTTATGAACCTGTCGCCAATACATAAATATATTGCATACAAGTATGCTGTACACTGCTTCCTTCCTTTAGATCCCGTGCTGATTTAATGAAAAAACTTGCAAATCAGTATACAGTTTAAAGTGTGTTCGGTATGGATATAATTCTGCAAACCCCCAATCACGTTTCTAGAGCAAATCGTTGTCCGCAAAAACAACTATTTGATGCTGGAACTCGGACCAGCGACCAAGCCCGTACGAAGGATTTCCTCCGGGAGGGGTTATCTAATTTCATGTACATTTCAGGTTATTTCTTTTAGTATTTCAGTCAAATTTTTCCTACTCAAGTTTAGAAAATTTTAAAAACCCTCGGGGGGGGGGGGGGGGGGGGGGGGGGGGGGGGTCCAACCTCCCAAAACTCCCCCGTACGCACGGGCCTGCCAGCGACTGTCATGATACAAAGACAGCACGTTCTCTTTTGAAGCGTTATGTGCTCATCCCGGTTTATGCGAAAACTCACTTTACAAAATTTTAAGAAAGCTTTAGGATTATTTCAGATTAAAGATTAAACCAAAACCTGAACAACTTCAGTATTGCCAGGGTTGTTTGATAAGCTCTCGGGGTGATATCTATAAACTAGTCTTTATGTTATATTTTGAAGTTTCATTTGTCAAATGTAAAGAGTAAAGATTTCATTTTCTTGATGAAACACTTGTTACCAATAAACGATGCGCGTAATTTTGCCAAGTGGAAGGAACTGAATTTCTTTCCGTTATTAAATTTTTTGTTTCGGAAGGCTTATCGGTGACCGCAATTTATGAAAGGGTCAAAATTTTCTTAAATGCAGTCATTCAAGCATCATGCAGACTCTCTCAGTGGTCGCCCGAAAAGTGTTACAACTGAAGAAATTATCCGCAAAATCTATGTATGGCTAGGGAAGATCGACGACTCTAAAAACATAAATTACCTAAGGCCGTGGGCATATTGAGTGAACGAGTATGCAAAGGTCGCAGAAATATTTGGAGCTATTCAGTAAAAACATGCAGGATTTCATGCGTCGGTTTATAACGATGGATGAGACTTGGGTGCATCATTATGTTCTTGAGACCAAAAACAATCAAAGCAGTTTGAGCTGTGTGCTGGTCCCCCAAAAAATGAATAATTCAAAATTAAGGTGGAGTAAGTGATAACTTGTCGGCCTACTAACTCAGAGTCCCAGGTTCGAATTTCGCTGACAACACATCACGATAAAAAGGCCATGTTGGTTGCAGAGAAAATATCAGTGGTTCGGAATCCACTTCAATCGTTGTCTCGAATCAAGTGAAGATCCTATCTGCCATCTGCCCCACAAGGGGTTACATGAGATAGACTACGGAATGTCCACAATTGAGCAAAAGTAACTTTTATTGACCCTCCAGTCACAAAATATGCAAAATAACCCCCTTCCACACCCCATTTATGATTACTCTGGATAGGATTAAACATCGATTGACCAGTTTTTTAAGTGTGTGTGTGTTAGCCGCAGTTGGTGGGTTTATTGAACATACAAAGGCGACTTTATTGTCTTTTTTTATTTTCGACAATTGGTGAAGCGTCGAACGCAGTTGGTTCCATTTGCTATTTTTTCGCATATTTCGTGGAAATACAAAATTACTGCTGGTGATCACTACGTATTTTAATTTTGAATTACTGAATTTTGGAGGCCTTGGTTTGCTACAATTTCATAGTTTGGAAGCACAGAAAACTGTCACAGGTGCAAGCTTTTTGAATCAACTAGATGAAAATATTTTTAAAAAAAATACCAAAAATAAAAGTCTTTATAACCGCGGCAACGATGAATTGATTGAACATCCACCCTATTCTCCAGATTTGACACCCTCGGAATAACATCTTCCTCATTTCAAAAAATTGATGGCTTCTTATAGCTATTATTGTGGTTTTCATTTTCATTCTGAGAACTTTGCAAACGAACGTCGTATGTAGTAATTTGAGTTTTTCTTTTTCTCTATCTATTTCCTGATTTCCTTGTGAGGCATAGGGCGGGAAAAGAACTGCACCCGATTTAATGACAATGATTGCAAGTAGTTCTATAAATTCAAGATTGATTCGGAACCATCGAAATTGCTCTGCAGATAACAATGGAATAAGTGATAAGTCTGCCATGCCGGATATTCCCGGTTCGAATCCCACCGGGGACGACTGGGGTAACGGGACTTAGAGAAAGAGAGAGATATTCATAGTATGCATTAAAATCAATAAACCAAATCAGTTTTAATCCAGATGAATGGATCCCATAATTTATGCAAACGAATTGGAATAATTTAAAAACAAAGAACTTTCGACTCAGAGTTTTCTGTATAAAATTCCTATCTAATAAAAGGTAAGTTAATTCTTTTCGAAAATTAAGTCACGTTGAATTCAACTAGCACCGGAACCTGCTTTATGGAAATTCAGCTTCTTGCCAATTGTGCAAATGTCCCATATGTTGCGCCTGAAATGACCTTCAATTTTGAAACCATATTTTTAGAATCTGTTTGAAATGCTGACAACAAAATAGTTTATAGGTCAGCATATGTACCTATTATGATTTTTATAAAAAAATTTCTTGTGATAAAATATTTTAGTTGAAATTTTACATCATTGAAGATAAGTCGATATATCGGAGCATCCCCTTATTGCCCCGACTTGATCAATTTGCTCCTAGTGACACATATCACCAGCTATCATCTCAATATCCATACAAGGCCATTAGCATGCAGTCGCCTTCTATACGACAGGAACATTTTATAGATATTTCTCGAGTACATCTCGCAGTCACAGCTGACATGAATAAGTCAGCTATGAAGTTCTAAGCTGGAAAAAAAAATTCAGTTTTTGGGGAATTTATTCAGTTTGACTTGCAAATTGTTGGACCATGCGAAGCTAGTCGTCTAATCTTGCACTACAAATTAGACTTGGAAATCACATTACTTCGAGAAATCCCAGACAGCATGACAACGCTCTGAGTGTTCAGGACAGATCCGCCGAAATTAATCACCTTAAGGCATCGGTCATTGAATGCATTAAGGGGATTGCAATTGAATCTGCATTTGATCACCTCCGAAAATTTGGAAATGTTAGCTTTTGAATTCTTAATGAATTCTCTGCGCTTCGTCAAGGACAAAATGTGCACAACCCGTGTGACATAGGCTAATCCAGGTAAGCTAGCAAGCGCGGTCAAAGCAAGTCATTCATATCAAATTGCTTTACACATGTTAATGCGAAAAATTTGCTAAGCAAAGAAAAATCGTCCTATCTCCAGTTGCAGCTTGCACCCACAATACCTTTAAAAAAATCGTTCAGTTGATTTTGCTTTTTCAGTTGTGAATTTTCTTACGCCATAAAATCTGAATTCGAGCCAAAAGTTATGCGACACCACCTGTAGTCTGGCCCACTTAAATGAGTCACCTGCCGTCATTAAGGCACCCCAGCAATCAATAAAAACAAAGCGCTGGGCATAAGACGAAATATAGTGAAAACTTGCCCAAAACATACGGTGCAATGCTCTTTTCCGGAATACTCACCCGCTCCCTTCCAGTCTACTCCCACGCCGAGACTTGACCGTGGGACTAAGCCTATCCACCAAATTTTGCTAAACCGTTGGAAATTATGAATATTTCACTCTGTGCAGTCATATCGCGTCCCGTTCTCGTTACACATAAATTTTTTTCCTCGTTTTTGTATTGATTGCAGAACGCAAAAAATCATTCGATACTCCTTGGACCGCCGTATTTATTCCATGCGAAATGCTATGTGGCGCGGAAAAGGTGCGTACTCAGCGAATTCGCTCTGCACTTACTTGCGGTAATTGGAGTCTACAGGCGAAAGCGGCACGGCGTTCGGCGAATTCCAGAGGAGAATGCAGGGAATCATTTTATAACACGACAAAAAATCGCACTTGTTGTGATATGTGTAGCTGAGCAGCAAGTAAAATAAACATTTTCTCAAGTTTCATATCATCGGTAAGGAGAATCTTTTCGGTTCTAAGAAAAGCGGCGCTGATGGATGTCGTTACGACGAATATTACACTTCACTTACTAGGTTGCTTCGACATGGGACTGGCTTAGGTTTCTCAACAAGGAAGTTACGGAAAAGATTAATTGGATTCTTGCACTCTCATTCATCGCAGTTGATAGTGAATATTTTGACGGATTTGAGGTGGTCTTCCGTTCAGGTAGGTAGGCTATCCTATGCCTATAACCAGATTTGTTGGATACGAGTACCAAACATAAACATCCACTTGTAATAAAAGCTATCTACATCGGGGGGAAAGTACAATTAACTCAATAATAATTTGTTAGTAACTGTATTAACTTTAATATCAATTGTAATAAACACCTGGGCACGGGTAACACAAAACAGCCTGTGTTGCTTTCGAACAATTTTAAATTACCTATGCAATGATAGAAGACTATGAGAGATGAGAGTACCAATAAAAAAATAAGTCACACTTTCCTGGAAGTTTCATCAACTTTTTAATTCTTTCTAGGGAGAATATTTAACTATCAATTAAGTACAAGGAAAGTAAAGAAAATTATAAATTAAATAATAATCCTATTCTGTAACAATTCTTACAAGTTCTGAAAAGTTCTTATTTCTGCAATAGTAAGTAAATAGGGAAAGCAAAAGATCCACAGAGATGGTTGCGTGCTTAGGAATTCTTTAAAAGCAGTTTAAAATGGATATCTAGAAGCTTTAATTAAAACAAGAAAATAAACTTTCTTCGGCTATCGTATACTTAAATGTCTTCTGTTATTCCTCTTATAATCGTTGTCAGATACCGATCATCAACTTTTCGAGCTGGTTTCACTCCAATTGGATCTACGATTTTTCTTTTACTTACACCTCCAACAGGTAGGTACTTATTAGCAAACCACAAATGCATTATCTGTATACATTACAGTAACAGTAACTATTAGTACTGAATTCTTAGTAGTATATCAGAAAAGCACGTTTGGAAATCTGTAACGAATTAAAAATTCGTGATGAATCGGTTCCATGTGTAGATATTTGTCATAAGTTAAATTTCATGACGAAACGATTACCTGTTTAGATACTTGTAATGCATTGTAAAAACATTCGCAAAATATTTTATTAGATTTTTCTATATGAACTTCTCCATAAATATTCTCGAGAATGTCCTGATGTCACTCCATTCGTCACACTGTTTTACATCAGCGGGGAGAGTAAACAGAAGTATAATAAATTACACACACAAAATTGATTGTATGAAGTTTTATCTTCGTAGATTAAACAAAAATTAAGAGAATCTGCACATAATAACACAACCCACTTTCAGAAGACAGCATACGTGTTACGAATTATGTACCATATCCATTTGAGCTTTAAAAAAGCTATTGTATGCTTCTTGACAAATAACCGCTAAGTGCCGATGCTGTTGCAGTATCAGACCTGCGTTTAATCAGCTTCGTACCAATACCGATCAGATAGTCACACCAACGGTAGGCTACCGACTTCAAACAAAGACTAGCTGAAAATTGGTGAGCTATTGGCTGTTATACCATAATATTTGACTTTCGTACCAAGGGTGGGTGGGTTGGGACATAGCTCTGATGCAGAAGCCCTTAATTTTGCGAAAGAAGATACGAGGTCTTTCGGAGTGTATTGTTACTCTGTACTGTGTTAAATCAGAGAGCAGTTCTGCTGCGGCAGTTTTGCACGTCGTTCGTGTGGTCATAACGATAGGAGCAGACGCTGAATTATGATTCAGTGGAGCCTCCTCCGAGGAGTCGCGGCTCTATTATTTTAACGCAAACACAAGGATAGTGAAAAGTAAAAAGGATGTAAGAAAGGCATTTAACTGTGCTATTAGGTAATGACAAAAGGCTTGAAATAGATATAAGATTTAAAAAAGAACGCTGCGAAGGAGAAGTGGGAATCGCTGAGAGTATTAGGAACATTTCTAAAGTCTGTAGGGTTAGGAAAAGTTGTTTCGAATTATCCGATATCCAGTCTTGGACTTGTCTATGATGGTACGGGCAGAATGACGGAGATCTATGATCAAACGAACAAGATCCTCCTCTTACTGGATCTTAACTTTCCCGGAAGCTTCAAGTATAACATATCTTGGCCCTAAATAAATGAATAGTTGGGCTGAAACCGAAAGGATAATGACATTGAATTGAGTGACACTCATTTGGTTGCAGATAATCTTTTTAAATATTTTGCCCAGAAAATTCGATAAGCTGATCGGTCTACAATCTTTCGGCTGAGAGGCGAATGACTTCTTCAGTATGCGTACAACTAAAGCTTGCTTCCACTAGTTAGGTCTAATCACTGACATATACTTATAAAGGGTAAAGGAGAAGAACAAGCGAAGTCACATTTCTAGAAAACGAAAAAGAAAGTTCTGTGGTTTTAAATTGGGTATAAGGCCATGTGGGTTGCAGAAAAGAGGTCAATGGTTCGAAATCCACTCTAAATCGTAGGTCCACTTGCAATCGTTGTTTGCGGGAACTAGAGAGAGATAAATTATTACTATCAGAATTTACCTTACCCAAAGCGGTAAGTGAAAACAAAATTCATTATATGTTAGGGAGTCCAATAATAATTATATCTCCAAAAATTTCGTCATTTATGGCTTTGGGTCATAAATGTACTTGTGTACACCAAATTTTGTCTTAATATGTAGGTATATAAATGAAATGATGAGAGGATTGTGACATATAGACAGACAGTAATACAGAACAAATAGACCGAAAATATAATGTTTTCCACTTACTTTGGGACCCTAAAAATAGCGGGACTTAAAGCTGAAGCACAATGAACGTAAAGCAACGAAACTGAAAGGAGAGGTATGTCAAATGCACGCAACGAAACTGAAAGGAGAGGTATGTCAAATGGACGGATATTAATTTGACAAAAGAATTAATTAATTCTGAAAAAAGCGGATATTCCTTTTTTTAAGTGAAAATACCCAATTTCTTAAAGAGAGAGAGAGAGAGAAAGAGAGAGAAAAAAGATACAGAAAGACAAAGAGAGAAAGAGAGCAGGAAAGTTCTACTGGATACCAAAGTGTAACTAAAATCAAGTTTATAAGCCCCAAACAACGGGATTTTTATACAATTTATAGAATGTGATTTTTATAGAATTAATAGTTTAGATAATACTTAGCAGTACAAATTGATTTAAAATACATTTTTCAACGAGACAGTGTTTAAGTACATAATGGATATTTTTACTAAAATTTTTGATTAAATGACTTGGTGGAATTAAAGGAATCGTCCGGTTTATTTATTAAGAAGATCTGTGGACCACATGACAGCTATTGTAAGCAAAGGGTCCCTTATTTTAATTGATATTTCGCACGATTGCATATCATCCTATATGTAATTTAAGAGGTAATAAAAACATAAACTTTATGTACAAATTTTATCAAAGAAAACGCAAATTTAATAGTACAGATGGTATGGTGCATCCTAAAAATTTAAGTTCATTGAACCAAATCCGTAGAGAGCTTGCTCATTCAGCTTATGGTGCTGCAAGAAGAAACAGTTTTTGTAATAAAAATACAACTGACATTCTTTTTGTCGACATTCTCACATTTAGGCTGGAAAATCTTAGAAGTTGCATTAATTTGTGGGACTACATTAGATATATGCGCATAATTTAACATTCTCAAGAGAGCAAACCTCGGAAGCCTATATTATCTCAGACCGAGGATGAATAAAATGTCTTTGAGTCGATTCTTACGAAAAGTGAAGAAAATCATCAAGATGTTACAGGAGTTTTGCAATTAACGCAGGTTTTCTGAACAGTCAAGAACGCATTAACATTTTAAGAGTTTAAATTTATTGCGCATCTGTAAAAAACCGTCTTGAATTTAAAGAGTGTCTACAGCAGTTGAGTAATGGATAAGTGTTTAGTAATCAACTGTAGCATTTCTTGCTTTGCAGTTAACTTACTAATTAGCAATTGTATGAAAAAAATTAAGTCTTATTCCAGGTTAGCAAAGGTAAGCAAAAATGCCACTCTTCATGTAGTCACGTCATAAAATTAATGGAACCAAGTTTTTGCATAAGCACGGCAGACGTTTCTAATAATTTCCACGATAAGAATTGCATTTTTTTCGGGATTATTAAATCTAATTAATACAGAGCATTGCAGCAAAGCGAAATTACCAAGTTTTTTACAAAAATATCAAGTTTTGAGTTAACATTATTTGAAGGTGTTTTACTGACTACAAATATTCAAAAATGTCGACTGGTTTTTACTTAAAGTACTTGCATACGGTAAACAAGCGCCTCTTTTAACTTTCCCTGTACTAAATTACACTACTCTCCAAGAAAAATTGCCGCAAATAAAAATCACCATTTCTATATTAAAATTATCTGCTCAATCCGTAAATCATAGAAGTTTAATTGGATCAAGTATGGTTTTTGAGATAAATGGCAAAAACCGAAAACAAAAAAGTGCAATGTTCCGAGAGATAAGACATATATGTGAAAAGTAAAAATATAATTTTCATGCTATCATTCAAAAGTTTTTTTTTTCCAAAAGCATTGATAACTACAAAAATTTGTCACAATAGAACCACTAGTTTAGTTCCTAAGGCCAAAAACTACTTAAAAAAATGCATTTTTTCTTGTTTTGAAAAAATTTTCAACTTTGGCAAGCTAAAAAAATATTATTGGAACTCAGGCCTGGAGAGAATGGGTACCCTCTGATTGGCTCCAAATTTTTACACTCTACTACTGTATACACTATATAATTATCAAAAAATTTTACATAAAAAAAAAATATCATTCCCTTTCGAGTCGGCAAAAATCTTTTTAGGTACTGTCATCTAGTGTATAGTAGAGTGTCTGGTAAAAATTTCAAGTGATTCTGATTTTGGGAACTCCAGTCGAACAGAAAATTAGCTCCCCTATTTTGTGGAAAATTTATTTACAAAAATTTCAATTATAATACGTCCATTTTCGGCTTCAATTTAAAAACTGAAAAACTAAAACAATAAAAATCTATTTCTTTAAACAATTTGGCCTTTTATTAAGATTTAAACTGTACAATAAGTATAAAAGGTATTTCTTATGGATTTTTTTTTCATATTTTGTTATTTCATTCTTTTAAACGTTCATTTTCGAATTTAAAAAAAAATATTACAAATAAAAAAGAGTGCAAATATTCACCTCACCTCGCCTCACGAATGATGCCCAGCAATAATCTTCGAGCTAGTAGCAGTTTTCAAAAAATTAGGTTGAACCTCAAACTTGAACTCATAAAATAATATTAAATTTTATATCTATTGCGATATTTAGAAGTCAATGCAAATTAAAGAAACAAAACGACAACAACAAAGGTATTAAATCCTCCTGCCTTATGATCTTGTGTGGTGAAATGTTTAGGTAGCCTTATAAAGCATCTTCGATTGTGGTTTGGTTATTTTATTTGTTTAATTTGCAGCGACTTAAAAAGGTCGTAATAAATACAAAATTAATAATTATTTTATGCTTTTTGTGAAGTCGGCTCAACTTTTTTATTTTGCACTTTAAAGTATCTTCAGGTATAGTATTCTAAAAACGCTGATCGTATAAGAAAGCAATTTCAGCAATTCTAGAGGTATTACGCTCTACAGAACTGTTTCCTTTCTGTCATCATCCAAATCAAAAGTTGATTCTAACCACCCTTTGACCACTTCACCTTAGATACAAAATTATTCACATCGAATTTTTATATTGTTTTAGTTTTTTAACATAACCTTTGTAAAATGCAGCCGAAATGATACATATGTCATACTTAGAATGCTTGTAAAAAATTTTTTTTACAAAATAGGGGTGCTACATTTTTGAGTCCCGCAAATTTTTTTTTAGTTATAGGATTGCCAAATTAGTGGTGCTATTGCGACATACTCATATAAGACTTTAATATTTTGTGGTGATCTCTGTTTTTAGGAAAAAATGATGTGATGTAAAATTACATGTTTTCTTCTGACCTATATGGCGTTATTTCTCATAAGTAAATATTTTTTGTTTTGCCATTTATCTTGAAAACCAAACCTGATCCAGCAAAACCACTGATTTGCAGATTCAGTAGACAATTTAACTATATGCAATAAAATTTTGCAAAAATTTGTAGACTAGTGTTATAGGGCATAGCAGCAAATACGAATTTAAGTCAAATCTACGATAATGGCTAGTATAGGCTGGAATGGCAGCCTTCCACGTAGGTCATAATGGCTTAACAGATGTGATTTAAAGAACTACCTGGAAAACTTAATTTAAAAAATCCTACGCTGCCAAAATGATCCGACCGTACACTCTAGGAAATTCAATTGTAATTCTAACACTATTTTGCCTTCCAACCTGGAGGTCCCAGCTTCGAATCCCACCGGCGGCGAATCCCAGACATTGTTGTTTTTTGCTAACAACAGATTACGATAATAAGACCATTGGGGATTGTAGAAAATATTTCGGTGGTTCGGAATATACTTTAATAGTAATTAGTAATCGTTGTCTCAAAACTCTCTTTAAGGGATTATGGGAAGTAGAAAGTCTGGAGCAGAATGGAGTTGGTACCTTTTATTTATGACGTAGCGGAAGTCAAGAGGAGAATCCTATGATGCGGTAGCATATCTAAAGCCGAAGGAAATTAGTAAAAGAAGAATGAGGAAGCATAATTTAATGTTTCGTTTTTGCATTGTTGCGAGTTAGACAACCAGCCAGAGACGGAGTCGATTTTCTATTTACTGCATTTGCAAATAAAATATTCATTGGCAGGCATAAATTGACAGTGGACACTACGGTTAACTTTGTCACCCATGCGCCATGTGAAGCATTCTTGGAATCCTGTTTTAACCGAGTCCGTAGCAAATCCAGACTACCATGGTGGAATGGAGCCGGCTTTTGACTGAATAAAGCAAATGTGATGCGAACTGGTGTAGATAGAGGAGAAAAAAGCACCATATGGGAAAAGTTGTTAGAGTCTTTAGAGCCGAACGCAGAGGTGTCTAGACTGTGGAGGGTTTTGTCGAAAAACCCATCTGAGTATAATAGAAAAAGAAGTAAGATGTACCTACGCAATAGTTGAATAGATCTATTGTAATAGGGGCTACTATGGGACATTGGGCCATATGAAACCATTATAAAACTAGGTCTGCTCAGTAATGAATTTCGAAGGAGTTGTAAACATCCGGAAAAGATCTAATCATTTTATCATGTATGTAAGTGAAGAAGTTGAATACTTTTTTCGGGACTGCGTAAACTACAGAGAATAACTAGTGTTCAGCTCTATCTTAAGACACCTTAAGAAATCGGTGTGAATGCAAAAGAGCAATATAGTCATTTGGTCCTCATAAAATTCTGTGATCTCAAGCGTTTTAGGACGTACTGTGTGTAGACCATATGTATGATACTCCGCTGCCCTAGCTACTAGAGCTGAAGCTAATTCTCCGTCCTTAAGCTTTTTTTTTTATGTAGAAGCCTCGATCCAACAGCTTGGCCGGCCTTTACGTTGCTACGGCCAGATCATGTAGCCTTATAAGGACCAGAAGGATCTCCGACCATTAAATATTGGACTACTCATGTCGTACTTTGTCTAAAAGAAATAGCGTAACCAGCATTGCGCATAATAGTTCGTTGTATCAATTTGATTACGCTACTTGCTTGGTTAGAAGTAAAGATTCCTAGTTACTTTTTTTTAATTTTTTTTTGGGACTAAGCGGCCTTATCTTTGGTAGCGGGACTCTCATAGCCGCCGATGTAAAGTCAAAACATACTGAAATTGAATAATGATTTATTTAATTATCGAATAGGTTTGTTTACAAAATCTGCAATTAGTCTACAATAATAAGAAATACAAAAAACTATTCGCAACAACAAAATAGTGTGTGGAAGAAAAAATACAATTTAATCAATTACAAATTGGTAATCGATTTCTTGCTTTCATTGTCTTCTTGAACATCCTCCGGCTCCTAAATGTGAACATCTGATGATGAACGTTTTCACAATCATCCTGCTGGGACAAGTAGATTTTGGAAATCAGCCTTTCGACTATACTGACAAATATTTATGTATGACGTAAAAATGATACGTTTATTGGGATACTGCATGATCGGTATCTTCCACTCGTCATGGACCTTTCCTTTATTTCAGTATAAGTATATCTTCTCCTGTAAGCGTCCTTCTCAAGACTGATACTCCGCAGACTGCATTAAAAGTATAGTTCTTGTATAGCGCAACGAGCCGGTGTCCTGTGAACTGTGAACAAAAGATGAATGCCTTCATTGTTCATATACTGCAATCTTTTTTAGTTTTTAGTTTAAGTTAAAAAATCCACTCCATCTCTGGGTTGTTATCTAGATCGCAGAAATGACAAAACAAGACATTCCAGTTTCCAGATTCCTCATACCCTAATTCCCATCCAACCAAAGTCATGTTAACGCATCATAGGTTGTTCCATGGGCTTTGGCTACATAATAAAAAATCAGTTCTACATCTTTCAACAGGTTAATTTCGAATCGTTCCTGGTTAAAGTTACTATCGCATATTTGATTGCTTCTATGGCATATAATTTGACCAGTTTCAAGATAAACACATTTGTCGAGTTCCAGCTGGGTAAGGGGGTAGTAAGTCATCGGTAGAGTAAGTGATAACGTGTCAGCCTACAAATGCGGAGGTCACAGGTTCGAATCCCACCGACGGCAACCCATGGTTATTTTTTGCTGGCAACATATTACGATAAAAAGGTTGCAGAGAAAATGTCAGTGGTTCAAAGTTCACTTTAGATTGTAGGTCCACTTGCTACTCAAACTGCGGGTGACATAAGACCGTATGGGAAAAGTGTAGTATCGAATTCAGCTTGTAGAAAAGTGAGCGTATGTGGAATATGTCCTTTGATAAGCTGAATTTTTGACCTCAACTGAGTTGGTTTGATCAGCAAGGGCTTTATTCTGCCGTGGTGTAGTTCGCTTAGCACATCAATGATGCTTCTTTGAAAACGTTCAAAATTGAATAGAACCAATGTCGTGTGCGTAGTTAAGGTATTAAATATTTGACTCCTATCTTGATTATTTCCTCCCTGTTTCATCTAGTAAGTTAAATCGTTTATATGATTTTATATAACTTTAACTTATGTTTTTATGATATTAGTTGTTGTTTCCATTATTGAGGTTTGATTTTTCAATGACTGAAGTAGATGACCTTCATTTTCTTCAACCTTTGGAGATCTTTATCCAATTTTTCTTTTCCTTAACTATCCTTGAGGATTACCCTTGTCCTTGTGGATGAGTTCATTTATTTCTTCAATTTGCATAAGGTTACAGTATTTTTCGTACTGTTGTAACATTACAAAGACGGTGGATTTCGTTAAGGCACTAAGTCTTTTGAGCAATTCATTCTTCATCTTTAAAGTGACGACACTTGTTATGTTATCTTGACCAGGATGGATTTCTATTATCCTTGCCAACGGCCATTGTCCCGGAGGTACAACAATAGAGATATTCCTTGAACCACTTACTCCAGATTTGTTGGTTGAGCTGTTCAATTAACTTGCACCTCGATCGTATATTTATATTAGTTAAGCTCGCATCTTTTCAATCTAATAGCAAAGTACTAGAAGTCCAGATTCGAACCATGTGAAGTACCTTGATCAAAGCTACGCATAAATGTCTAATCTGGGTTAGGTTACTGCGGCCGGCCTGATGACAGCCCGTAAATATGACTTCTGTCACAGAGAAAAATAGTGGTGGTGTTTATCCGGAAAGTAGACAGTAGGCATCTAGAGCAGTGATGGTACATTAGGAATGCCTAAAAGCTTTAGAAGCATTTCGTACTGTTTGTTTAATTTAGAACCTTAAAATGTTTGGTTGTATATTTTAAGAGATTGTATAACTGCTTACAAAACTACTTAAATATGACGATTTTTTTAACTTTTGTATGCTTTAACAATTAAAAAACGGAAAAACAGGAACTCGAATACAGCCAAACAAGTGCATATGCGAATTTAAAAGCTTAAAAGCTCACCTGCCCGCGGGCATAGGTTTGGAAATCACTGCTCTAAGAGCTTCCCATGTCGAATAGACCGATCAGACTCACCTCCATTCTAATTAAGTCAATGGAGACTCTGCTTGACCTGTACATCAAGTTCAAACTGGACTAATCATCCCCCTTTCTCTTTACTCAGTTTGCCTATACAAAAGGTAAATCTGTGGAGACTGCCTTACATAATCTTTGCCAAATAGCTAGCTCAGTCGAGCTTTACAAGCTAATTATAGCTCAAATATAATAGCTAATTCAAAGTCAGCTATCTCAAATTGATGTGCTAGTTCAATATTGAGGTAGTTCTTTCGATTGGTAGCTTATCATGCTCATCAGGCTGATTACACTAACCTAAATTTACACACATTCTTGGTAATACCAGTGTATGGTCAGGGCTGATAAGGGGTGCTCCAAGGCGGTGCTTTGTCACCGCTGCTTTGGTCAGTAGTTGTAGACGACCACCTAATTAAGCTGAGTGAATTTGGTTGTTCGGCCCTCGGCTATGTGTGTGGTATCAGTACTAAACGCTGAGGCAACAGGACGCATCTATTAGGAACGTTCAAGACGATGTTCAAAACTCCTCCTATAACAGCTGCGTTTGATTGCGCAATATAAAATACGCCAGCGCAGTTCCAACTGTGATGATCACTCTAAAAAATCATATCCTCAGGAACAAAAAGTGCAGCATCAGCAAACGATTCACAGAGCCAAGTTTCGCTCAGACAGACCACGTCGAAACATGGATAAATTTTTTGAATTTTTTGAAGTAGTTTTAAAGCCGGAACGATGCTTTGGAGTAAACTGGCGCACAATGGTTCCAGTACGCAAGACCTCAGCAGAAATAACAGCATGAAGCAAACTATCAGGAACGACAGTTTTAAAAGATGCAGAGTAGCATTATTGCGTGAATTGTCTATGCGCCTCAAAACAATGATGTCATGTGAAACCCCAAGGTGAAATAAGATATAACGCACGAAATGGTCTGCAGTGGTGTCAGATGGACTCATCACAGGTCTGAATTCAACAAAAGAATTAGCTGATGTGGCAGGAGCAACATCCACAACGTGCGACGGCTGCGAACCCAGATCCGTTAAGATGTTTAGTTCAGTAACAAGAGATTCCGGGTAATTGGGAGTTTACCGCCGGAAGAGAGGGCGAAGTAGCTTCAGCTGTAGAATCCCGTAAGGAAGATCAGCACTATCATGCAAACATGAAAACCGGGAGGATGCATCCAAGCGAGGTGACGTAAAGACAGTTCGGGAGAATTAACAGGGGCAGAAGCGGCGGCTTTGTGCATGGACACAAGGTCACGCATGCCGGAGATGACGGAAAACATGTCGGAGTTCAGTGAAGCAGCGGAAGATAGGGATCCAAACCAGCACCGGATTTGCTTTATGCCACGATGAATATCCTCTATAACCGGCATTACGGCAAAAGAGGCAACAGAAATACCATGTATCATGGAAAGCACACAAGACGAATTGGAGTTGAGTGCAACAATAGCAACAAGAAGCCCATCCAGTTTACTACTGATCGAAATCACATCTTAATTGAGTCAATCATATTTTCTTGATTGAATTTCTTTTTCAAATTTAATATAAATACTTAGATTCGTAAGCATCTGCAATCGGTCGTCCACATTGAAAAACGCAGTTACTAAGTATGTTCCAAGTATGTGTGCAAGTATGTTCCACTCGACTGTCACTGATGTAATGATATCAGCTCTGCGCACGGTTACTGAAGGGTGTGCAAGTAAAAATCTTCCCTACCAAGTTGTTCTTTTGCCTTTTACTAAAAGGCACCATCAGGACCTTGGTCCAATTTTCAAACAACGTACGGTCATTGTATATTCCAATTAGAAATATCTGGGCTAGGGCGTGAACGCTTAATTGGAACTCTAGACTAGACTACACCCTTAATAAAGCTACACGAATCCTATGGACTTATCACAAACTATTCAAAAGGACTTGGGGTCGCATCCCGAGGAAGATTCTCTTTTTATACAGTAAGTTTATCAAAACAATGCAACAATCTTCAGCAGCTTGCTTGCCTCTCCATAAGGGGTGATATGAAGACCTGTCCAACAGCCATATATGTAGTAATCGGGCTCGCTCTCCTGCACGGCTATCATGAAATCCGCTACAGTTAGCGCTCTGAGAGCACATTTACGGACCACGTGATCAGGGAACTGCGCTTTGCCAGAAGTTTCAGGAATCTCTCCTGAACGAGCTAGAAGAGCTAAACCCTAATAGCCTCAAATTGTTTGCTGATGGTCTAAAAATGGAACACGGTGCCGATGCTGGTGTCTTTAGACCCAATACTAAGGTCTTGATTATACTTAGCAGATGGCCAAATGTCTTTCAAACCGAAATCCATGCGATTGAAACCTGCACTGTTATCGAAGTCAATAAAGATCATAGAGGGTCTGATATAACTATCTGATACATAAGCAAGTTTTTGCTGAAGGCTTCCGAAAGAGTGCTTCGACACCCACCAACAACTGGCGGGTGTCATACTGTGTTGGAAACCAGGTTACCGGGAAATCGAGGATAACGAGATTGCTGATGAACTAACCAGAAAGGGTTCATATGAGTAACCCTCCATTAATAATAATATCTGTATGGAGAAAGAAATCGTTCATATCATTGCGCAAACAACCAAACCGCTCTGAACTAAATATGCTATAACTAGTAAATTATTTTAGAAAGAAGCTTAACCCGATAAGCTAATAAATTGAGGAAAATATGGTGGAAGAATAAAAAACAACACTATCGAACAGGTGTTTCTTAACTGATGCCAAACTTTAAAATGTATTTTCTACCAGATGATCGAACGTACCTACGACAAACCAATATTCAGCCGATGATGTATGAATGAGATAGAAAAGATGACATCACTAAAGTTATTTCGCGCGTGAACATGACTGAGAATTAATTAATATAGCCTTCGAAAAAGTTACGAATACACTTTACGGCCAAACTAATTACTACACCTATTCTAAACATGGTTACATGAATTAGACCTTACATGCCTTTAAAATCGACTCTTGATTTTGTTTATTGTCCAGATCTTCACAATAATTATGTATTCGTCCTCCTAACATTTGTAATAACAAAGTCATCGAAGATATCAATCTAAAATCCACTTTCTAATGCGTTTTGATGCGTATTGTGTTTGAAACTTGATTCATTCAGATAAAAGTCATTAGATGCTTTTCTATTAATGTACAATATGAAATTTATCTCCCCAATGAAAATTCCACAAAATTTTTAAAAATGTTTACACAATACATTGCAGAATGGAATAAAATAAGCAAAAACCTACCCAAGTCCACGTCGCAAGATGTAATTACGGCTCGACATTAATTCTTACTCTGAGGTGGAAAAAGCTCATACACGCGCTTTTTGCCGTCGGCAAATTAATGATATCCGCAGCAGCGCGTAGAGAACATGTGAGGCCACCGAGAAAAGTTTGGCAATTTATTCACCTGAGCAATTAAACGAAAAAAAGAACTTCTCCCGTTCTGGCCGAATTTGCACAGCAGCAACGAGGATTTTTTTTAGTTTTGAACAACTGCAACTGCATTGCCAAAAACATCGCAGGCAGTTGCGTTTCGCCTGAAAGGGTTGTCTGGATCACATGACTTGAGAAAACCCCAAAAAACGACATGAAAAAGTGCACTTCACTTCATTCATTTTGTCACATACTCATTGTTTTAGCTGTTCCTCTTCGCCTCTTTCACCGAAATTTACGAACGCACGCGGCACGGGGTCAGGGAACGGAACGAAGGGCGCGTACCGACAGGGCATATAAAGGGTTGCTCAAGATCGGGCTGATTACAATGCAACGTGCAAGGACTGCGGTACTCACGAAAAATTGCAACTGAATCCGCACAACTTACACGCACAACGAACGCACTGAGACAATCGTTTCGTGGACGTGCAGTGCGGAAGAGGCGCAAAAAACAGGGCCCATCCAAAAAAAATAATAAGAACAAAAACAAAATAGCAAGCCGCAAACGAAAAATTCGACAGAAAATATAAATTTTTTCGGGGGTTGAGTAAGACCAAACGCAAAATAAAAACGAAAAGAAACTTGAAAAAATTAAAAAGAGACGATGGAATGGTGGTGGTGTGTTCTGGTTATGCTTGAAAAGTGAGCCAGAATTTTTGCCGTTTTAATTCTTTTTTATATTTTTTGGCTGCACATATCGAAAGGGGGTTCCTGAGCCTGACTGACGATAGTAGGTACTTTGCCGAAACATCATATGCCTGTGCCTGCATACCAGACTTGTGACACAAGGAACGATGATGAGAGCCAGGGGGTTCAAGAGGGATTATTTTTTGGGGTTGAATGTACTCTGTACACACTAATATAAACGCAAGCGACATGCAAAATAAAATATCTGGAAATAATAATAAAAAACGCAGGCAAAAAGAAGAAGAAGTAAAAAGGATAAATTTTCGGGAAGGGAAAAATTGCATGCATGCACTTTAGGTAGGTCCCTTCATTTGTGGCATAGGAATACATGCTGACGTACTTGCAAGCAAACAAAGTAACACACGAGATTGAGCAGAGAATATTTTGGCAGTTTAATTTCGTCTATGTTTAAAGGGGACAGACACATCCAGTTTTAACTCTTTTGCTGAAATTTTATCTTTAGAATTGAAAAATGTAAAAAGGACGAACCGAAACGACCAATCTTCTACTTAAGTGCGCTTCTTGTATGCAGACCGCTTCGAATATCATTTCCGAATAAGGTAATTTTTTTTTTACCTTCCCATACAAGTTCCTCAGGAATTGTCTAAATCGATACTGTCTGCCTATGATTGCTTTTGTTATTTGAGTGGAAACAGAGAATCATATACCTTGGTGCAGTAGTATCCTGAAATTTTCAAGGTCAAACATATATATATGGATATATATCAGTTCGCAATTCGTTCCCCAAACTCTTTATAAGTGGGTATTAGATGCTGTTTTCTTGTTTCAGTTGTAGGTTAGTTTCAGGTTGAATTCGACTAAATATCTAATAAATATCGACTAAATATCTAATAAAGTCAGCTGTCTCTTATCTAAACCTAATACTGTTGATACGAAAGCCCCCTTTTATCTTTTATTGTTATTATTCGTATATTTAGGTCACATTTCTCTGGCTACAATATCCCTAGTACAATACCATTTTATTGAAGTATTCCTAATATTACTGCAAAACAACATCTCCTTCCTACAGAGGAATGTTAAAGCTAAGCGCAGCCTTGGCAGAAACGTAGAAAAGGTTTATGATAATGCGATTAAACGACCAACGACCTTCGGGTCCTTAATTTGTTGATTTTTCATTTTAAGCACTCGCTGTTCAAACTATAACCGCTTTTGGACTGATCCTTTACTTATATTCCTTTACTGAGTTATTTAATAAGGGAATACGAGTAAAAGATCAATCCAAAAGAAGACACCCGTTTCTGTATTATGTTTCTTAATATAAAGGAAAATAGCCAAGTTATTTGATACATAAATTACCAGAGGCCTAGTTTGGTTTATGAGGAGTTCTAAATACATGACAAAGTTAAACCCTTTCCGCCCCAGCCAATATTGTATATTTGTTTATAAAGAACTGGATTCCACTGGCGACAGGGAACTACATAGCTCGGTTCACAGAGAGTAATAATGAGGCTCTCCTCTTTCATTGGAATTTATATCTGATCTGAAAATACAGCCTCAACTGTGGTATCACAATGGGCCTCTGTGTCCTAAGTGTGCCTAACCTACATAAATTACTAATAGATCGAACAATTCACATTTTGTGGAAGCAAGCAATAATACATGCAGAAATTGGCAGGATTAGGTTGGATTGAGCAACAAAACTTTGACATTACGACTCTAGCAAAAGTTTAGCCAAAAAAAAACCAAATACCAAGGCTTCTCTATGGTTCCTTAAACCCCTTGTGGTGCATATGACGTATACCACACCGACTCTCTAACTGGTCCGGCGCTGTGCCAACGCCTTCAATTGTTACCTCGATTTTGATGGTACCTTCCTGCTCTACGGATCTTCACGATGTATTTTCGCGGTCGTAAAATTGGGCATCTTCCTTAAGTTCCATACGGGTTCCAATCTAGAGCCTGTCGAGCGATGCGTTTCGGCTGTTTTATCAGAAGACTGATTTTTAGCAGGTCTTGGCCTGTATATCTATGTAGGCCTTCGTTAGGCATGACATCTGGCCAATGAACATTGAAGATGCGCCGGAGACACTGGTTGTCAAAGGCTTGCAGATTAGATGGTAAATAAAGGTAACTTTTAATGTTGAACAGCCGTAGAAAAGAACAGATTTTACGTTCGATTCGATTTTATATGCCTGGAGGTGTTATTATTTCGGCATATCTCAGCAAGAGTATTAAATTCAACTCGAGTCTTGTTGAAGTGAACCTGTACATCAGCTTCAGCTCCGCTATCGGCTGTAACAATGTTAACGAAATAACAAACTGTATCTGCATGTTCTATTGTTACTCCTTCTGATACGATTTGTTTTAAGTCGTCGATGGAATAAATGATAACATGTCCTCCTACCAATACGGAGGCCCCAAGTTCGATTCTACTGACGGCGACCCATAGTTGTTTTCTGCTGACACTAGAAAGGCCATGGGGCTGCATAGGAAATGTCAGTGATTCGGAATTCACTTTAAATTGTAGGTCTACTTGTAATCGTTGTCTCGATACGGGTGAAGTTCTTCTAAATTCTAAGTAATAAATGTGGTTTTAATAGCATTGATCTTAAACTCTGCTCTACGGCCATGATATTGATGTGACATTTACCCAATTTATGACAATCTATATGCTTTTTTCTTGCACTGTGTTCCCATTTTTCAAACAAATAATTCTGTTTCTAGTCCGCCTTGGCTAAATAGCTCAATAAAACATCTTAAAAACATAAAAAATGCAGCTTGGAATCACTTCTGCTAATCAAGGAGCGACAGGACATTCAAGAGTCATACAATAATTATATTAACATAATGAGGGCTATTCTATGCGGTGATCCTAAGCAGTTTTGGAGATTTATGAACTCTAAGCGAAGCACCGACGGCTACTCTATTCTATTAAGGCTAGGTGATACCGAGAGTAGCGATCCCTCGACGATTGCGAATCTTTTTGGTGACTTTTTAAAGAGTGCTTTCCTCGATAAGAACTGTAATATAAGCCGTAAGGACTTTAGTTACATGATGGCATTTCCCCCGTCTTAATCGGAAATGAAGGATCTAATTTGGCAGATAATTTCTCGTGTCTTCATGGTATTCCTGTTTCGAGATTGTGAAATTGTTAACTCTGACTTAGACGCCTTCTACAACTGGTGTAAATAATAAGACCAGTTTTACATTTGATGAGATAGTTATTAAGGTAAATTATACATATAGGGTTTTATTAAAAGATCGGCAAAGACATTTGACGACCCTTATATCAGTCGTCTCCTCTATTGTACCTTTGTCAGGCCTATTCTGGAGTAAGCTTGTTGTGTTTGGTCACCATTTTATCATGACTATATTGAGCGGGTAGTGGCAGGCCAACTTCGTTTTATCGACTTTGCACTGTGTCTTAGAGCGACTCTCTCATTCTGCCGCTGTACTTAGATATGCTTAAACTCATAAAACTTGAATATAGACGTAATATCTCTAAAACCGTTTTCCCTTTTGAGTGTCTTCAAGGCAATATTGCCTTCCCGGTCTTGCTGTCTTTTTTTATAATACATCGATTCTGGGTCGTTCCTATTATTTATTCTTGTTATTTTTATTAATTATTGTAATTTATATTTTATTAAGTAATCAGCCTTTGATAAATCTTTTTGAAATAAATAAACGTCCTCCTCTACCTAGCGGCATTTGGACAACACAATTCTGACTATTGTGTAGAAGATCTATATCGTGGGCATAGTTCAGGTGAGTAAGGTGGTTACAAAATTGCCATCTAATTCCTGGCGATGGGCAGCAATTGTACATTAGCAAAAGTGAGAGTATGCATCCTTGCCTCACTCCACTTCAGCACTTGAAAGGGCTTCGACAATTTTGCTTTGTGTATTTCGTGACATTGGGCTCCTGAATAGGACTCCTTTATGGTGGTGATAATTTTCTCTGGCATGCCTAACCTACGTAAAGTTGCCCATATGTATTCACGATAAACGCTTTCAAACGCCTTTTCGAACATTTAGCGGATTGTTCGATGATAATTCAGAGCGTGGTGATATGATCGTTGCAGGAGAAACCCTGACGAAAGCCTGTTTGTCATCGGTAAGAGTGCGCTCGATTGTTTGCTTGATTGGCATCAAAATTATTTTTGCTATTAACTTGGAGAATGCAGTTAAAAAAAACAGGTTTCACGCCAAAGTGAAGGACGCCTGTTTTGGAAATTTCCACAATTATGACTTATTTATTACGAGGGAAATAATTTCTGCTACAGCAATGGAATTCGTCATAAATAATTTCGGTGGTACTACGTCAATCTCTAGGGACAACCTTATGATGTGTAATCACGGCTTTAGTTGGAAGGGAATTAGGGTTAGGGGAATGAGGGAACTTAAATGTCTTGTTTTGACATTTCTGTGAGATAGACAATAAGCACATGTGTGGAGTAAACATAGGAACACTGGAACCGTGGCGTGCTGATCGTGCCACTCAAATATTGTTGTAATATGTTGTCCACAGCAGGTAGTTGTTCAGGCGCGGGTGAAGAAATATTCGACGTTAAAAAGGTATTAAATAAGGCTTGATTACTTAATATTAACCCGGGCCTAGGTCAATTTTTTCTTTTTTAAAAACTGGTTTATTAGTCAAGCATCCGCCAACCGTTGCGCAAACCAATATTGCAACTGTATTTTAAAATTTGCCTTCATAGGGAAAATGGAGACAAGCCTTAGTTGTGACCGACAGAGCTATCATTTCCCTAGTATAAATGCATGAATATCTGCGGCCCGTAGCATAAGCGTAAAGAATACATAGCAATATTTAAAAAGAGACTGGTGCATTTATTTATTTCAAATTTTCTCCATGACTGACTACTACAAAATCAAGTCAACTTCGTTAATTGCATCTAGCACAGATGCAAATAATATAAAGCAAAAATGCAATACAAGTAAAACAAATTAAAATTAGGCGGTTTACAAAAGTGTACAAAGTACAGGATTATTTAAGGTATAATAATATACCAGGCAACCTTAACGAAGCTGATTCCTCAAGAAGCTCTTAGACAGGTGAGAATAAATGGAGTCAAAGAAGATATTAAAGAACCGTGTCCTCGACGAGATCGATAAAAATTTACCACATTACTGCGGCGATGAGACACCAATTAGAAGTTGTGATTTCTTAAAGAGCAAGCAGGTATTGATATTTTAAATGAAACAAATAATTTAGGAAAGTCAATTGAACCCTGCAGGGAATTTAAGGACAATAAAACACTGGAATTTTTTCAAGAGTATCCGGACGAAGCAAGCCAACCTTCCTGATCCACTTCAATGCGATTAATGAGTCACATAGAATGGCGACCAAACAAGAAAGGCATATTTTAAAAAAGGCCTTACAAAACTTCAGTGTACAGCTTGGGGGTCATCAAATTCTCTTGACCAACGCTTGATGAAACCCAAGGTCGCGCTAGCCTTATTAATTATGGCAATAACGTGATCGTCGAAAGAAAAACTGGTATACAGGCAGACAGCGACGTTATGGGGTAGCCAACGATGGTGAAGTTAAACTTTACAAGAATTAGTTTTTGAGAGGAGGACCTAGATACCGATGCTTAGAGGGGGATGGTTGATGTAACACCAGCTATAGCGTCCAAGTCAGAATTTAAAAGAAGATAATCAGAAACGTTCGGGATAATATGAAATATCGTGCACGTAACCAAGAATTTTAGAATGATGTCAAAGGTACTTCATTGATGTTAGAGATGGGAACCGAATCGAAAAGTATCGATACTTGGCATTGCAATATATCCGCATCTTTCGGTACTTAGATACAAATATACCGTTGAAGAAGTATCGATACTCAAAAGTATTTGAACCATATGGATAAAAAATTTAAAAAATTATATATGGTGTATAAATTGCATAGAAATTAAAATTATTATCTTATTGGTTTTTTTTGCAAAACAATTTGCAACAACTTTATCGTTGAGAAATATCAAAATATCGATTTGCTCTATGCATTTGATTGATAATTTTTTTCAAATGAAATCTTTTTAGCAAATGAATAATTCGAAATTTCCCAAGAACAACTAAAAAAGCAGATGAAATAACGAACAATAAATTTTTATTTCAATAGAAATCTATTTTTAGCTTTTGCATACTGCCACACGACTAGAGATTGGACCCATACATCAAATAATGAGACGGTGTGTGCTGGGCTGTCAATACTTCGAGTATTGAAAAAAAAGTATCGAGGATCGGTAGTATCGGGGGCTGGTAGTACCGATTGCAAAACCTCGAAGTATTGAAAGCAAAGTATCGATACTCCGGTATATCGATACAGTATCGCCCATCTCTAATTGATGTAGGTAATAAAAAGCAATGGTCGGAGATGACTACCTTGTGGCTCCCCAGCAATATTAAAAATAAGCTTCTATCAGATGCCTTGCTAAAATCAGTTGGTGGCGGTCAATTTCACCTTCATGAAGCCATTATGAAAAGATTGCAAGAACGGTTTTCAATGATGTGACTTTAGACAGCAATAACTAGCGCCATCGGATCATGGCTTTCCTTTTCCTCGACAGACAAAAAAGTTGGGTAAGCATCAAAGTTACGTACAGAATTTACAAATGGCCAGAAACGCTTCCGATCGCCGCGCACGCTAGCCTAACGTTTATAGATGTAGTCGTTGTAAAAAGACACTAATTTTGATGCAGCCGCGAATAAAAGAGGAAAGACTATGTAAAAGCCTTGTACTCAGAGGAAGTGTGGAAAAATACGGTTGCAAATTTACATAATTGAGAAAGTTTCAATTGTTATTTTTCTGTTAAGTTTCGAAAAGTTGTTCTACACGGAGAGAAAAGTTGTGGAATTTTGATATGAAAAGACCGATAAAAATTGCGGGTTCAAAAAAAAAACCCAAATAAACAATGCACATAGCCTGAAATTTGAACTCAAGTGTTCAGGAGTACGCTCAATATATTCGCCACTAAGCAAATTTTCACTTTGATAAGTAAACTTTTAAGGAGATTAAAAGAGCTGTCTCTATTTAAATTCAATGTTTATTGACACAACCAAATAAATTAAAAGTTAATTAATCTTTACTTTTCAGATTCAAATTCAGAAACACAAAAAACTAAGTCTCACACAATGAAGCAAAATGATTTCAAGCTTGTTTAAAGTTGTGGAGAACGATAAAATTTTACGGTTATTATTATTAAATTTTACGGTGCTATTCCGTAAAAATTGCCCAATAATTATAACTGGAAGAATTGTAAATTTTATACTGCGACTGCTTAAATTTTGTCCTATGTAACACGAATACGATGCGTGGAACCGTAATTTTTCCTGGATTTTACTCTCAGTGTAGTAACGCTACTTGCTAGAAGGGTATCAAAGAAATTTATCAGAACTAAAATAACACGAAAAAAATTGTTAAGTAAACGTGAGCCTTATCCTTTATCTCAAATACTTCTAGTTGAAACATGATAAATCTTCGACAGTAAAAATAGCGAACGTAATTAACAAATCCTTAAATGCTTATATATTTTGATATTCTCGTATATAGGCCAACATCTTTGATGTCAATAGTATACAAACTACAAATTTACTTATACGAGAAAAAAAAATTAATTCAAAGAAGCCGACATAAATAGATTAGTAGTTAACCAGTGCAAATCAATTTAATGTAAAAGGGGTTCAAAACAATTCGACTTCAGCGTCGGCTTAAAAACCAAATGGCTCTTAAGCACTTCATAAGAAAACAATCTTAAGGGCGAGAACAAAAAGATATTGAACATAAAAAAAGCAATAGATGTAAGGGAAGTAGAAACACTGAGTATTGTCCTGTAGAGAAAATGCATTTAAATTACATCGTCCTAGCACGGGAATGGAAATTGATTTTAAAACAAATTTAATTTTTCTGTAGTAATGCCACTTAAATCAGTTGTTGATTTGTTAAATAAAGCAGGAAATTTTCAAATTTCAAATTATTTTGTCGATTAAAATTAGAGTGGTACAAATTTAGCGAAAAATGTTTTATTCAAAAAATCAAAAACAAACTTTATTTAGTAATAGTAAAACAGATTTCTCGTTAAATTCTACAGAATATAAAATATATATGAACATTTTCAAATAACCTTTTCATTATTAACTGACTTTAAACATTAAAAATAAAAAATAATTGAACACTTTTGTAATTTAAAAAGAAAATTAAAAGAACGCAAACATTTGTGGCAAAAGAAATACTTAAACAACATCTATAGTGGCACTCAACTAACTTTTAGAGCTTAGGTATTTTTTCAGTAATTTTATTTCTACAAAAAAATTAAAACCTCTAGGAAATGTTAAAAATTAAAGTAACGCCTGCATGACCTTCGTTGTCGCCAATTTTTAGTTGTTTAATTTAAGAAAACCCTCTGTGGTCATTTAAGCTATGCGAAGCACTGAAAGCGAAAGAAGAATTAGCGAATAGAAGAAAAAGAGTAGGAGGACAAAGAGAACCTTGTGGTACAGCGGCATTAACTTATTGAAAGGACGTGATAAAACAAGTTCAAAATAATTTGTCTTCAGTCTTACAATATATTAGAGCAGTTTCCAAATAATCTTTCCTGCTTGTCTGCAACACATTAAGTCATTGACTGCATGCATCTTCGTTGAACACTTAAAAAGTTAACAAATATGAAAGGAATCATTTAGGGGATTTCACATCATTGAAGAAGTGCTTATTTATTTCTACCTAGTTTCCGTAACTTCTTCTGGGGCATGGGGCAAGAGAAGAACTTCACCTGATTTTATAACAACGACTGCAAGTAGAACCACAATTTAACCAACCCAACCCAACCCAAATGGCCTTTTAGATAAATACGACAGGCTACAAATATGTGTCTCTCAGAAAGGAAGGCTAACACGTTATCACTTACTCCACCTATTGTTTAAATTGGAATTTGTTATCCGTATAAAGGAAGTTCGTGACAACACTTTCGACACAGCCGTTAAAAAAGTAAATGCCACATTAATTGTTACAGTTCTTAAGATTACCTTTTTAAGAAAGAATAATAATTTTGCATTTTTTATGGTATGGAAAGTTCTTCAGCCTCTACGTACTAGAATATTTCTTGAGAAAAAATTTGAGAAACGATTTAACATAATATTATATAGCCTAGTGGTATAAGCCACATTACGTATCTTACTTACTCGGTGACGAGAGATAACTTTCCTGTTACGTAGGGAGCCATCGTGTAGGTGACTGGAACCCCCAGATTGGGCTGACGATAAAATAGCAATAAGAAAAGACTCTTGATTTAGTTTGTTTAATTAATGTTACAAGATTTTCGTACAGGCTGTCATAGCATTATCAGTATCAGAGTAATAGAAGTAATTTTCTTTTAAACAAGTTTGGTTATTCTTTTTTAATAGTTGGTTATTCTTTTTTAATAGTCTATTCATCTTTACTCATTTGTATACAGGGAGTTGTGAAATCTCTCTATAGTAACAATTTTGCAACTGTTAACGGAACAACACTGTAAGATTTCCTTAACGAAATTTTTCCGACAATTTATCTCTAACTTTTCTCTTGAATAAATCTCTTAAATATATTTTAAACCTCTTTGCTTGGACAATCATGGGGTATGAAGTTGCAATCATTCGTGCTGCGATTCACCAGTCATCGCACCTTAGTAAGTAAGACTCTTTTACAGAGCTATACAACAGGCATTCGAAAAGCTCTGAAACTGATATTTGAAAATTCCCGCAAAAATTACGGTTCTCAAATGTAATCGTGTTGAAACTGTCAGCTGTCTTATTTTTTACGAAACAGCACCGTAAAATTTCCTGAACGATGATCCCGCAATATCAGCGAAGAGTACCTATTTGGAAAATTACCGTGGAGAACCATAAAATTTGCCGGTAATTTCAGAAAGAATTGTGTATTATGCAGCCAATTTTTTCCAAATCACATAATTAGTAAATTTTATTAGTCACAAAAATTTTAAGATGTTGATCTGCAAAAATTCTCTATAAACACATTAAGCATAACTAATTTTTACTGCGACAAAATGTGTCACTTGCAATACTAATACTGTAAGGAGAACCGTAATTTTTCCTGGAATTCTCTATTTGTAAAACAAAGACAAGGTACTAGATTTGCATATAGCGTATGATAACTTTTCGATCGGTTTTATGGTGGCAATAAATAATATATTTAAAACTCAGTTTATTGGACTACTAGTATGGTTTCATATGTATTACTTGAGTCATACTTACCTCACCGACTTACGGCTGGACTTGAAACCCGGCTCGACTTCAAAACACGTGAAGAGATAAGCTCTAAATATCGCAAAAAAAACTTAAAAACCTGATCTCTCCGAAGGGGTTTTGAAATTGATCTTGCCGTCTTCGCAAATCAAGGTAATATGTTGAAAGCTCTAGTCACCCCCTGGCTACAGACGCAACAATATTTAAGGCCGAGATTTTTGTTGTATTAAAAAAGAAAAAAGTGTATGTAGGAATGTAAGCAGAACTTAGATGAACTGTATCAAACTAATCAAGTTTGATTGATTTGGGTAACAGGGCTTTACGGGAAATTAGGAAGGAGACGAAAGAAGGAAGGAAGATGAGGTTGGATGAATTGGTTGAGTGGTACGATCACCACGCGATGGTTCCAGGGTTCGAGCCTCGGTCTCTCAGTGGGTTTTTAATTTAAATTAAAAAATTCACTTCGTCTCGCAGAAATGCATTAAAAAGACAACCAATTTCCTTGATTTTCCACAGCCTGATTCCCTTTCGATCGAACACTAACGGATCATAGGGTTATTTCCTGGGCTTTGGCTACGTCATAAAAGAGATGTTAAATTCATACGTCCTGTTTTTCATTTCTAAAGTGTTAATGCAGTTGAAGAACAGAATATTGACGGCCTCTCTATAGATGGTCAGAACATTGCCTGGACTGATCAGCGGTCATTTTCAGCCGAAAAAGTAATTCTGAAAACCGGTTGAATCGCCCTTGCTCCGTGGTGCAGGAGGACGAGACACCAATACACATTTTGTGCATGCGAAATAATAGTACCCCCTAAGCGAATTGGCTTACTATAAGCATTTCAATGGATTAGTACTATAACTGAAAATATACTTTTAATTGTGCTGCGTTTTCCTTCTGTTTACAGACGATTACACGTAACCTTCTGTAAATGTAAAAATTCTTGTCGCCAGTTTTTCCTAAGTAAACAATTTTTCTACTAATTATAGGTGATTATATTGCCACCATTTTCATTGCAAACATGTTGAAAAATATTAAATATTGACGGAGGAAGTGAAGCATGTTTTTTGCTATTGCATCTGCGGTGCCCCCTCTCCTGCTAAAACCAGTCGCCCGAAATCAAAGAAAGTATTTTTTTTTAAGTTACTAATATATATAATTCATTGATTATATAAATAAAATAAAATTTATAAAAATTATTATCACAAAGATAAATTAGATACACAAATTAGCAAAATTTTAATTTTATGTACGTAAATGTTATGAAAAATCCCCTTAATTCATAATTGGTTTAAACAGTTTTAATTTTTTTTTTAAGTGAGATCGTCACCGAATTAACAGAGCTTTCCTACGTAACTGTACGACATTTTAGGAATATCTATCGATCGGTCCTCAAGATATGAGGGGCACCATATTGAAAAACACTGTTCTGAGAAAAACGCGTTTAAAATCTGAGTTAAAATGCTATTCCAATGCAAACTGATCTGCAGCGCGTGATAAAAAGTTTTGTAACTCCGAGAATTTTAGAGATATCGGTTTTTAAGAGTTAATCCTAATTCTACCTACTACAAGACAATTTAGGAACAAAAATAATTGTTTTTTCGAGGTATCTAGGTGTATGTAGCCCCTTAATTCTAAAAATTGTTCAATTAAAAAATTAAAATAAAAGCAATTACTTCCAAAATATTTTCTTACCTTTTCCACATCCGTTTTTCGAAATAATGAATTAGGGGTTTTGTAAACCAAATCTGAATACCGTCTCTTGAGTACTACGTGCAAAAAAATTTCGATTTCGTCGGCTATTGGCGCGAAAATACGTATCGGATGAGTAAATGAGTGATATTTTCACAAAACCTAATGAAAGTTTCACGTCTGCGACAGTAGGCTATTGATACCCAAAAACAAATCAAGTCAAACGCTTATGCAATAAATGTGTTAAGAACATAGGTTCGAAAGCCAAGAGTGGAATGGGATGCATTCATGACACTTAACAAATTAAATCAGCTTTAGTCGTCAGTAAAATAACGTTAAATAGATTTCAGAAAGTTATCGTACAGCACACATTTCTTTAATATAATCTTTAGTAAAAAATAATATTACTCAGTTTTTTGGATAATTTTGCGTTATCAGCTCTCTTATTTAAAAAGTAAAACACTATATTTTATAATTATAAAGTAAATACAAGAAATCATAAAAATGTAAAAGAAGTTTTATTTAATATCTTTTCTCGTAATAATTTTCCTAACTTTTAGCCTCCAAAAACTCAACAATCTTAAAAAAAATGTAAAAAAAAATTTTCTTACAGAACCATATAAAAAAAATAAGTACATATTTTTAGAAGACCTATTACGTATACCTTGATGAATTCACCACAATGAGGTAGCTCTGGTTTTATTGTAAAACATTGGGCATGCATTTTCTCCTTAAAGTACTTTATGATTGAAAATTACGAAATTATCCAAACTTGCCAGAAAGTAATTTGGCGCATTGCAAAGCACAACACAAAAGCAAACACAAAAAATAACAAATGGTATATTCGTTACTGTTAGACTATAATTTAAAAAAATTATTTATTTAATTAAAAAATGTTGATGCAATCAGGAAATATAAAATAACAACTGTATTTTAAAGTATCAGTAAAAAAGGAATATAACGTGTCGGATACCGAACAACGCAAGAATAGTTTTTTGGCCGTATCAGCAAAACTACTTTTCCAAATATTGTCAACGGAAATCAAATGAGGCTAAATTTCAGATTTGATTCGGACTAAATATTCGTAATAGGTTGCTGGAGGAGCCTTCTAGGATACGGCGATCCTCATCTGCACACTCTCTTGTGTTTGTTACACCTCCAAGCAGCAATGCGTTCTAGAATGTAACTAATGCGGAGAAGATAACCTCTTAAAAACTCCCCCAAATCGCCGAGGAAGTCTGCAGTTGTTTCCCTCTTCTCACTGCGGAACCCAGGGGTAATTGGGTTCTCTAAGACCCTGAGGCGCTTCTGCAGGAATGGATGTAGGGAGTTTGGTAGACCTTAACAGGTTAGCTATATCCACGGTACCTACAATAGAAGCAGCTGTGGGAAAATTACCTTCCGAAGGTTCTGCGGCGGCTATGGAGGCTTGACTTGCGCCAGCTGAAATTGCTGACACATTCCTGCAGGAAAATGCCATTTGCAAAATAATGCCTATCACTTCATCAGTTGCGGCGGTGGTAGAGATGGTAGACTCTAACAAGTTGGTTATCTCCGCGGCTCTAGATTAAAGCTTTATAGCCCGGAACCTTTCACTGCCGTGGGCGGAAAAGTGATGAAGGTTATGATTAACGCAGGGACCATGAAGAAGATGGTGGAATATGGATTCCTGCAGATAGGCTAGGATTCTAGTAGGGAACTAAGGAGCCGAGGGTAGCGGCAATAGCGGGATAATTCAGTTGCCCCCTTTAAGGGAGACTGGGAGGGGACGACAAGGGACCCGCTGCTATGTAGTCTGTTTCGGCAAATCTCCGGAGAGGTGTTTTTAGTGAGAAAGAATCTCATGTTACCGGAGGGCACGGGCTATCCGGTGTCTTTTGAAAGACTTTTACCTCTCCCGCAAAAAAAACATGTTCGTGATGAAAGAGCACTTGATTTTCCGTTAAGACACTCTTTTCTGCTTGTGTTTAAATTGGTGTAGCAAGTTAGCGTATGATGGTCCAAATACACCTTAACAGATGCTTTATTGTAATTAAAACAGATTTTTGAATCCTACAATACTAGGGTGTTACCCCTTTTCATCTGTATGGATAAAGTTTTCCATAAGTCGTCGGTAAAACACTGCTCAGCAACATTGCTACCAAACTGATTAATATTAAACGATGGAGGCTATAAACTTATGGCAAGTCCGAGGTTGGCACGGTCCTGACGCCTTGTTTAAAAATTTCTAAGTCTGCTCACTAACTGTCAGAACGATGACTCCATGTCAGTTGCAACTTATTGACTCTAACTTCGAATGCAAAAGCAAATTTTGATATTGATACTTAAAGGTAAATGAACAGGGTAACTTGTTGGTCTTCCATTATCAGTGTTACATATTCGAACTCCACCGGCGCTGAGCCATGGTTGACTTCGGGGACAACAGATTACACTAAGGCTACTGGGGTTTAAAGAGTAATATTGGCGGTTTGGAACCCACCTTACATAATAGATCCATCCGCAATTATTGTCGTCGAATTGGATGAATTTCTTTTACCGCCCCATCCCTTACAAAGGTATAAGGAAACTAGATAGAGAGAGAAAGTGTGGACGCTTGATTTCGCCGTGAAGAACCCATTCACGAAAACTAGTGATTGGCTGAAGCCTGGGTAAATATTAGTTAAACGATCCTTGGTATTTGCACTTTGATCATGCTTGGTTCAGCATCGAAGTTGGTTCTCCTTGTAGTCTCTTGTACTCTCTGTGGAGCTTCGGTTAAGACTTAAAAATTTAAAAAAATTTTTTATTGTGTTTAGTAATTTTCGTTCTTCTGATAAATTTTAATATATGCTTTTACTTTCGTTATAATATACAGGTACAGGTTAGTACAGCTCCTACTAAAGAAATAGCAAGTTGTTTTTCAAATTTTGGCAAGTTTTTCCGGAAAATCAGCCACTGAAGTTGAATATGAAATCTGTTTGAGACTTGTCAAAAAGTAATTTTCAGAATACTATAAGTACACGAAGGGTTCAAACAAGGTAGGCGAATTGTATTGATGTAGCTTTATTTGACAATGGCAAACACAGTGTTCATTTTACTAAATAAATGTGATATTAAACTTCGCCCTATCTGTAAAAAAGAACTGCGTTTAATGGACGCTATTAGTACTTGTAGAATATACTTTCTCCTCGCTCTTCCAACTCAAATCTACACATATCATACATTCAAAGTTACTTTAAAACGTATTTCAGCACTTTAAAAGTCATTTCCAGTCCCCAATTTAGCACTTCTCTGCAAATACTAGAATGCAAGGCTGCTTACGCTGTCCTTGTTACTTTTATTTTCCAAATAAGCGCCCCAAACCGAACAAGGCAAATTATCTTAAGCGACAATTTTCATTAGCAAAGGACTATTTATGTCGCTTACGAAAACATGCAGACAAAAAATGTGTCGCGATTAGTTATTCGAAAAAGCTGTTTCCTGTAAAAAAAGGATATTCGTCGTTTATGACAAACTGCCTGCCTTAAAGGACTTGAATATATTAAAGACTGCAAAATATTGAACGCTATTGCTTCTTAGAATACTTACTTCGTACAGTAAGTAACATTAGAGTAGCAGCAAAACGTACACCTCCTTTGGAATTACAAATTTTTGTTTTCAATTTTGGTTACACATGTAGAGACGAGTAATGATAATTTAAATTGTCTTATATTTTCCTGTGAAATTACGGATTTTAAGTATGAAAAGTAGAAGACAGAAAGTAATTCCATTAATTTAAACTATTTCCGCCTAAATTGTTTGTTGGCTACGAGTTTTTAAGTCTTAAATCCTGTGCTTAGAAAGTCATTATTTTTAGAGGCAATGAAATCACTGAAGGACTTCTCGATCTCGTTTTTGAAAGTGTTGGTTTCTGGAAAAGTAACTTAGGCTGCGGAAAAGGTAAAAATACATAACTGGGTGATATATCTGAAGAATATGGAGGATGTGGAAGAATCTTATATCCCAATTCCTTTAGCTTAAAAGTCGTTGCCATTGCAAGATGAAGATTTTAGTTGCCATGATGTAGTATTGATTCGTGTTTCAAATTTAATTCAAATTTTCTTTACTTTTAACCAGATCATAAATATAAAAATATTAACAACAAAACTCTATGATGAAGACATCAAGCAAAAATAAACATCCTTTAAAATAAACACAAATTCAAAGAGAAAAAAAATCCTCACGTATCTTTTAAGGTTGCTGATTTCTAAAAAACTATGTTAATTAGAGACATTCTTTAATTTTTCCTGTAATACTTACATAAACCTCTATCAACTCTAATTATTTCAGTTTTTTTTTCGCTTTGCAAACTTTGGTGGAAGGGCGGAAAGAGGTATGTTTTCAGGCATTCTTCATCATAAGTCGAAAACTATGCGGCATAAAAGGAAATTCAAATATATTTGATAATGTGCAAATAAATCCCTTTCATTAACTGAGTAACCCAACTTTAAAATTGTGATCCCCCCCCCCCTTTCGCTTGCTTTTGTAATAAAAATACCAACAAATTTTACATTTTTCCATCTGCAATAAAGGTGGGCATTATAAAAACTATTTCAATTTTAAGTCGATAACAATAGTAGTTGCTGAAATAAGCAGCTGTGACAGACAGACCGACATACAGATGAAGTCGCACCATAAAGGTTCCTTTTATTATCCCTTTTAGAAGATAACCCTAAGGAGATGTTTTTAGAACACATGCTAACAGATTACAATATATCACTAATTGTTCTCACTAACTAATGTACACATAACTACGGTACAACCAGAGGTTACAATCTAAAATAATTTTGCATATGGTGTGACGTGCTCAGAACGCTTTGCAAAAAGGATCACACACAACTGACAACCATATAAAATCATAGGAATAATTTAGGACTTTACCAACTTCATTCACATATTAATTGGTGTAAATAAAGCAGATCATGAAAGTTTAAGAGGAGTCTTGTAAATCAAATAATATAGTTTGTATGTTCTGACATGTTAAAGAAGTCATAAAATACACCTAAAAGGTTCATTACTGATTTTCAATATTAAACTATAATACAATCAAAAACCACCTTCGGAAAGTATGAAATATTTAACCCATTTCTGTAAAAAAAAGTTAAAAGAAATAAAAATTGTTTTTAAAACAAAAGTTGAACCGACTTCACAAAAAGCGCTAAAAAGCATAAAATAATTTTTAATTTTATATCTATTACGACATTTTGAAGTCGGTGCAAATCAAACAACTAGAACAAAAATATTTAATCGTCATTTCTTATGATCACGTAAGCTGAAAAGTTCAGGTAGTATTATGTATTATTTTCAATTGTGGTACTATAGTTGTTTTATTTGAGAATAATTTGGTATAGATATAAAATTAACAATTATTTTATGCTTTTTAGCGCTTTTTGTGAAGTCTATTCAAGTTTTTTTTTAAAAACTATTTTATTTTTCACTTTTTAGTGTCTTTAACTCTATACAACGAAGAAAGAACCATCCAAATCGGTCCACGCGTTAAAAAGTTATGTTTAACCCCACCTCCACATACTCTACCGAACAGAAATCGTTCCACGCGTTACGAAGTTACTACTCCTCCCCCTCCCCCACCACCACCATAGGACCAAATTATTCTCCTATTAGCAATGGGGGATCACACTCTATACAACAGCAAAAGAACCACTCAAATCGGTCCACATGTTACAAAGTTAGGTTCCACTCTCCTCCTCCCCCCACCCCACCAAAATTTTCTTTCTCGTGGTATCAACCAGGGAGCATACTCTACCCAACAGAAAAATAATTATCCAAATCGGTCCACGCGTTACGAAGTTAGACTACTCCCCCCTCCATCCCCACCCCTCACCATAGCACAAAATTAATCACCTATTAGCAATGGGGGATCACACTCTATAAAACAGAAAAAGAACCATCGAAATCGGACCACGCGTTACAAAGTTATATTCCACCCCCCACCAAACCAAAATTTTTTTCTCGTGGTATCAACCACGGAACATACTCTACCCAACAGAAACAGAATTATCGGAATCGGTCCACGCGTTGCGAAGTTAGACTACCCCTCCCCCCGTTCCCCTCACCCTAGACCAAATTGTGTTCTGCTATTAGCAATGGGGGATCATGCTCTGTGCAACAAAAAAGAACCATCCAAATCGATCCACGCGTTACAAAGTTAGGTTTCACCCCCAAACTACCAACAATTTTTTTGACATGGTACCAATCGGTGAACATACCCTACCCAACAAAAAAAGAATCATGAAAATCGGTCGACGCGTTACGAAATTATGCCCGGTCAGACATAAAAAAAATACGCGACGAACTTATAGCCTCTTTGTTTTTGGGAAGTCGGTTAAAAACAAATGAAGGTCCAAGGTAAGAACCTTGTGCACCCCACTGGAATACCCACTGGAATACTCTTAGATAAGTCCAAACCACAACGCATGTGAAATTGAAGGAATTATACCTTATAATTTATGTATATAACAGAAACTTATGACTATCAATGTCAAATACTTTGAAAAAATCCAACAGGATGACCGCCGTAACGTCATCATTATATATGGAGGTCCTTATATTGTCCGAGATTTTAAACAACGCTTTGGTACAGCTACGCTTTATCCTAAAGCCCAATTTTAGATGGGATGCAAGTTTAATCCTGCCGAAATAACCTACAATTTGATTATGCAGTATTTTTTAAAAAGTTTTAGGAAGAAATGGTAGGAAAATGATAAACCGACTTTCTGTCGGACCAGGTGAATTTTTGGGAAGATGTACTACTTTTAGAGATTTCCAAGCTCTCGAAAAATGGGACCTGAAATTAAATTTTAGAAAATGTATGTAGGGCTCTAATACTGGCAGTACCATTTAAGTGAATAGGTTGGTCAAACGTCGTAAGCAGTTAGTGTCTGTTCTAAACATACGAAGACAGTCATCTTAAACGGTTTCATCGTTTAACCACCCGCTGAAAACCGAATACAGTGCTGAAAAGTAGACGTTTCAACTTCACCGACTATTTTTAAAAATATTTTAAACTGGAATTGCCGGGTTATGAATATATTATGGGGATTTTTTTTATTTTATGTAATTTTTATGGGGTTGGTAGAAAAATATAATGGGTGGTCAAAAGTAGTTCAGTAATCAAAACGAGTAAATGTAACATTTGGGGGCAGCTATCATGATTATCTTGAAGACATTTTTGTTCACATATTTTGTTTTATTTTTTTATTTCTTTCTATTGTTTTTCGCGTGTAGATTGGTTTTTCGATTTATTTATTTTTTAGTTGTCTTCTATCGAAAATACGTTAGAACAACGGAGGACTCTACTTCAGATCATGATAATTTACTGAAAGCCATAGAAGATAAAACTAACGAAAAATCAGTCACATTGGCTGCTATAAGGCGAGAACTAATCTCTTTGGCGATTTGCTGCACATTCAGCTATTTCAACGGCCGCCGACCAAGATGTTTTCAATATCATTAAGGCAATTACTTCTTATGGTGTGAAGCCTGTTCGTTAAATGTTTATTGCTTTTTTGGGCCTATAGTTAGTTTGTGGTTTTTATGGTTCCGTATCAAAATGGTAAAAAAGGAACCCTTATGGTGCAACTTCGTCTGACTGTCTGTCTGTCACAGTTGCTTATTTCAGCAACTACTAATGCTATCGACTTGAAATTTGGAATAGTTTTAAATAATGCTTGCTCACCTCTATTTTAAATGACAAATTTTAAAAATATTTTTATTTTTCTTGCTAAAGGGGCCGAAAATATTTTAGACAGACATTTTAAGTAATAATATTTCTGTGGAACTTTTCAAAAGCTGATAATTCCTTTTGTAAAACTTTGCAAAGTCTGAAAAGTCCTAAAAGTCCACCGAATTAGGGCAAAAGCTCCTCGAACATTTTTATGTTGCTTCTAAAGCGGATGCCGTGAAGCATCATTGAAGCGCTGCTCTACAATGACATGCAATGTAAAAAAGAAATGAAGTTGGATAGTATGAAGAAGAGCTTAGAGTTTCCATAGTTAAGCTTCGGTAGGTTGGTTGAAGCGCTTCAATTTCTAATAGGAGCAGGGGGGGAGGTGGAAGTTCAATGCATCCAGTATTTTAACCGAAACTTAAAATGTAACATATCTGGATTAATGTCGCAATGTTGTGTTGTTTAAGAATGAGACAGGAACAGAAAAGTTTCAACCTCTGGCATCATTTGATGATTTGTTGAATAAATTTGGTTCATTCTCAAAATTTCAATAAACAAAATTACAAAAATTTTTTTGGTCCATTCTATTTCAATTCGCCAAGAGAAAACTGGAAACATCTCGAAATTTCGGCCAAAAATCTGCTCAAAATAAGGGCTGACAGCCAACCAAAAAAACACTACCAGCCCGCCGATCTTCTTCTTTTTCTTCATCTCATTCGGACTTGTGTATCACAACAATTCCATCTTGTGAAAGGCCTGTACCAAAGTTTACTTTCTACTAGATAAACGGCTTCGAACAAAGTAGTGAACAAATTTTGGTTGGTTTTATATATTTCCTGCACCGATCAACCCTGCAATCAGAATAACAAATTTGGTTTCCGGGAGAGTTTGTGGATAACACAAGTAACTAACTCAATCATGTGCTTCACATGAATTCTTTTTATTGGCGGTACGATTTGGTACATTGTTACTCTTCGACAAGATTTTTTTTGACAGGAGTCTATGATTCTCTCCGGATGAGAACAGTATTTTGACAGAAGTATGTGATTCTCTCAAAATGACAGGAGTAAATCACTGCACACTACCTGTGCTCTTTATTTGCATGTATATTCTAATGACTTTAAAAGCTGGATATATTTCGTTTTACTGTGGTGCCAGTGTTACTTTTTTAAATTAGCTAAGTAATTTAGGGAGCCGGTTATCTAGTAGTAAGTAATCTTTGGCATGTACACTAGAAGTTTGTAAAATGTTTCACTTGTAAAAATCAGATTAAAATGACTTAATATATTGTTTGTTTTATCCATTATAGCGTCAATACACATTTTTAAATCACTAATTAGTATCTAGACTAATATACTAAGTAACTATCAATACTGCTCGAAGGATCCAATTATTGTTTTCTTTTTTATTACATATATGTATATCATTAAAATATAATTTTATAAAATTCAGTTAAGATTTGGTATTTTGACCTGAAATTCATTCAAAAATACCAAACCTGAAAAAGTAATAATTTCACAATATTAAGATTACCCTAATACGTATCTTATTTTTAACCATACAAGAAAGTTATTTTCTTAGCTTATCTGTTTATGTTTCCTGTAAATTTAGTTCTAGCAATACTCAGATTGTTATACTTAATGTAAACAATCATTTGATAGTGAGGGTCCATCAATATATGATATGAACTTGAACTTCAAAAATTTTTTCATAATCCGAATTGGGTTGGACAATCAATTTAATATCAATCAAGTATATTTTTTAATTAAGTTACATAAAACAAATCCACTGAAATTATTTAAAGAGTCGGAGTGTGTGAACAATAGAATTAAGATCTTCTTTCGAACTTTGCCAGCTAAATGGAAAGGGCGGAAGTATACTTATACAATGCTTAAAGAAATGGGATTAGATTACGCAATCCTTGAGACTCATTAGCTTACGCATATCATTAGAATTCAGAAAACATGTATATTCAAAATAGAAATGCCGATGCTCCATTGGTGAACGCCTCCTTTACAAGCAACATAACTAGATTGTATGAACTTACTATAAATAGGGGAAGTCATATTTACCAACGGGAACAAGCCTACATCGACTACATTGCCTGAACATGTACTCCCGCATCCAGTGGCTAAGGCCAACATTATCACAGGTTCCCACGGAAATTGCGAACGACGATAAAAATGGCGAAGGGACAAAAGAGAACAACCCGCCTGTTTATGACGCAAAAGATCAGGGATCTGTCGCCTGTCAAAGAGAAATTATCACAAATCTTTGCTTCGTACTTTTCCAAGATAAGTATCGTCCCTGCTTTTCTTAGTTGTCATCTAGGTAACAATGGCAAATATTTCCATTCTTCTATAAAAAACTAGGTAATTAAATAGTTTATTGAAAAGATGAAAATAATGGACCTATCCACAATTACTGTAGATAACCGGAAATAACTTATGGCTCATTGCACAGCTTCCGTAAATGGATTTAAATTAAGAATTGTGAAAATATTAATTTCAAATCTGTTGCGATATGTGGTTATTATATTCTGGATACACGGCAGTAGTTATAAACATCTGAATTTCTTGAATTCTATTCTATCCATTTGAAGTTTTAACAACACCTGCAATGGGTGAAAATGAAGAAATAGTATGCATTTTCCGCGGATTTCAGATCTACCTTTGATTTAATCACCAGAGATTCCTTATTCCATAAGCTGCATAATTATGGAATTTTATCGAAAGTAGTAAAAATTATACCCAGTTTGTACAAGAGCACTGAAGCTATGGGTGGGGTTCGGAATCACCATCGGAAACTTTTTATAAAAACAATACTGTGAAACAGGGATGTCTATTAAAACCTTTCTTATAATCTTTTTATATAAATCACCTAGAAGAAGAAGAGATGGAAATACTGGAAAACACGGCAACATTAATATTAAACTGCTGATGTACACGGATGACATCGTAGTTTTAGCAAGTGATCCTAAAAAACTCCAAAACATGACTAACTCTTTACAAGATTACTGTGAAAAGTGGAGTGTCCAGTGGTTATTTAGGAATCAATCTTACGCCAAAATGATCTAAAGCATACACTTTTATGAGCATATTAAAAATCGCGAAGGGCAGTATTAACAGCAAAGCCCACTGAAATAAATACATATACAGGAGTGACTGGTGCCCTAATGTTTCTTCAAGGAGACAGGATTACTGGATTTAAACCCGCATCCTCCATCACTGCCGACGTCATAATCAAAAAAAAAATCTACCAAATGCATATGATAGAAATAAATGGCAATTTATTTTTTATTAATTTTTATTTCAGTAATCCCAATGATTTTTACATTTTCTCCACAATAATATGAAATATTAAAATTAAATATGTCATTTCGTATAATATTTGGTTATATTACTTCCAAATCCACAGCTAGCGGATAAGTCACTTCTTTTTAATAAATCTCAGTGGCAAGGTCCCCAGCCACGGATCAGGGATCACAAGTTTGGGGGTTTGATAAATTTGATATAGTAGAAAAACTTAAAAATATTTTTTTTTGCCCGAAAAGAATGTAAAGACGAGATTAAGTCGATCCAGCGGACGAAGCAGGACGAAGTACTTATGGAACTCGCAGCTGGAGATAAAGTGGCGTTGGAGGAGGTGGTGAATGGACTATTGATCAGTATGGCCTCGGTCCGAAAACTGGTACCAAGGTGCCCAAGGACCTCTCTACATAAAAAGAGAAGGTTGATGAAGGCCTCAAACGCGAATTCCAAGCCCTAAGCGAAATGAAGGCGTTCCTTATCGAGATGGACGAGAAATGTTCGGAGCAGCTCTTTAACAAAGATAGGATCAAGGTCGGATGGCTGTACTGCAGGGTGAAGAAGAGACTGGTAGTGGCACGATGTTTCAGATGCCTTGGATATGGATATGTGGCAAGGGATTGTAAAGGCCCTGGAAAAGCCGCAAAATTATGCATGTCGTACAGGGCGATATTTCTGATGACCGTCTGTATCAACTGTACAAAGAAAAACAGGTCGATATGTTACTGATCAGTTTAGAGTAGAGGTCCACGACAAAGGAAGAGGTTTTGTTTGGGTGCAAAATGCAGCAGTGACGTGCTTCAACTGCTGCTTAACTGGATTGCCTGAAAGATGTGTTCGTGAACACAGCTAGCAATATGGTGGTGGCGGCAGACCTTAACACAAAAGCGTTGGAGTGGGACATGTCGCAGTCGAACACACGCGGCAGGCTCATCCTAGAAATGGCCGCCAGACTGGGACTCCTAGATCTAAACATCGGCAGCGTGTCAACGACGTCCTGGATATGCCGAAACTATTCCGGAGATTTCCTTTGTCTCCGAAACACTGGTGCCGCTGATAGGGGAGGGGAGAGTGCTGATGACTACTTGGAAAGTATCTTTATAGAAAATCTAACAATAAGTAGATCAGAATTTCAAACTCTGAAGAAATAAAAAAATGGGAGTATAATAAAGCTTTAGCGGCAAATTGGATACGGTAAGTGATTCATAGCAATGGTGGAAATAGGCAAGAGGAAATAATGGGAAAAAACTTCATCATGGGATCCTCAATCAATGCGAATGATTTTATGATATATTTTCGTAATTTTTTAAAACTGCAGCTAACTACCAAAATCAAAACTATAATAATTTTTCGTCGACATCAATGCAGCTTTTGACACTGCGGATAGGGGCATACTTTTATACAAATTGTATAACGTGAGTGTTTCTGGTAAATTTGTAAAAATAAGGGTACAAATTTGTACAGGAGAATCATTCTGAGTCGTTTCCGATTACTTATGGGTTGTATACGCAGTTCTTTGCTTTTTTCATTATTTGTTAACAACATACATATCACAATGGAGGTTGTGATCAAAATCGGTTGCAAGGAATTGAAAGTGTTACTTTATGCTGTTGACAGGGCGATATTCTCCGATAATCCTATCAAATTAAAGATGATGATCTGCTCCTTAGAAAACTTTTGTAACCACTGGAACTTATCAGTTAATTTAAATAAGTAAAAAGGAGGGGTGTAAATGAGGAAGGGACGTATGCAACCAGCCTTTTTGAAGTTGTGAGGTCATACACATATTTAGGTGTGACCCCAAAGCCAAATTCTTCATTCCATAATCATCTAAAGAATAGACTTGATATTGCAAAGAAAAGCTTGATAGTACATGGATTACATGGATGGCAGTAAAAAGTATTTAATTTAATAATGGTTTCGATTTTATGTTATACCGTCCAAACTTAGGGAAGGGGTATTCACGAATGGAAGAAGCTGAAAGATTACAACGGTTTTTCTTTAAGAAAGTATTTCGTTTTCTACAGAAATTGCCAAACTACATGGTTTCTGAATCATGATTCTTGAATCATTGAATGGACCGCTAAAAGTGTTCTGCACAGCATTACCTTAAAAGCAGCCGAGAAGAAAATAACTCCGCTATGTCTAAAAAGAATGTCCTTATTCAAAAGGAATTTGTGAAAAAGCACCAAAGCTGGCCTGCAAAAAATTGAAATCAGGTAATAAAGTTGATTTTTCGTACCATCTTTTATAAATTACTTAAGAAGGTATATGTGATATGGTCAGACGAGATGAAAAAAAAAATAGATTTAAATCTATATTAGACTAAAGATTCAGAAAACATTTCGCTTTTCCAAGTGAAGCAATTCGTGGAGAATAAAGGAGAATGAATAATTGCTTCACCGGATCTAGTGTAGGCCATTCGTGAAAATTAATGGCATATTAAGAAAGGAGCACCATCTTTAGATTTTAAGGCAAATTTGAGAATTGATTTGAAAAGACGTCGTCTTTCTCAAGAAAATATGATTTTCCAAAATGATGAACCATACTGTATCAGAATGGCCCGGAAATCAAACATTTATTACAGAAAAGTGGACTGCTAAAAGGCGCGATAAGAAGTTCATAGAAAATCTAATCTTTCGATTATGGTGCAAATAGAATGGAACAGTATTCCTTTGGATCTTATAATAAAAAAACCTGTATGGCAGTATGTGTCCCTAAATAACGGGGATTTCGAACATATAGTATTAAATTTAAAAAATACTTTTATCTTTAAAAGAGTATGTACCCTTTACATATGAGATGGATTTAATTTATTTTTTAGTTTTTATATTTTACCTTTCAGATTTGACTATAGCTTTGTACTCTTTTATATGTCCTGTTGTCATAAAATAATGGAAAATGATATTTACTACGAATTTGCATTCGTGAGACTGAATTAGGTGGACCATTTTGAATTTGAGCGACTGTAGTACTGGAGTGGCTCAGAAATTTTGAAAAGTTCCAAGAGATTACAGATACACATAGGTCGAAACCATAAAATAATATCGCGCTCTCTCCACGGTTTCTTTCGCAAGAGTGTTGAAAGTTTTGTTGACGTACTTGGAGGTGTTCTAGAGTTCTTGATAACATTTGAAAATATTTCCGGAAAATTAAGAAAATTATTAACGTTCACTTTTTTTTATACGATGTGGCCAAATCGTAGGGGACAACCCTTTGATGCGTTACCATTGTTTTGGCCGGGAGGGAATTAGGGTAAGGGAAGTGAGGAAGCTTTGAGTCTTGTTTTTTTCCATTGCTGCGAGCTAGACAACAGCCCAGAGACGGAGTGGATTATTTAAATTTCTTAATAAAAGCTCACGGGGTAATCTGGTCTCGAACCCGGGACCCATTAATTGTTGGTCGTGCCGCTTAACGAATTGATCCAACTACGTCTCTCTGGGAAAATATAAAATTAATTTCCAGAAAGGACATCATTCCGAAAAATGTAAGCATTTTGCTATATGTGGTAGAACTCAAGCGATGTGTGCGTTTCGAATATGAATGTAGTAAAATTATGCTTGTATACAGGAGGGGCCAACTCATTTTGATAATATTTTAAATTAGATGTTTTTAAAATATATTCTAATAACACTTTTAATATAATATAACTTTGCCCGATCATATTTTATTAATTTACACTTTAACACTTTGCTTATGCCCCCAAATATTTCAGTACTACGGAGACGACTTTGATTTCAAGGCGACATTCGGTCCAATTTGACTTTTCAGGCGACATTCCCCCTTAATCCAATCGCCACTTGGCCAAACCTGCTTATCACACGTACAGGGTTTTTACTTAAGATAGCCTTTCCTCTCGTTCTTTATTCTAAGATTAGCAATTATAAGTTTTTGAACTGGAAAACAAGTTTATATTAAAAAATTTTAAACGAATCTCAAAAGAGTTCTGATAACAGTTTGAAAAATGAATAACCTTCTTAATTTTCTGTAACAATTTTCAAATGTTATCAGAAATTGTAGAACTCTTCAAAGTACAAGAAAAAAAAATCAAAAACCCTTTTTTCAAAAATAACTGTGCTACGTAAAGGTAGAACACTACTTTTTCATGATTTCTACCTATAATTTCCTGGAGCTATTCAAAAGTTCTATCAAGAACTCCAGAGCTATAGTAACTCAAAGTAAAAATAATCCACCTGCAGAAAATCAGAACTCTAAAATATTTGGTTTTTAAAAAAAAAGGCGCAACTACACACGAGTCTTTAAGTTTGAGTGTGTAATGGCTGTTAATGTCGAACTACATAAGATTCCTCGGCAAACAAATCTACGAATTCCTTTACAGAAATATTTATGAATAACCGACTTTTTTAAATTGATTATATTATTTTTATTACATATTAAAAAAATACAAGAACTTTATTTCAAATTGTTTACTACAACAATATCCTTCTAAGTTCCAGTATGACATTCAACAACTTAAGTTTTAAACTTTTTACAATTGCTAAAAGTATTGGCAACGTCGCACTATAAGATTTTGATCAGTGCTCATTGGGTCTCAGCAGCGATAGAGGCAGGTTTTTGTCACAGTGTTTAAGTGAGCCTAATATAATCAGAACGACAGTAAATTTTATACTGTAGAAAAGTTAAAAAAATTTTAAAATAAATTTAAATATTGTATTTTTCTCCAATTTGGTGCACTTTTATTACATTAGGGATCATGGGACGCGGAAAAGATTTAAGAACTATGGAACAAAACAAAATTAAATTTTTTACCGAGCACGGAATAACCCTTCCAAAACCCTCTGAAAGAACTAACAGGTTCAGACATGTAATAATACATTTTCCTAAATTGGACGATAATTATGGCAGAAGTCGAAAGTTAGACTAAAAGCCAAAAGCGATCAAGATTAAAGAAGATTTAAACTTGTCAGTTACAATTTAAAATATGCGAAAAGGCATAAAGACCACCTCTAAACAAAGAAACATACGGAGAAAAAAGGTTGCCGTTTGCTACGAAATACATGAAGTGGGCTACAGAATGGGATGATCTTGTCTTTGGCGTCGAAAAAAAAATTGAATTTGGCCGGACCCGATGGTTTCTAAATTTATTGGCATGATATCCGAACACCACATGAAATCGGAATGAGTCGGAATTTTGGAGGTGAAAGCGTATTGGTTTGGGCGGCCTTTCATTCTCACTGAAAGTCAAATATGGCAAAGATTCGAATCAGGTTGAATGCAAGGTTGTACAGTGAAGTCCTAGAAGAAGGCCGAGGAAATTTTGCCTGAAAATTTTACTTTTCAGCTGACAATACGGCTTTTCATACAGCAAGGGTATAAAAAATATGGTTTTTATAAAGGCTCCTCCTGTGTTGTTAAATTATCATCACAATACCTGTGAAAATGGACCCTAAGTTCCTTCGGGAGACAATGCAGCAAAACTCCATTTAGCATAACAAAGTAGGTTCACGTAGACACACAAATATCCTCCAATGATCGTACCGTATTGTAAAGATGCCTTAAAAAATTCGCATCGGATTTTCTCGATATAGGATTAATAGATAGAAGCTGCTGCATGGTATGATCGATTATTACATACATTGGTATTTCCATACTCCTCCTTCAACAATGCTACGTACTTAGCATCTGAAGCGGTGAAACCCGTGTTTGTTTCCGCTGCCTTTCCAGTCTACGCAATTTCTAGGTAATTTTATTTATCAATTGCAGATAGGGTACAATTCTCGTGGGCAAGTTAGGAGAATTGCTTCCAATCTTTAAAACTGCCTGAAAATTTCTTTAGTTGAAGTTTTTGCAAATGTAATACAGGCGTCGAAGCAGGTGGAGATAATGATGTGGCTGTTGGTATAGTGGTGGGATTTATTTTCACCTGAAAATATTTTATGATCTTTAAACGTTGATTTAGAAGAGATATAACGGTAATTGCTTTATCATCATACTCCGCTACATATTCCACTTCTTTAACAACAAAAAACACCCCTCTTTTTGACTGGCTTGCAAAAAAGCTGGATTTAAATACAATTGGAAACCTGTGGGGAATTCTTGCTCGACGTGTTTATGAAAATGGGCCCCAATAGAACTCTATTTAGGAACTTAAGACGTCAATTAAAAATCCATGGAGCTCAATAAAATTGGAATACAAAAAAAGTGTCTCAACTAAAGCCAACCAAAATATTTGAGACTATTAGGAAGAATGGTGGGTGTACAAAATACTAATAGAAACAAAATAGGAAAAAAGAAATTCTAGCATTTGTATAGTTAAATATGGAAATTGTGGTCTAATCGAATTTCCACTTGTTTTAAGATTTAGTGCTCTTATATACTTATTGTTTCCTTTGCATAACGTTGGTTTTCTTTGTTTGAGTTAGTAATATAAAGCTTAAATATAAAAAGAAATTGAAATAAATTTTCAGTGTTTTACTTACAAAACTTAAATAAAAAGTATCTTTGCTGTCCTAATGAAATTTCGAGCACTATATCATAGATAAGAATACTAGCCAACACTGAATCATATGATAAAAATAAGGAGGCACTAGCAAATGCTAGTTGTGATAGCTGGTAGATGATAGGTAATGCTTAACCCTTTCTGGGAACGAATGCACACATGTGCATTCCATACTAAAAGGATTGCTCACGTCCTTTAATACGTAAAAAAGTCGGTGTTTGCTATTCTTGTATTTAATAGACACCTTTTCTTATGCTTTGCTCTCTCACAGATGGCCCTAATGGAAATAAAGTTATTAATTTACTTCATTTTTTTCAAAAATCCAGTAAGTGACCGAAATAAAAAGTGTTTAAAATAGAGTTTAATAATGAAAGTGAGTATAAATAATTTTTGTATTTAATAATTTGGGATCTAAGACACATTTGAAATTAAATATATATTAGAAATCTTTATCAATTTAGAAGTTAACTTATAATGGACATTAGTGCACTAATCTGATATCTATATATTTTCGATGATGATGTCATAGAATTCGAAAAGAATTTTTAGCTCAACAAAATAAGAAGAACTTTCCTTATTGATAGAGATCCCCTTTTGATTTCATTCTTTGTCTTGAATGAATCACAAGGTATTTTTTGATAACTTTTTTACCTCATTCCCACTTTTAGAAGTGTTGTAGAGGAACGAGATTTATTCTGTGAAACATATCGTTTAAACCGGGTTTAATGTGCGAAGACTTTAAGACTTTAAAAAAAGTTATTACCTCTGCAGAAAATATTTCAATATTGTGCAGTGGCAAGACAGTTCCATGGTTTTGTTAGCCTCATCATATACTGGAACCGAACGATACTGTTTAGCATTGGAATTCTACAGAGAAAGGATGGATAACAGTGGATCGCTTAAAATCTGTGTTTTTGAATAATTTAAATTTCGATGGAGTCGACTTTGCGGATTTTTAATTAGCTATACCTATATAGAAATTAGCTGAAAAACCGTCGGTGGTATATGAGGATTTTTGGCATAAGTTATGTATTCTATGGAATCGGACTGGGAATACAAAAATTGAGATTCTAGGATTTAGCGTTGCTAGCAGCTTAATTTATAACGGAAAGGTTTAAAGGGGTTACGCCACCTTGGCGCTCGTAAAAGTAGGTATAAAAATAGAAAATAAATTTGACGCAGCTATTAAATATATAAATAAATTTTTATTTTACACATACACAGTAGTTTTATGAATAATTGAATGAAATTACGATGATATGAGACATCAAATAGGAACCTCTTTTGAAAATTCTTACTGATGGTGTACTTAATTTTTCCTTCAGGTATTGTCGGAAAAATTAAAAATATTTTTTTTTCTTATTTAGAAAGGTAATAGCTAAGATGTAGCGTAGGGAAAGAGGTTAAATATTTTGTTTTTGTAGAAATGACAGCTGTTTGAAATAAAATCTCTGATTATTATCGAAATTTTGAGTTTAAAAAATTTATAACTTATGAACATGGCACCCAATCAATAATCCTACGTTACATCTTAGATAATATTGTAAAGAATATGTGTTTTAAATTTCATCAAAATGGGTTAAGGCCATTGTTTCATTTTTTACTCGAAAAAACGTCAATTTTTATATATTTTTTTCTTAACGACTTTATTAGCTATCAGTACAAACTTTTTTTTTTGTTGTTTTCCATTAACATTCGTGTTATCAAATGTTTGTTTGTTTTTCTTCTTCCTCACATCGTCCTCTATATAGATGGCGTGAAAGTAGAGGTCGCAAAAAAGAGGTGTAAAACGGTTTCCACTGTAGGGGCTGTCCAGAACATCCAGAACAAGAAAAACGAATGGGGCTGTGTTTAGTAGTGTTATCTCTAGTGAGTGAACTAAAATAAAGTCAAAATTCCGATAATTGTAAGTTTGGTGAGTACTTGCAAGAAAAAGTAGATTTTTTAGCACAAAAATGCACCAACAGGAGCCAATAAACAGAAAACGAATGCATATTAAGTCTTTATGATAGTCCACTCACTGATAAATACTTCAATAAAGAAAATGCACCAAATTTCAGATCGATAAGTTAATTAGTTTTTGAGATATCGCGGGAACCGCACAAAAAAAAGTCACTTCCAGAAAAACGCGTTTAAAGTTTTAGTTTTCGTTAAAAGTTATATAATTTTATTTTTTAATATGTAAATAACTCAAAAACCGTTAGGAATTTTTATTTACAACTTTTTTTGACATATTTTTGAAATGTTTTTGAACAACACGAAAAAATAAAAAATAAATTTCGATTTTCGATTTTTGAAAAATGAAACAATGACCTTAAGTAGATCTTGCAATATCTTTTACACCAGTTTGAAACAAAAATAGTTTCGAGAAAACTGCAAATCAAAATAAAGTACCGCGTCGGCGGGTTAAAATCAAATATTTTTTTTATCTGAGATCTGAGATTCATAGACCAATCAGTCGTGCACAAAGCTGGCATCGTCTCACATCGGCCAAAGATAAAATATAAAAGTATATTCAACAATACATATTGCAAGACTTTGTCTGCTCGTATCTGTCTGGTCGCTACCTAAGATTGCGGGTATATTATCTGCCGCGCTCACTTCAAATTGCTATAACTCCGGTAAAAGTTGGAATTTCTAAATGGTTAAAAGCTTAAAATATTCTTAGAAGTATACAAAAATTTATCTAGCCATGAAATAAAAAATCGAATTTTTCAAAATCTCAAGATGGTGCAACCCCTTAACCGAAAAGAAGGCAAAAGGTCGTCCGGGCTATCAGTGTACGCCTGTGGTGAAAAAATGCTATATTATGAAAGCATCCATAGCACTGAGGTTTGATTGAGTCGGACATTATCCAAAAAAGATTGACAAATCTCTTGCTTCTACATATCTCAGCCCGATATGTAAACGCAGAACGAACGCCCAAAATGCCTCTAGACATACCATCCCCAAAGGACTAACAAATTGTTATAAGAATATGAGTGAGTTTGTAGTCGAGTCCTTATTTTTTAAATAAATTGAATTATTAGCCCTTTATTTGAAAATGAAAACCCGTATTTTGGAAGCTATTTTATCAGAAAGTGACGCGTAGCAAACACTACCTCCACACAAAATTTGAGGTTCGCTATCGTAGTGGAGCGTCTTTTCGGTGAAATTTGTGTTTTTGCGAATCGTGCAGTGAAAATCACTGAAAATTTTATTTGTTTGTTTGTTAGAAAGATAAAGGTAAGTTGTGTTCTTATACTTAAAGTGTCTGCTAAATTATGATGGACGGGATTTGTGCACTTGTACTAGGCATAGTGGTTAATCAGTCGATGGTGTGCTTCGGCATGCCTCGGGGATATTAGATAGAAATTCCACGGGGCTATTTGATACAGCTGTAAATTGTGTATTTTCATGTTTTTATGCATTATTGTGTTACAGCAACATGGTGCGAACATATAAAAGGAAACGACAACCGGCGGATTTAGGAAAAAGAAGAAGAAGAAAGTCACAGCGGCGAAGAAAAGCAAGAAATGAAATGTTAATTTCATGAATTTTTTTATTTTAATAAAAATTCACAAAAGTAACCAATGCTTTTAACTTATTTTGCAATAACAGTCATTTGGTGTTCATTTAATTGCATTTTCAGGGGTTAAATTGGACTAAAACTAACTCTTTTGCAATTCAACTAATTGTATCAAATAGCCCCGAGATCGGGGCTTTTTGATACAAAACGTATTTTTTTTTCAAACGCAATTTTCCCCCATTTCCCCTGTGCGGATCGGAAAACTTGTCTGAAGCAAATTTGTAGCTCTGATATTTTTCTACAAAACTGCATCATTCATTTTTCCTGTCTAATGCAACAATTTCCCAGAAAAAGTTGATGACAAATATTGTATCAAATAGCCCCGGTCTCCCCTATAGAAGTGAACTTTTATGCAAACTCCTGAAATACATTTCTGTTTTTTTCTTCTTCTAATTTTACGTTTTTTTATTTTCTTAGTTATTTTTTTTATACCTATATCTGCCCTAGGTTCTTCAGTTCTTTTTTTTTTAAGACAATAAATTTTTTATTATTTTGCAATAATAAGCTATCAAAAAATTCTTTTAACTTAAATAACTGCCTTGGAGAAGAATGCACAAATGAATATCTCATACTATTATTTGGAGAATCGTATAAAAACAGGAAAAAATCGTATCATTATGGGAAAACAGTGTCAAAACTGGAAAAAGAAAATATATAAAACACGGATTTCAAAATTCGCCCCAGAAAGGGTTAACTAGTTCATGCTATTTCGTAAGCATCTGCTAGCAGCTACTCACATGTTGCCAAACGATTCTACTATAGTTTAGTATTATGAAGTAACACTAACCTGGGATTTTTTACGTTGATTATTGTACATCTCGGTAATTTATAATGTAGAAGTTATTACAAAAAATATATATTGTACAGCCAATTCTGTTTTTACACGTTGTTTTTTTTCATTTAACAAGGTCTAAAAAAAATTCAATTTCCTTACACAATTTAAATCGATTTAAACGGTTATAAAAAAGCTGTCGGATTCAAATTTTAAGTAAAATGTTCCTATTAACAAACATTAGACCGTCAATGTATGTATGTATCATATTTTAGGCCAGGGATGGTGAGATATTTTTTGAACGGTTTTTCTGGAACATATGAACCGTGTAAAAGTACAATAAGTACACTTTTCTATAACTAATTGCGTATAGGTTTGTAATTGTAAAAACTATTGACAAAACTTAGTAATACTAGATAATAATAACTCATACTAACTAATGCTAGATGATACAATCATGTTGCGAAATTTTTTTGAAAGGTTTATCAAACAACCTAAGTTTTTACTATAAATGTGTTCAAAGTTTTAAAAAACGTAAGTGAAACGATGAAAGGTTGATTTATCATTAGAAACAATGACAGTCACTAAATTACAAATCTTTGCAAATTATATTTCGGGGATTTGAATTACGAACAAGAAGAAATGAAGTCAAATATAATTCACAATATTATTATGCTTTAACTACTAATGATATTAAATAAAAGCAAAAAAAACGAAAACTTTGTAGTTAGGTCAAAAATATCAGTCATTATTACAATAAAAATTACCATGAGATGATCAGAAGTTGCAAGAAAAATCGTTTGGGCTAGTTATGATGGAGTAACAGCTGACAGTAAAGTGGTAATCAGTACAAAAATAAGAATTTTTGTTTTGCAAGTGAACTGAAAACGGGAATGCAGAGGATACCGGAATGTAAATAAATGGCAATAAGTGGTATTTACGTCAAAATGCGTAATATATTCAAGAAAACGACAAATTGTTTCGATATCATTTCCGCCAGAGAAATCTTGAATCGTGCTGTATCTAGGTTCTAGTCGAGCAATTTCAAAAACAAAATTTTTCTTTTTTTGCTTTTTTTAAATCCTTATAGTGTCTAGAATAACCCTATAAAGCGATTTGACAAAGTTCGGAAAAATGGAAAAGTTACAGCCGATTTAGTGCTTTTGTATTATATTTTAGTATTGTTTGCTCAGCAGGTATAAAAATCGTTTATATGTTTTGTTTGAACAAAATAATGTTCCTTGAACGTAATAGTCAAAATCAGTTTCACAAGGAAGAGGAAGGATTGCTCTATGGTCCAGGAACAGTCGACTAGGTGTAAGAAACAAAAATTATATTTTTTCCCCACTTTTTTTCTTTGTCAAACTTTAAATGCGTTTTTCTCAAAACCATGCTTTTAGCCACGCCGTGCAGAGTTGCAGTCGTACAGTTCAACCGACTTCAACTTCTTTTTTCTATTAAATGAAGATTATTGAATTTAGGGGGCCATGGAAAATTGTCAACAACAAATATTAATATTTACTATTTTTTAACCACTATGAACTACAAAAAAAGGGCAAAAAGATCGGCTTTTTTCTTCAAACGGTCGCTATTTCATCAAAAATCACTGAATTTTTCAAAAAATGGTCTATGGCCCCGCAAATTCATTCTGCATTGCAAATAACTTTGATTTTTGTGTTTCAGATAAAAGAGGAAGGCAGAATCCTGCAGGGCACAGCGCGTTGCACTCGTTACACGGCTCCAGAAGTGCGTGGATATCTCGCAAATTGTACAATTTAAAGAATTAAAAAACATTTTTTTGTGAACTTAAGTAAATGTACTAATAGCTAAGAAAGTCGAATTATACATTATTTACTTTCTTCAGTGAGTAAAAAAATTCATAAACTTCAGCCATTTTTCAGCCCACTCGACTAGAACCTACCCTTAAAGTGGGAAAACACTATCTTTAAAAAGCAACTAGTGGATCAATTTTAGGGCTACTGTAGTAAGTAACTTAACATAATGTAAAAACTAGTTATTGAGAAAATAGTCACTTTTTTACAATTCTTTACACATTTGTCATTCATTAACTAAATCAAAACTTCTTCAAATTGTTTGCAATTGCTTTATTTGATCAGCTATTTCGTGATATTATTTTAATAAATTTACAGTAAAACTAATCACATTCGAGAGGATACCCATAAGCAATCTTTTAAATAAATATAATCACACGGGAGTTTACTTTTTTAGATATATATAATTGCTAGGTATGTACAAGGTGGACTTTTAAATAAACTTTCTGTCCATACTAATTGTTCTTGAGAAATATATATAAAGATAAAAATACAATTGCAAAACGTGAACTGATTGTCTGAAGTAAAATATTTTCGATTAAATTTTGCACAAAATCGTGTCTATTTTTTTATAGTTAAAAGTAACTTGTTTTTTAGACAGATAAACGAAACTTTAAAAAGCTTTAATTTATATATTATTTAAATTACTGACATTTTACAGAATTAAATTAAAGGATATTGCATTCCTCCTCGATCGTCAAATGGTTCTTAAGATAGATTGCCGACAGAACATATGAGGAAAATGGATAACTTTCATTTAATCCTTGCTCTCAAGTTTCAATGACACGATTAATAAAATATGTAGTGATTTCTCGAAATGAATTGCACATTTCTGAATAGCATTGAGCATTAGTAAAAGCATCTTTGAGGCAAATTCGGTCCAGAATTTTCAGAACTTATTAGTAATAAATGAGAGAAAGATGAAGTGCTTAGTTTAAATGATAGTCAGTTTAATAATAAAAAGAAAATCGCTTACACAATATTAAAATCTCGATCAGTTAAGTACTTTTTGCGTCCTGGTTGGTATGAAATTTTATCCATTCATTAATAAAACTGCACTTTTATTTAATTTATATAACTTGACAAAAGCTTGCACACTTCCGAAACAAACAACTTCATTTGTTTTCAATAATCACTTTGAATTTTAATTATTTCTTCGTGTTTTGTTTTTCTTCGTTTTAAAACAACGCGAACAATTTTGCCTCCAAGAATTGTTTTACAACTACAAAACAAAACGTATCTTTTTTTTTTTGATGATGATGAAGTTTTGTTAAGTACAAAGTGAGATGATTTCCATAAACAGAAATTTCGCACAGCAAATTATTCACAAGTTTTTTTTTGTTGTTTTTGTTTATATTTTCGAAAGTAAACTGCTTCGCCAAATATAAGACAAACTTCCCGCAAATTTAAGATGTAATACCAAAGAAAATAAATTAACAGCAAAACAAACAAACAAAAAATTTAACTTTTCACAATTTTATTGCAGACCGGATTTTTATTATTCACTTTTTATTCAAATTGATTACTTTCTTTATCAGTACAAGCACAATTAGTTATTATTCTGGAGTAAAATATTCAATTGTCTAATATACAAGAAATCACTTGTATTTATCTTCACGATCAAACGGTTTGTGTTAAAAGCGCCATCTACTTCCCGTTTCTTCACCGACTTTTGCGTTATTTATTTATTTTTTTTGTTTCTTAGTAAGTTTCTCGATTAAAACCAAAAAAGTTTTGAAAATTAAAAATATTGTCCCGATATGCCGCTCAGTTGTTGTTGCAAAGAACTGCCTGAACAAATATTAAAAAAATTGAATAAGGTTAGAAAAAGTTGTTTTTGGAAATAAAAAAAATTTTGTAAACGAAAAAATATTATTATAAAAAAAATGTACTAAATGACGTGAAAAATATTAAGCCAATTTGTTTATATTTTTATACTCTTTTAAATATATTTTTAGAAAATATGAAAAAAAATGAATTTTTGAATTATTATGTTAACCGAAAAATATTAGAGAGCAGGCAGCAGCGACTTGTATCGAACTGACGACACTACTGACGTTCCGTTGTGGATTAGAACGCAGCACTGCGTTTCGGTTTTCCAACACAAACCATAGGCGGCGAATAAGCCGAACGGAACCAACCATGAGGCAGAGGCAAAGTGAAGGCAGAGAGGGAGCAGGCACAGAAGAAACAGGCAGAGGCAAGGCAGTGAGGCAGGCAAGGCACACCACCATCAGAGCAGCAAACATAGGCAACCAGAGACAGCAGCAGAGGCGAAAGAGAAGCGCTTTTGGTTGAGGAGTAGTAGATATACAGCTCACAACACAACAGCAGCATTTAACTACTATATAGCCGAGTCAAGCAACACAACACACCAAACACGAGTAGGATCAGCGCTTAGAAGAGTACACGATGTCGGACGGATACCTTTGCGAGCAGTGAAATAAACGTTGCTGCCAATGCAACAACACTTTGTCAACAAAATGCTGGGGGGAACATTTGTATCTACGTATTGGCGCAACGATGGCCGAGTGGCATCACATGACGGTCCGTCAACATCAACAAAGGCCAGAGCGACACCGGTAGTGCGAGCTGATAACGAAAAGCGCCGAAAATGTTCCAAAAAGGCGGTAAAACTACACGAACACACAGAAACTCCGATTGCATGAATAGCTAAAAATTTCATCTATATAAAAAATCGCCAAGAAAAGGACCATACAGTAGCAGAAGTTGCACACAAAAAGCTTTGCAATAGGTAAAAAGAAATGACAAAAATGCAATGTTCCTATCGATAAAAGTGTAAAAAGAGCACTTAAAAGCCCAGCGGAGGTGCATTCACACTACTATTGCCGCCATAAAGATGAGCTCACCTGTCCATGTGTTTCGAGTGTAACATGAGCGCGAGCAGTGTGAACGCATTCGTAGCGAAGGCAACCAAACCTTTCTACTTAATCCCACCTCCCCACTCCCAAAATAGTCAGACACATTCAACGTTGCATTACGATATTAACAAAATCGGAAATCCTCAAAAGCTCTTCCAATAGCAAAGCCACACACACCATTAATGTTCCACCCCTGTTTGCATTCCAGGTGATATAGGCACAGGAAACACACATTAATGTCACATGTATTCGTGGGATGACCGTCAAAAGTTTGTTTGGCAAAAAAGCTTGCAAAAAAAAAACAACTCATTTAACGCAGGCCACCACTCCACACCTCCATTAAATCCATCGCGTCTCTTAACCGCATGCAAGCATGCATCAAAACGAGACAAACTGCATCCACTTGCTGTCGCTCTCCATGATTTCGCAACACATTCGCATAAAATGAGTGAAGTGAAACATGAAAACGTTTCTTTTTTCATTTTGCAAACTTTCTTCATCGCCTCATCTCGTGGAAACAAAGCCGCCAACAACGTGGTTGCAGCGATGAATGGGGTAGGGCTGAGGAAAAAGGAAGAGAATTAAGCTAAGAGTAGCAGAACGCATACAGCTGCACGGGAACGCAACAAGGTTAACGTGAATCTGGCGAGTGCAAGAATTCGCAATATCGCCAAATACATGAAGGTTAAGAGGAATTTGCAAAAAGCTCTCTCAGCCCACCTTCCACGCTTCAGCAGCTGTTGAGACAGCCAATGCTGATCTCACCGTGCCATGGCATCAGCCGGCAGAGTGGCAGTGGAAAAGCATCAAAGCGAGTATGAGAGTCCTCAAGCAGCACTGGGTATGGCACAACAGACGAACAGGTTCGGAGACTTTTAAGAGAAGCCGTTTAAAAGCTTCGATGGCGCTTAGTTTCCCCTTAGCTCAGCTGATGTGCAATGTCTCAGATGCAGTGGGTTACTGGGTGGGTACGGTGTGCGCGTCTAGACGAATGTTGCAGATGCACGTTGCAAGCATAAATTTTTGTACAAAATTTCGGGGGTGAAGCTGCGTGTTGGAACATGCGCGCCATAAATTTGTGTAGATTGTAAAGCACGCAGCGCGTCTTTTATGGTTACCAGATGAAAAAGTTTCAGTTATTACCATTGCGATTTTAATTTTAAAGAAATAAGTATTGTTATTGTGTTGGCAGGAAATGTCTTTTATGTTTGAAGCTTATTGAATGCGGCGATGTCTTTTACAATTATCTAAGCGAGTAAATTGGCATTAAAAGTCGGACAAACGTAATTTCAGGTTTTGAATCTTAAGTTATTCGTAAAACTTAAACTGTACGGAAGATTGTATATACACATTTATTAAAACTCTATGTATGGAACCTCTTTTATACGGAACTCCAATAAACGGCAACCTCCAATGTCCGGAAAAAATTTTCCTTGTACATTTTTAAAATTTTTAGTATAATATCCGGAATTATTTCTCTATAGCAAAGTGGAATTTTTCAACTGCAAATGTTACGCGGTTTGTTGGCTTGAAGCAACATGTTCTGTCCAGTATTATTTATTTACCGTATTTACTGATGTTCGGTGCGACTTACATAGAATCAGTGCAAGTGTTTTTTATTTTTAAACTATGTCGTCAGTTAGTAGTGCTAAATGGGTTAGAAAAGTTTTGAGCATTAAAGAAAAGGTGGATATTATTAAGGAACTGGAGAAAAATGTCAGCGTTAAGTTTTTATCAAAAACGTATAGTATGGGAGAATTAACGATATCTGATTTAAAAAAGGAGAAATTTGGCAAGTCGAAAAACGTTACGACAAGCGGAAAATCCGAATCTGGATGAAATTCTTTATAAATGGTTCCGTCAATGGCGCAGCGAGGGTGTAGAAATTTCTTGTCCAATTCTAATAGAGAAAGCGAAGATTTTCCACCAGAAAATAATAATAATAATAAATAAATTTATTCGCCTTATGATAAGCATTATATAAAATTCATACAATATTTAAGCCTGATCTATTCTAATAATTCAATAAGCTTTGTTTTAATCAATTCAATACATTTCTTTTTAAATCTGAAAATATTTTTCTCATTTCTATCGCATTTTATCTTACTAAACATTTTGACACCTTTATATTGAATTCTGGGCTCTAGCTGTGTTACAATGTATCAACCTAAATTCATTTACATTTCTCAAATTGAATTGATGCACACTTCCCACATAGATTAAATGTCTACTCAAATATTCTGGTAACACATTATTCCTTACTTTAAATATAAACAGCAATACATTCAAAATCAATCTTTCTTTTACACTCATCCATCTAAGTACACTTTTTTTACCTATCTTTTTACAAATATAATCTACATGCTCCTTGAAACTCAACTTTTTATCTATGATGACCCCTAAGTATTTTATTTTATCCACACGTTCTATAGTATCATTTACAATTTTAATCCCATCACTATATTCTCCATTTATAGACATATATTTCGTTTTACACACATTTAATTTCAATCTGTTCATGCACAACCATTCACTTAAAGCCGACAGGTCATTTTCTAATAAACCTATTTCACATTCAATATCATCACACGCTAGATACACCAATGCATCATCCGCAAACAGTAGAATTTTCATGTTTCGCACCACAGACGTTATGTCGTTAATATAAATCAAGAATAGAAGTGTTCCTAAAACTGATCCTTGAGGTGCACCAACGGTTATCTCCAGCTTTTTTGATGTATATTCATTCACTTTTGTTCTTTGATACCTTTTAGTTAAGTATGATTCAATCCATTTGTACTCTTTTCCTCTTATTCCATACATGTACAGTTTTTTCAACAAAATTGACCTATCCACTGTTTCGAACGCCCTCTTGAAGTCCAGAAAAACTGCTATTATTTTTTTCTTAGTTTCCATTACTTCTTTCCATTGTATTAAAAGCCAATTCAACGCAGTCTCGCACGAGTGTCCTTTTCTAAATCCAGATTGCTGTTCTCCAAATATTTGATTTTTCTCAAAATAAGCTTCAAGCTGCTTATGTATTACCTTTTCGAGGATTTTTTCACATTTTGGAAATATGTTTATTGGTCTCAACTCTTCACATTTAATTGTATTTTTTACTTTCTTAATTGGTATAATTAAAGATTCTCTCCACTCCTCAGGAAAAGTTCCTTCTTCTAATGATTTATTAATAATTCTGCATAGTGCTGGTCCAAGTTTATTTCAATTTCTCAAAATCATCTTTGTTGAAATCCTATTGTTATCCTGTTTTTTGTTCATTCCAGTTATCATTTCTTTCAATTCTGCCACGTTTACCAATTTAAATGTGAATATATTTTCACTCAGCTGAATATGGCTAACATATTGTGAAGCAGGTATTGAATCCGCTATTTCGATTACGCTGTCAACAAAAAATTTGTTTAAGTTTTCAGCTATTTCGTTGTCCGTTGTTAACATTTTATCTGAAATGATCACCTTTCTAATAATTTCTGTATTAGACTTCATAACGTATTTTTTGATAGACCTCCACATATCGTTTTGATTGTTTGCACAGTCTATTTTCATTTTAATTAAATTTGACTTAGCAGCCTTTATCATTTTCGAATATCCGTTACGACAACTTTTATAATTCTCCCAGTCTATATGTATTCCTGTTAAGACTGCTCTATCATAGCTTTCCTTTTTCCTTATTTTAGCTTGCTTAAGATCTTGTGTGTACCACTCATTTTCGTCTTCCTTCACTTCTTTCGTCACCACAAATTCCTTTGTAATATCTATTATTGTATTCGAAAATATTTTAGCAGCTTCGTTACAATCTACCTTACTGTTAATTAAGCCATTGATGTTAATTTCCTCCAACCTCTCCGTAAATTTAGCTTGGTCATATTTTAAAATGCTTAGTTTTCGTTTTTCTTTAATTTTGTTTGTATTGACATTTAAAAAAATGATTATAGAAAGTCAGTGTTGTAACTATTCCCAAGGCTGGCTTCGGAAATTCAAAAATCAACATGGATTTCACGTACTACAATCTTCGGGAGAAAAGCCATCCGCTGATTATGAGGCTGCAGTTTTATTTGTAGACGAATTAGCCTGTCTAATAGAAGCTGAGGTTTTGACGGAGAACTAAACTTACAACGCCGATGAAAAACTGGTGTCTTTTGGAAAGTATTGCCAAGAAGAGCGTTAGTATTAAGCAATGAATCTTCTATAAGTGGAGTAAAAGTGTAAGGAATTGCTTCTCTTGTATGTTCAAAAGCGGGCAATCATAAATGCAAACTGCTTGTAATTGGAAAAAGTGCTCATCCAAGAGCATTAAAAAATGTTGGTCAACTTCCGCTTATATATGAGGTAAATTATACTTTAATTTTTAAACGGGCGTGGATGACCCAAAAACTCTTCCTTGATTGGTATGACAACCAATTTATTCCCGAGGCAAGAAAACATTGTGTTGTTGTTGGATTACCGCACGATGCAAAATCCGATGGATCAGGAGTTTAAAACCGTAAAGAAATGGTGCGTGGTCTTATCAAATTATAATGAAAACAAGAAAGATGGGGACTTTTATCAGAAATTTAACATCAAAGATTAAATTTTTTCTCTTTCTGGTGCTTTTGATGGGGTTTTAAAGCCGTTCTCGTTCTGAAAATGGACGACGACGCGAAAGGCAGTGATGAAGTTTTTTTTTGTTTTTTATGTATAATGGCACTTAATTTGGCACAATCGTTATAAACAAAAAATCGTACAAAACTCTAGCTACCCTAAAAAATGTACAATATTCAAAACAAAAAGACAATAGTTAACGATCAAAAAGAACATAAGAAATGACACGGTTCGTTACTTTAAAAATGCTTCGTAAAAACGACTCTAAAACTTGAAGGCAAAAAAATAGTAAAGAAACCTGTAAAAAAGAAAATACAAGAAATTTTAAAATGCCTCCAAGCGAGTGCCAGCTCTAAGAAAAGTACCCAAAAAATTTAAAAAATTTCGAAACTAATCCTAGCACTAAACAAAAATAATCGAAACCGTGAAGAAACTTAAACTAGAACATGATTGTCTGAGTGTTCCCAGGGGGTAGATGCAGCACCGGGCGAAGTTCCTACTTCGGGAACCACTGCTCCCAAGCAAATGCCCTCTCCGTAGAGCCTTTCGCCACTTTTCTAGTCCTCCGGGAGCACTCATCCAAACATGTTCTAAACGAACGCACAAAAATGTTTAGATTAGATAATAGTAATAAGTTAATTGCTTAAATGTTAAATCCTACAAAATAACAAAATTATTTGCTTCAGTTCAATTTAGAAAAGAATTCAAATGAATAAAAGTAAATAACTAAATGCTGTATATAAACCAAAACAATGGCATCGATGCCGTCTGGCAATATTAATACAAGTAGCACACGAAGTTGTTTATGATATCGTAGCTTATGCAAATGAAATCAAGAAAAATCATCCTACATCCTTAGATCTTAATCGGGAAAAGGTATCCCAGTGGACACTAATGCTCCTTCCGACGTATTCGTTTTTATCTGATGCCGAAATTGTGAAATGGTTTTAAATCCCCAAAGAAATCCTGAAGAAGAAGACAGCGAAGAAGTTGAAATTGTTGACGACAACCCTAAGATGACCATCACAGAAGCTATTTCGCCAGTTGGAAGGTTCATAAATTTCGCCGAAAGCAAAACCCTTATTTCCCAACAAGAAGTAATGCAATTGTACAAATTGCAAGACAAATTAGTGGAAGAAAAGCCGAAAATTCTGAAACAATCGACTTTGCTGAACCTTACTTTCATACATAATTAATTTTCTTCTGTATGAAACTAGTTACATATATCATACATACATACATACATAATGTTTGTGAATAGATATGATTTCTATAACTTTTTTAAAAAGTCGTGCGCAGCTACTTCAGCGATTTCGCTGAAATTTTTTTTGGGGACACTAGGCGTGGAAAGTAGATGTTTTTGCAAATTTGAAACTGCTACATTCTCTAGGGGTGGGGGTAGAATTTTTTTAAACTTAAAAAACCGCCCTTTTTCGAAACTTTTCAAAAAAATTTGTCTCAAAAGTCTTCCAACCGATTAATTTTTAGTCTCTGCCAGGTTTTGAATTTCCAGTTGGAGTGTAAGGAAAAAATGTTTTCACACTCACTCATATAATATTAATTTTCGCTCGTGATAATTTATACCGGAATTGCGGTCGAATCTCCCTCGGTTTCGAACCCTTGGCAGTCAAACAATTTTCGACCAAAAAAGGTCTTCCTGGTATCATTTATTTCTTCGTTTTATTTTTTTTCATAATTTTATAGCATTCATAGAAAGCGTGTAACCTGTAAGCACGCAAGCTGCAACAAAATTAAATTTTTTTGAAAATCGGCCATATTTGGATTGGGATTTCTCGTCTGCTGCAACTTGAAATCGCGTGAAATTTTAGGAGAAGTTACTTTAAGGCTTCTCGAACCACCCCTTTCTTTGGGTTTAACCTCGGGCTCAAGTGACGAATATTTTAATATACGATTATTGTCATCTTTTACATGCAGTTTTTAGCGTTTGATATCGCGTTTGATTCGACTCATATGTTTTTCACTACTCAGACTACAAAAACAACGTCCGCGTGTACATATCCCTGACTTGGTAATAATGATGTCGTGACTGTAAACTCTTGTCGTACTAGAAAAAATAAGTTCGTAAATCTACTCTATGTTACTCTTTGACCGTGTCTTGCAAAATAATCCAAATAATACAATTACTACTGAAAATTAAATTTATTGCACACAAATTTTATAATATATTATATAGCTTATTAATTTTAATAATTTCGCCGTCTTCTTCGATTGACGTAGTTTTGGCTAAGAGCTGCTTTCCGTCATTTCCGCTCATTTCCACACGTATTTCTCGAAGGCCGATTCTTACAGCCTTACTGTGTTTGGAGAAAGGATCGCAGCATCTTTTAGCATGGGTGACGGAGTAATGGTCCAAAAACTGGCGCTTGTGATAATAGCATATGCTGAAATTGGGAGACACTTTTAACCTATGACCTCGCAGCTCGAGTAATAAAATTTCTTGCTCGGTCAAGTCCTGAGCGTAGTAAATATTTTGTCCTCCGGCAAGAGTAACACAATCACATTCACTTTGAGTCGCCAAACCAACAAAACATTTCTCCATTTTATATGTTAATTGAAAACAAATTGCTCACAAAAGTAACCTGGGAATCACATTTGCGATTTTGCTATTGAAGCTCAACACTAAGTTCCCCGAGCGCTAATTTAATACGATTTTAATTGCTTCTGAAATACTGGGTCCAGATTTTGAATGCAAACCAAAATATATCTTAATATCGCAGACGATCGCGTTAGTATGGAGAGAAGCGCCCTAAAAAACATAAAGAAACTGTAATGCAATCAACATGCTTCGTCAATGCAAACAATGTCCCGGCGTAGAAGATGTAAAAAAAGTGTTGATGAATGAAGCTGTGATACGGAATATAGAAAATACCACATTTAAACATTGCGCTACTTATACGCGAACTACACTTGTAAGAGTCACTATATATCTGGAGCGTTTAACTATGAATCCACTCAAGAAGGCAGTCGTTCAAACATTATTTTGTATCAAAATCATAAAAGGCATTCCCAGAAATAGGACCAATTATTAGAATTTCAATGGCTGTATTAATTTAATGGATTTTTCTGAGAACTACTCAACGTGCTTAGGAACACGTGGGCCGAATGCAGTGGCGAATTTACCAGGTTTGAACCCGAAAATCTTCACCTTAGATCTGCCAGTGGGTCTAAATAAAACGCGATATCAAACGCTGGAAACTGCATGCAAAATATGACAATAATCGTATATTAAAATATTCGTCACTTGAGCCCGAGTTTAAACCCAAAGAAAGGGGTGGTTCGAGAAGCCTTAAAGTAACTTCTCCCAACATTTCACGCGATTTCAAGTTGCAGCAGACGAGGAATCCCAATTCAAATATGGCCGATTTTCAAAAAAATTTAATTTTGTTGCAGCTTGCGTGCTTACAGGTTACACGCTTTCTATGAATGCTATAAAATTATGAAAAAAAAAAATAAAACGAAGAAATAAATGATACCAGGAAGACCTTTTTTGGTCGAAAATTGTTTGACTGCCAAGGGTTCGAAACCGAGGGAGATTCGACCGCAATTCCGGTATAAATTATCACGAGCGAAAATTAATATTATATGAGTGAGTGTGAAAACATTTTTTCCTTACACTCCAACTGGAAATTCAAAACCTGGCAGAGACTAAAAATTAATCGGTTGGAAGACTTTTGAGACAAATTTTTTTGAAAAGTTTCGAAAAAGGGCGTTTTTTTAAGTTAAAAAAAATTCTACCCCCACCCCTAGAGAATGCAGCAGTTTCAAATTTGGGAAAACATCTGCTTTCCACGCCTAGTGTCCCCAAAAAAAATTTCAGCGAAATCGGTGAAGTAGCTGCGCACGACTTTTTAAAAAAGTAATGGAAATGGTCATATGTATATTGTTCATCATTTTTCCCTGTAAATGTCCTTATTTACTACCATTGGTACATATTTGTTTGTATTTTTTTTCCACTCCATTATCCGTAAAAATCGTTTTACCGGAATATGCTTCGTCCCGATCATGCCGGATAAAAGAGGTTTGACTGTACAACAATAACTCAAAGAATTCTTGGAATCAATTCTATAATAAAACTAGCTGCGTGTGCCCAGCGTTGCTCGGACTTTTGGTAAATAAGTGTCACTTCCGGTTATTTTAAATGTCACTCCCTTCTAACACACCCATCCTGGGGTGCTAGATGTGTCTTGTGTCTTAAGGGATCATTCTGGCTTAGACGCTCGAACAAAAAGCTATTTGTATCAAAAACCTATTATATATATATATATATATATATATAAATATATATATATATATATATATATATATATATATATATATATATATATATATATATATATATATATATATATATATATATATATATATATATATATATATATATATATATATATATATATATATATATATATATATATATATATATATATATATATATATATATATATATATATATATATATATATATATATATATATATATATATATAGATATAAGGTTTTTTCAGCTCAATAAATACATTTTATAAAAACAAACGATATCTGTATTTATAATTTTTTACACTTTTTATAACATGAACAACGGGTGAAAGGAACTCCTCAAAAAGTTGGTATGTCGCTGGCGACCTTGATTACTTGAGAACGGCTCATCTAAAACACAAAAACCAAAAATAGTTAGGTTCAGTATATCAGTAGTTCTAGCGCATTCTATGGAAATTTTTATTGATAAATAACAAAATAAATTGATAAATAAAAAAAGAAAAAAACATAAAAATAAGGTTTTTTCACTGTTTCTGGCCCCAAAAAAAAAATTTTAAAAATCAAAATTTTGATTTGGTTGTAGAATGGGCTGAAGCTATTACTATGTAGAATATGAGGTTAAAATGTCATGAAGATCGGTTCAGTGGTTCCGGAGAAATCACGGTCGCCGACCGGAAAAACAAAGTTTTGAGAAAACGCGTTTAAAGTATTTTTTAAGCGCGCTCATTTTGTAGAAGTAGCAACGTAAAGATCACAAAATAATATAGTTAGACTGCTCTGATCACTCTAAAATTTTAACACAATACTTTTAGATATATATATATATATATATATATATATATATATACTTTCAAAAAATGTAAAAAAATCGATTTTTTGAAAGTTATATCGGTCGTTTTGTTTATTTGTACATGTCATCCCCGCTCCCATCTAAGCTCGTCAAATACTGAACCTTCCCGCGCAAGTTTCATGGAAATTGGATTATCTGTTTCCGAGATTAGGCCGTATCGTTTTCGATTATTTGTACGTGTCTCCCCCGCTAACTAATTAAATTTTAAATGATTTTTCTTTATATTATGGTTTGGTACTCTTTTGTTTTATTTGAATAAAACGAAACAGTAAGTAGCTGAATCGAAAGTCGATTTTAGGGTGTCTGAGATCGATTCATTGCTCAAATCGATTTTTACGACCTTAAAAAATGAATTCTTCGATTAATCGATCTCAGATCGCCATCCCTAGGATTGATTTTTCTCTTCATAAGAACCTTCCTCGGACTTCACGAATATTTAAAAAAAAATTAGCTGAATTGGTCCAGCCGTTCTCGAGTTTTGCGCTTAGCAACACATTTAGCCATTAATTTTTATTTATATAGATAGATAGATAACGCAAACAAAGTGGAAAAAATTTTTTTTAATAAAATAAATGGAATAAATTTTTGCGTGAATTGTCAAAACTTTGTTATACCACTTTAGTCTACAGAAGTGAATGAAGCGGTATGTTGATAAAATGGCTAAACAAATTAATTTGAAGAATGAAGATAAAAAAAAAATTTCAAAGAAATTGCCGGAACTGTAAATAAAAGCAAGTCAGCGGTCCACGATATAATCAGACGCTTTAAGGAGTTAGGCAAGATTGAAAATAACGTTTGAACGTTTCTTCGTACGTGAAATAAAAGAATTCATTTTTACCGGCAGTTTAGTTAACTAAAAGTTTTAACCAACAATTCAACAAAACTACCTATCCTGTTACTGATAGGGGCTTTACATAGAAGTAATCTGTATGGGAGAACTGCCATTGTGTCTGGCCAATGCCAAAAAATAGAAAGCTAAGGCTAAATTTTGCTCAAGATTATAGAAATAAAGTCTAAATAAAGTCTAATAAAAGTTTCGGTCTCAAGTAAATATTTCTTGGTATTGTTTAGAGACGAATGTAAAATTAACATTTTTATATCGGACGGAAAAAAATTGTTTGGTGGTAAACAGGAGATGAGTTTCTAAACAAAATCACTGAGAAAGCTGTAAAAAATGGTGGGGGGCTGTAATTTAATTTAGATAACTACATGAAAGCGTTAAAAATTCCACTTTGCGAGAAACTGTTGCCGGCCTGGTAGCTCAAAATGGAAGCTTAAACAAAAGTCTGGAACGTATTGCAGTACAAGGCAGATCTCAGAATCATATATTTAGAGGCCTTCCGAATGAGGGTAACAATAACCTGCAAGACACTGTTGAAACGTTTTGTAAAGAGATTTTGGGGCTGAGTTGTCAGAATTTCAAGTGCCAGAAAAATTGGAGCAGATACCGCAGTTTTGATCAAATTTCAGTCAAAATCCGATGTTTTTTAAAATCTTACAAAGATTTGTTGATTTTGAAAGGTGTTAAAATAACTGAAAAAGATGATAAAATTGTTATTAACGGGCAATATTTTATTTGGAATAAAACCAGATTAATGTTAGGTAATAGATTAGGTACAAATTTAGTTTCCAGCTGATTTAAAAGAAGTGAGCATGCGAAGAATACTTTACATAAATACGAGAATGATGATCTGAGATATCCTGATACGAGTAGCAAAGATGTAAGTAGAGTATTACCAGGTCCTTTATATGATAAATTTGAGCATACTAATAATGGCACAATCCTCCGCTGTTCCTCGTTTCCTCCTATGAAAACCCTCACGCCCTTTCAAGCTTCTTCTCTTTCCTTAAATTTTCACTTGCGGACCTTGCTTTAGAGGTGTTCTATTCGGAAAAACACGCTTGTCTTGCCCAATATATCCCCCTTCTTCCTCGTATGGTACGACAAAGAATACGCTATCTCCGCAACAGGAGAAATAAACGATGGCAAACTTTTCTTCTTACTCAGACTCAGTCTGATTATTCTTCGTACCTATCTGCTTATACCTCTTTTTCTGAACGCTGTGGTACCATCTAATATGAGTGCCTCCAACGCATGGAAACTAGCTTCATATACGATCCCAAACGTTTTTATAACTTTATTAATTCCAAGGAGAAATCCAATAGTTACCCCTCTACCCTAAAGCTCGAGAATACCTCTTCGTCTGATCCTAAGGTTATCGCCAACCTCTTTGCACACTTCTTCAGTAAATCTTTCCCTACAACCCAACCTTCTATGATTCCATGTTCTTCCACAGTAAGTCTATCTTCTCCCTCTCCCAGCATGGCTTCCGCAAAGGAAGATCTACAACCACCAACCTTACCGAATTTGTCTTCAAAACAATATGTGCCCTGGAAAACGGTAAAGATGTTGATGTTATCGCCACCGACTTTAGTAAAGCCTTTGACAAGATCTCCCATACCGTTATCTTGTTCGAACTTGATCGCCTAGCCCCCCCGGATTCATCTTCTAGATTCAATCCTACCTCAACAACCATCAGTACAATTTTCTTTTCAGCTCATCGTACCGCCTTCAGGGCAGCCACCTCCGTTCATTGATTTTCAGCCTTACAATAAATGATGTTGAATGTATCATCAAACACCCAGAGCTGTCCATTTATGCTGGTGACATGAAAATAATTAAATATATTTCTTCCACAACTGATTCCCCTCTCCTGCAAAAAGACCTTGATTCCTTCACCACATGCATGAAAAACTTTCTTGAGCTCAATGTGTCCAAATGATAGTCCATCTCTTATTCCCGCAAACGTCTTACCACCACCCCGAGAGCTTAAATGTTAACCGAGATATCAGTCCCTATCGTTACCTTTTTATATGACCTAGGAATAATCTGTGATAGCAAACTCAATTTCCGTTCCCACATTGACAGTATAATTAACAGAGCTAACTCCGCGCTAGAGTTGGTGAAGCTTTGGGCTAGAGAGTTATTCAATCCTTATCAAATCTCTCTATATTTCCTTCGTCAGACCTGTCCTTGAATGTGCCAGCCAGGTCTGGTCAACTACATAAACAGGATTGAATCTGTCGAGTGTAGGTTCATTCGCTTCGCTCTACGTGATCTTCGGTTCAACCTTATGAAAATCATCTCAAACTGATTGACTTGCAACCCCTTAGTAAACGTCGAGATGTTTCCGACATTCTCTTCATTTATCAGCTATTAACTGGTACCATAGACTGCCCTTTAATCCTGCAATTTTTACCCATCTATACCAATCCCCGAAAACTTAGGTCAACTCCTTTTTACCGGCTCGAGCGCCATCCCACAAACTACGGTCAACGCGAACCAATTACCAGGATGCTACGAAAAGTCAAAGACCTTTCCTCCCTTGACTTCCATCTGAGTAAATCATCCCTTCACAAAGCCTTATATCTTGTATCTCATATTGCAGCTTATACAATTTATTATTACTTATTATTATATTATAGCTTATATTATTATTATTATTATTTTGTTATAGCTTGTTTTAAGCCTAAATAAATAAATAAAAGACTCAATATTCCTGCTTTTTTTAATCATGTAATATCGTTTGACACATTTTGCTTCTTTGAAACCCACGTCGATGTAGATAGATGTGATACGTTTTGTAAATATTTCGGGGATATGAATTATGCTGGGTGTGTGCAACTACGTGAACGTGGAAGGGCAAGTGCGACATTTACGTAATACCAACATACATAAACTGTAGCAATTAGGATCATGATTTCGATGATATCGTTGACCGCATTTCCAAACTAAATTCCGATAACTTGGTGATCTTAATATTAGCGTAGGATAGGAACAGCTGGTTCCTGAAGAGTTAGATTTTGGCCCACATATTAGAAATTAGTCAGGAAAACAAATTCCGATTTGTCGAAGGCGAATTACTTACGAATAAACAAAAATTATAAAGAATTATGTGAAACTAAAAAAAACTATATTTTGAAACTCTGATAAACGAACTGGAGGTGATTAGCGATTCAAAATCCTGGTGGAAACTAGCTCGGGAATTATGTGGCAAAAGGTTGATAGTGGGTGCGTCCATTAGTATAGATTCGTTTAGAAGTCACTTCCAGACCTTATTTAATCCAACGCATAGCTATAACCCTATTATATATGCTGCTCCTTGTATAAACTATGAAACGTTAGATAGTCAGATTACAATAGATGAACTCATTAGATAATAATGAGAAATTTAAGATATAGAAAAGCTCCCGGAATGGACCGTATATCATAGGAGTTTTATAAAAATGCGGCATAAATTTCTCACAACTAGTTAGTACATGCATACAACTATATTTTAGAGAATGAAATCGTTCCACATAGTTTTACTAAAACGGTAATTTTTCCAATATTCAAAAAAAGGCGGTCTTAATAATGTTGAAAATTACCGGAGTCTTTCCTTTATGGACAACGATTAAGAAGATTACTTAGGATCAGGCTTTCTAATATGTAATACAGATGTTAAGCTTTTGCTATATACGGATGACAACGTTGTAATATCAGATGTTCCAGCCAAACTACAGAGAAAAGTAAAGAAATTGCAAGCTCCGTAGCCTTTGAGTTAATTTAGAACAATCCAATAATGATCTTTCAAAGATGGGCCGGTTCAAGAAAAACATCCGAAAATTGGGTTTTAATGGTGAAAGCATTGAAGTGATTAAGAGACATACGTACCTTGCGGTCACTTTGTCTACAAAGTTATCTATGACAGAACACCTAAAACATCGGTTGTCTTTGGCTAAAGTTAGTCTTAATTCTACATGGCAAAATTTCATTAGGAAATCTACCATAACACACTCTCAAAAGGTCAAACTGTTTAACGTGGTCAGTAAGTCCATACTCTATTATGCTTCACAGATGTGGGGCTACAAACAATATGATGACTTTAAAAGGTTGTAGAAATTCTTTTTGAAAAAATTACTGCTACTGCCTCCCCAAACCGCAAACTACGTACTCATGCTTGAGACAGGTATATTGGAGAGTTGCAAAACGTAGAGGTACAACCAAAGAAACGCAGCAGAAAATCAGTCACGGTGGATATTCAGTTTAAAGTGTACCCTTATTTCCTTTTTTCGAAAATTACATAAGAGGGAGATAGAAACATGACTACCTCCCAGTTGTAAATTTCAAAATGGACGCTGTTTTGTTTTTGTTATTCATATTTATAAAGTCCTAATTTATATAAATAATCTAAAAATTGCTATTGCCATGAAATTTTAATTGTCAAAAATTACACCACCACCACGAAAGCCACGCCTGTTAGGACGTAGACCTTGATTGCCTCCTTAAATTTCTGTCATAGTAGAACAATCTCGTGGTTCACAGCATGAACCGTTAGGGTGTTAATTGAATTGCTAACATCAAATTCTTGAACTTCTCGCTCCTTCATAAATTCTGGCCTCTCTTCCTGTGGGGGCTCTACTACCTTCTTGAAATCTTGCAATTCTCGATCCACAGTCTGCAACTTTCGCGTTCCTTGGCTCGATGTCTGCCAAACATTTAGTCTTCTCGTCGGATGACGCATCCCATTATTCACTTGTCCTAATTGTTCTTGTACCCGGAATTTCCAGCACGTTCTTAACTCGTTTTCGTTTTGCAACGTTTCTTTCTTCATTCCTTGCTCTTCAATAGTCCTTTGCCATCGACATTCTCCCAAAACACCTCCATCGCTTCGAGCACCTTCTCTTGGACCGTACTTCTCTGACAAGTAGTCAAGGGCCTTCCTTCTACAATGGCTTTATAGTTGACTATCAACGCAGGACCAGCATTTGTACTCACGACGGATCACGCTAGCTTCGTTGTTCTGGTCTGGTTGTACCTCTCTTCAATCCAAATTCTTCTTGTTTCCAGTCTTCCTCGTGCCATATCCCGGAAGGGTTGATCTCCTTTGCTTCCAGCAATCTCGTCGAATACGACTGATGATCTTTCCAGCCAGTCGCGCTGCTTGCTGCAGATCACGACTTCGTTGACATAATCTTGCCTAAACGTTAGATAGGCTAAATGTGTCAGCCTTTTTATGTCCGCACATAACTGCAACAACGTCTCTCCATGCTTCTGTGTTCGAATCCGTAGCTGTAGACCTCTGGCACGTGCTGGTTGCGGTATCGTAATTGTAAGGCTTATATTAGAGATGAATAATCGTATCTTTGCTCTTCTGGTATAGTCTGTAACAGTTCTGCGGCTGCGCCTCTGAGTGCCAAAATTAAAGCCGTAGCTTTTTGCTTGACAGTCCAAAACTTCAATGCCGCTGCTATTTCGAACTGGAGTCTGTATGTCTGCCAGGGTGCTTGGCCATCGAATATTGGAGGATGAAATCTTTTATTCACAGTTACATCTGAAGATAAAGTCGCTGAATACCGTTTCCGGACACTTTCTAGTTTAGTCCTAATTTCTTCGAAATTTTTCTTCATTGACAGTTCATTTTACATTAAGCTTCTTTTATTTTGAGCTGTCCAGAAACTTTTACCTCTTCCAATCACTTTTCAATATCTGACCTTATCTCTCCCATATTATTATCCATATGACTTTCGAGGTTGATTTTGATAGAGTCTTCTATGGTCTCCAGTCTTCTTGTTTTTGCATAGAAATTTCCATCGCGGCATTAACTTCTTCAACCGAGGCTTTAAGTTCCGCTACTGATGGCTTTTGTTTTTCCAGCGTTGTCTTTGACTTAGTTACGGGCGCTTCCATCGCCGATTTCAACTCAGCCGTTAATTCAGATTTCAAATCGACCGTCGACGATTTCTGTTCCTCCATTGCTGCCTCCAACTCGGCTGATGATGATTTGGATTTGTGTTCATCCATTGATACCTTTAATTGTTCTTTGGAAAATTTCATCTCACACATCGAGGCATTAAGAAGATATGTTATGCTTGGAGTATTTGCTTCTTCTTCTTCTAGCTCGTCTTCAAAAACAAAAGTCTCTGGATTCTTCCCTCGTATTCCATACCTTCTTGTAGTAGCGATACCAGGGCATATTTATTTCCAATTGCAGGTAGAAAACGTTAACTTAATTCCCTCTTCAAGTCTTGCCCTATTTCACAATCACATCTTTTTTTTCTAAGTTCACTTTTTAGTCTTTCCTAATTAATCCCACTTCTGACACCAATTGTTACGTAAATAAGGCTCTTCGGGCTCGACGGATTAATGAAGACACTTATTTTCAATAACAAATCTTCACTTCACTTAATTAGTTCGTTTCGCATTTTCCTTTACACGTTTTCTTCCATACTATAAACCATACCATAAAAAAACATCAACATGTTTAAACCCTGTAGTTAAAAAAGGATAGAAGATATAGTCGACTTTCTACCGATACCGGGAAATTTAAAAAATTTGTAATGAAAACCTCATTGAAAATTAAGAAAATAATAAAATCCATATAAATCCATAGAAATTCCGTATTTCAGTCAAACTCCGTTGTAAATTTCGTTATTTTTTTTCTTCTTTGAAAAATATATTTTTCTCCGGAGAAATCCGTTTTTCGGGCAACAGTGTAGCGTTGTTGAAACTTGTAATTTAAGTTTCAATTTTAATGACGTCACATAACTAATCGCATTCATTTGATACCTTTGTCAAGGGGGCTGTGAAGAAAAGGCTAGTCCGCCATTCTGGGGAGTCCACCATATTCAGTTTCGAATGACGTCATGTAGTTTATAGTATTCTACTCTTCGAACACTTTCATTTGATACCCATATCAAAGGGGTTGTCAAGAAATGGGTACTTTGCCATCTTGGATTTAGAAAAATATTGTTTATCCATTTATTTAGGGTTCATCAAATGCTGATAACATGAAAGAAGCTTGCAATCGAACTTAATGCCAAATACAAAGGAGCATAAGTTTTAACTAGGCTGTCCCATCAATTGCCGTTTTATTAAGCTCTTTGACAAGTGATAGTCCATATGATTGTATACAGAGTTGAAGACACGAGACATAGTTGTAATTGACTCATTTAGTCAATAGTTAGTACGGTGATGCGAAACATGGAGTAAGTCCTGACTCCTCAAGGAGCGTGATGGTACAGATTTATTAAAACATTTTACCAATTCAGGAGAGTCAATAGTCCCCTGCAGACATTCGAGAGTAAAAACAGCTCTGGCGTTATTTCGTCTAGTTTCTAGGGAGTCCAAGGATAACAAATTAAGTCTATCAGCGTAAGGAGGTAAAATACGGTCATTGTTTCATGAAAGGTTACGCAGAGCAAACCTTTAAAACCTTCGCTGGATGGACTCAATGCGCTTAACTTATAACCCGTAAAAAGGAGACCACACTGGGCTAGCATATTCAATAATTGGCTTAACAACTGTAAAATATAGAATTCTATATAGGGATTATTAAGCTCCTTAGACCACCTCTTTATGAAGCTCAAGGCAGCATTAGTCTTGTAAACAATAGCATCAATAGCAAGCGTCAAAAGAAAATTTAGCATTGAGCAAGACTCCCAAGTCTTTGATCTTGTGATTCATTAACTAAATAACTGGACAGGCTGAAAGACCTATCCACAAGGTCCCAAACGAACCGCGTAATATTCTGGGCAAAACGAATCACACAAAAATTCCGGGCAATAATGACTTAACTACAAAAGGTAGTGCAAAGTTAATGCAGATAAGTCGTTTTAGCCCGGAGTTTATCTGTGATTCGTTTTTGCGCGGAACATTTTCTAAACCACTTTTGCTCGGACCATCCAGATAGGTAATTTTTACTCTCAGCCTGTCAGTTTAAACTATCGCCATGCAACAACAATGCTCTAGCAGGAATAAATAGAATGAGAAATATTACTGAACATGTAAATAGTCAAAGTAGATAACATGAAATATTACAAAACACGTATATACGGACAAATTAAGGTATCATTACATGGCCAAAAGTACATAGTATTTTTGCATGCAATTCACTGCTTGGTTTTTCTATGGATTTTTTATAATTTTTTATTTTATTTATTTCCATTTAATTATATTTGATTTTTTTGTTTTAGCATATATTATTTTGGTTTAATTTTGTTTGAATAAGCAAGATTATAATTGTGAAGTTTTCTTGAACTTTTATTTAAATTGAATAAGGACGCACAACCTGCGTTTTCAACTTATACATGTTTGCAGCAATTTTAAAACAACTTTTATTTTAGTTTATGTTTTGTGGTTAACCAAAAAAAGTGTGATAAAGTGAGGAACTTTTTTGCATGCGAAATTAAAATTTCTTTGTTATCAATATAAAAATCTTGCCTGAATCTTAGCGTCTCCTTTCTTTAAGTATCTCATGTTTGAACGATACGCATGTAAAACTCGCGGAATCTGATATTATTTTAAGCCTAAGGTTGTTCAAAGAGTTATAAGAAAAATTTTAAAAATCAGGTACAAGCACTTTGTACTGAGATTTTATATTTTTCTTCTACTAACATATTTTAAAAGCAAATGTGGTTCTTTACGGAGTAAGTAACAATCTTACCTTAAGTGTTATATTTTTCTTGCACACATTCAGAAAGTTAAAACCCAAGACGATATTATAGCATACAGTGACATGTGTACAGGATAAAACCAAAATATTAAGATCGCTCTGATGTGGTTAAGGCTTGTTCAATCAGCTGACGATAACATAAACGTTATCGACCACAAATTTCTATTGTCGGGTCATTCTGTTCTTCCAAATGACAGAGATTTTGCAGTTGGTGCAAATGGCATGAAAGAAAAAGGATCAATTATATACTCCTCAAGACTTTTATAATATAATAAGGAATTGCCGAAAAAACAGCTTGATTTTGTATGAAAAAAATCGAGAAGATTTTGTCTCAACCAAGTCTTTAGTAGCGGCAATATCAAACAGGAAAAAAAAATACGGACGGAGAAATTATAAATTGGCTGAAAATATGCTGGATGAGGTTTAAAAGGCCCCACAAAATTTTCGATAAACCTAGTATCGATGAAAATGCTCCAGTTAAAGAAACATCTCATCAAAATTACTATGGCACCACTGTATAAATACACATGCACATAACATATATTACTCAACTGTTTTTTAAATAAAACATATAATACTCAACTGTCACGACTTTGAAAACTTAAGTAACTTGTTAGCCATCCAAGATGAAACAAATTTTATGCTTATAGGAGACTGGAATGGAGATAATCAAATCCAGCTGTCTGAAGAACTATTACCGAACTCAAAGACGAATTTCAAAAGAATATCTAAAGACTTACAACTGAATAATAGAGGTTAAAAAAAATGCTAGAGCTCAGTTAGCAATTATGAGTGGCTGTTCTAGATCAGATGCCAAGGGAAACTTCACATTTGTTGGAGGACAGGGTGCGTCAATAAACGATTTTTGTGCAATTTCGGGGAAATGCTTTGACATCTTTAATGACCTTAGCATAGATTTAAATGATTTTTCTGACCATTTGTGGTTGGTCATACACATTGCAACGAAACAACCTCAATTAGAAAAATTGAATCTACTTCATAAACTCTACTGGAATCCAAGGTTTGCTGGTGTGTATCAACGTAGGTTGGACCTTATAGCACAACAAATTAAGCCGCTACAACTAGAGGTTGATGAAGCTGCAAGTATGATAACCGAGGCTATTACGTGTTCCTCCATAAAATCCAAGCATCCAATGAAAAGCAAGAAAGACTGGTTCGATTACAACTGCAAAACAGCTGCAAGGGACAGATCATTCATGTGGTTGAAACTTTTTCGCCAGACGAAGATTGACAATACACGGAAACAGTATCTTGAAGCAAATAAAGTGTTCAAACAACTGTGCCATAATAAGAAAATAGAACATACTGAAAGAACCGCATGCGAATTAAGCTCAGTGAAAGAAAGTGTAACTTTTTGGAGATTGGTGAAACGTTTAAATGGTAAAAGTTTTGAAATTGAAGGTAACATGGACCCAGAAAGCTTGGCGCGGCATTTTGAAACCTTCAAAGCAAAGTGACGAAATTCAATACGCTCCGAATTATATTTGCGATTGTTTCCTGGATGCCGACATTGCCATGGAGGAGTTGCTCGGCGAGTTGAAAAGGGCGAAAGACAATAAAGCTCCGGGATGGGATAGAATCCCGAACGAATGTTTTAAGAATGCCACCAGTACTTTTTTGTAAGAGTTTTAGAATTTTTTAATAATATATCGAGAAAGAAGGTAATACCTGAGTGCTTTAAACAAGCGATTTTATTCCAGATACTCAAAATAGGAGACGTATCAAATCCCGAGAAATACAGAGGTATATCCTTACTTAATTCGGTGGCAAAGATGTTCACTGGCTTTATTTTAAAGAGACTTAAACATTTCGTAGAGCGAGCGAAGCTACTAAACGAGGCGCAAGCAGGTTTCCTCCAGGGATACTCTACAGTTGATCACATCTTTATCCTTACAAATATGGTCACATCAATTAAAGGAAAAAATATGTATGCAGCATTCGTCAACCTGAAAGCAGCTTTTGATCGTGTAAGTAGAAGAGCGCTCATATACTGAATGCTGAATATGTCAACTAAAGTGCTCAAGCTAATCGAACAACTCTACAAAGGAACAACGGCTGAAGTTTGGAATTGTGCAAATATTTCCAAATGGTTTAAGACCACTACAGGTTTGAGGCAAGGTTGCCTATTGAGTCCACTTCTTTTCGCGCTCTTTATAAATAACCTAGTCGACTGGCTTCCAGGAGGAATTAATTTAGAAAATGATTCTATAAAGACTTTGCTGTTTGCATTTGACATTTTTATGTTCGCGGAATCACCAGAAATGCTACAAATAATGATCAACAAGTTAAGCATTTATTATAAAACAAGGGGTCTGGAGGTAAATTTGGCTAAAACAAAAGTTATAATCTTTAATAAAACAAGTGGAAGAAGAATAAGTACTAGTTATGCCACAAATGGACATGAAAAAGCATCTCGAAGAAAAACTTAAGTCATCTCTTAATGCGATAAATACAACATGTGCTAGAGTTCTCAAGGACCAGCATGTAAAACATAGCGTAAACCATAGCATTTTTATCACAGCTATAAGATCCATTATGTTCTAAAAAAGGAGGATATTTTGGTCGCCTTCAAGAGCTAGCAAATATATACCACGTGATAGTTGATTTGGAAAATGAAGAAGACCACATTAGAGCACAGCTCACGGAGGATAGATCTGGATATGCGACAGGAGTAATACAACAAGCGCGAAATTCTAAAAGCAGATTTATTTACTCTGCTCTCAACTACAACCTAGAGGAACGAAATTATTTTAAGGACAGTTTTCCTAAGGAAAAGGATTTCAATCTTATTCAGGGCAAGAGGAGAGTTATTGAATTTAAATTATCGCCCGTACAAAGTAAATTACAGTCTAGAGTGTAATTTATGCAACATGAGAGCGAGGGAAGACGTACTACACTTCATTGGAAAATGCAAAATCTTAAAAGAAATCAGGCTCCTACACTTTGGAAAATCATCCCTAAGTCTAAATGAAACTTTGGACATAGTTATTAAATGGAAATAGATGGACGTCACTAGTAAATTACTGCTTCCAAGCAAACGAATTTAGAACGGACTATGCATAAAGATTTCGATTCACGTTTTCTATGATGTTTTTTTTTAAGTTTTCGGAACCTCTGAATCTGGTTTCTAGAAATGATGTCAATACTCTGCTGACGGTTATTGCAAACCAATGCGAAATTTTCATTAGTTTTAATTTTAACATGGTAAGATAAAGATATGGAAAATAAATGAATTGTTATTATTATTATTATTTAGGGCTTCACGGAACTGAGACAAGACCGAGACTTTGGCACATCTCGGTCTTGGTCTCGTCAAGGTGAAGACGATCTTGCTCTCGCCGCAGTCTTGGCAAAATAAAGGCCAGTCTTGGTCCGATCTCGCTCTCGGCAAGATAAAAAAAGGGAATTTCGGTGGGATTGCAGGGATCGAGGGCAAGCAAGCCCGTAGAGACAAAATTCGGGCCCGGGGGTACCACATACGGGCCCCCGCGAAAGGAATTTCGGTCCCGGGAATAACCGTTTACGGGCCCAAATACAAACGAATGAGTGACTTTTAATTTAAAATCTGTAGATCTTTCTTTCGATCGTGAAACATTTTTTTATATATAATTAAAATGGAAAAACATTTTCTGTTGATGACTTAGATAAGTGATATCTATGTACATGTGCATTTTCTTCTTATTCCCCTCGGCAAAACAAGGTAGCAAGGTATTGGGGATAAAACGCAAATATCTGAAGAAGAATAATGTAGAAAGAAGCGATTGAGGAAAACAGTGTATACTTATATGCCTCATAAATCACACAATTGAAATTTTTCGGAGCGACATAAAAGCTGAAACAATTAAAAGAATTGTCCACGATAAAATAATGAAAACTAATATCTCGTCCACTCTCGTCACCTCAATCTCGATCTCGGTATCGCACTGTTACCAATGATATTGGTCTCGCTGTCGGTCCCGGTATCGTGTCGAGTAGCGATGAAAACCGAATCGAAAAGTATCGATACTTGGCATTGCAATATATCCGCATCTTTCGGTACCTATATACAAATATACCGTTGAAGAAGTATCGATACTCAAAAGTATTGGAACCATATGGTTAAAACATTAAAAAAATTATATATGGTGTAGAAATTGCATAGAAATTACAATTATTGTCTTATTGGTTTTTTGTTGTTTTTTTTTTGCAACAACCTTATCGTTGAGAAATATCAAAATATCGATTTGCTCAAAAGATATATGCATTTGATTGATAATTTTTTCAAATGAAAACGCATCTTAGTGGGTGATTTCATATACAATACCTTTTTAGCAAATAAATAATTTGAAATTTCGCAAGAGCAACTAAAATAGCAGACGAAATAAAGAACAATAAATTTTTATTTCAATAGAAATCTATTTTTAGCTTTTGCATACTGCCACACGACTAGAGATTGGACCCATACACCAAATAATGAGACAGTGTGTGCTGGGCTGTCAATACTTCGAGTATTTAAAGAAAAGTATCGAGGATCGGTAGTATCGGGGACTGGTAGTACCGATTACAAAACCTCGAAGTATTGAAAGCAAAGGATCGATACTCCGGTATATCGATACAGTATCGCCCATCTCTAGTGTCGAGACCGGCACCGGCAGCGAGAATTATCTCGAGTATTGTGAAGCCCTATTATTATTATTATCTGATCTCCACGATTACGACCTGGGACAGAATAAGACCAACATTTAATTTGCGATGGAATGAAATTGGGTACGGGGAATTTTCAGCAATTCCGATCAGGTTGAACCCTGAGTTAGTAGATTCGGCGTTCAGTAATGCTCGAGGTGTAACGGCCGATACAGGACAACTCACAGTTCTTTGAGACATCATTTATGATTCTGGGAACACACTTATACACCCCTACACCACACAATTAAACGAATTGGTGGACAGAGCACGAGAGCGTTTTAGTCGTCTCTCTTCTAGGGAACCTAGCACTGAGGTGATAAATGCTTTCGTAATGAATCGACGGCTGCACACTCACTTCACGTAGGCTGCGCGAGCTCTTCGTAGGAGTAAATCCTACGGATACTTTAGGGGTTAATAGATGGCGCGCACATCTTGGGGTAGACTTGGAAGTAATGGGGACCATAACTAGCAGAGTCATCTATAGTTATTCGTCCAATTACAGAGACTCTGGTGTGGCATTCAAACTGCTCCATCACAGCATCGTGCATCCAAACCAGCTGTCACATATCGATCGACGAATTCACAGAGCCTGCACGGTTTGTGGTGGTGAAGGAACCCTGTTCTACAGATACTTCACATGCCCGATCTTGTGCGACATTAATAATCTTGTTCGCGATATGTGCCAGCATATCTGCCCGACATTCAGCATTTCAAGAATGTCGTTTTTACTGGGGCCAAGGACATGTGAATTCCTTGATAAGATTTATCGTAACACTTGCTAAATCGACAATTCATGTGTACTGCAAGCGGATCGAGCCTGGGCAACAGCCCACTAACCCACAGTTTAACACACATGCACTTAAGAACCACTCCGTTGCCAGATTGAAGAGGCGATTACGTCTAGAGTTCCTGGCAACGAAGGCCGACAATAACAGGCGGCAGACTTGCAGCAGCTTGTCCGCGAAGCTTTTCTTCGCTTTGGTATTGCTGCAAGCGCTGCGCGAAGAACAAGTCTCACGTTGGAATCGTAGAACTGGGAGGATGATGGGAACAGTTTGCAGGCGTCAATGCCTCTACCGACTGGTCCCGCGGGACTCTAATCGGTTCGAAATTTTTGTGCGTTCGTTTAGAACATGTTTGGATGAGTGCTCCCGGAGAACTAGAAAAGTGGCGAACGGCTCTACCGAGAGGGCATTTGCTTTGGTGCAGTGCTTCCCGAAGTAGGAACTTCGCCCGGTGCTGCATCTACCCTCTGGGAACATTCAGACAATCATGTTCTATTTTGATTTTTTCGGTTCATTTTTGCGTTTGTTGTAGGCTTAGCGCTAGGTTTTGTTTTCGGATTTTTTTCAAAATTTTTCGGAACTTTTTTTAGAGCTGGCACTCGGAAGGACGACGAGGAGAGAGAGAGATAAAAATTGGTTTAGTTAAAGTGCATCATTAGAAATTTTTTAATTTAATAAAAAAATAGAGTTAACCCCTCCTGCGGAGGGCACACGACCAACTGACTGAGGGTCAGGGTCAATTGACCTCTTTGCAAAGAGGCTCTGGCTGTGTACATATTCTGGCCTATAAGACTATTGAACTAGGTTACATCTAGGAAAGCATCTAACTTACTCTCAACTAAGTTACATTTAGGAGGCATTTCAAAAGTTGTTTGTATTTTCTTTTTTACAGGTTTTTGCCTTCAAGTTTTAGAGTCCTTTTTATTTAACCTATTTACAGTAACGTAGTCTATTGTCATTTTTTGTTCTGTTCTTTTTGATCCTTATTACTGTGTCTTTTTAATGTTTGTGTGATTTTTAGGGTAGCTAGGTTTTGTAAGATATTTAAGCTTTATAACGATGAGCGCCAATAAATTTCAATTAACATGCAATTACAAAAATAATAAAATTACAATCAACATGCAATTAATTGAGGTTACTTCGTTCTAACATGAGGATCAAAGTTTTCAGATGAATATTAAGACATTAAAACGTAATTTAGAGGAAGAAAGCGATAAATAGGCATCACCTGTACTTACCTTAACTTATCGTACAGTAAAATAATGTCAGGAAAAGAGTTAAATACCGTTTTACCTCGAGAATTTGTAACATAGGTTGCTGACAAACATCTACTGCGCTATTTTTAGTGAAAATCAATTCTTGAGGACACAGCAATTCTGGTAACCCGTGATGCAGAACTGGCGAAAAATGCACGAAGTGCCTTCGAGAGGAATGAAGGAACTATTGCAATGAAAAGGAACAATTTTTGGAGTAAGAAGGAAGAGACAACGAAAGGAACCAAAATACTCGGCGTTTCCAAGTATTCAGTGACGTAATGCGTGAATTTTTTTTTATTGAAATTGCAAAATGTAAGTGCAGCTATTTAAGAGAAATAAGCACCGTTAAATGGTTAAGAGTGCACTCTTAATTGAGAATGTTGCACAATTTGCGATAAGAGAATTTACTACAGAGCGCAGTAAAGGAACTCAAAAGCCCGCCAGAGCAGTAGCAGCAAGTAAATAAAGTGCGTCCGTTATGTACTGTCGAGCGGGAGTGCTCTGGCTGGCGATGCAGCGAATTTAGATTTCCTTGGCTGTGTGCAGAATTGAACACCGTAATCGAACGGTTGGGGTTGCATCGCATATGATAGAGCCCATGCGGTCGGGCCCGTGTTTGAATAGGCGGTGGGTTGGGTGTCACTTTGTATTTTTCGATTTCTAACACTAAGCTCGATGCACATACATGCCGACAATGACGCAATGGCCGTAATGTGCTCCGTGGGTGGGAGTTACTTAGGATTCCATGCTGGCACTTGCACCAACACGAAAACGGCCTCAAAGAAAATCTCGTGTCATTTGTACGAAGCAGCCTTAGTTCGGCTTTTCTAAAATTTTCTTCCATCCAGCAGAGCTCCAGCTCACCCGCTTCGACGTTGCATTTTCGCCTTTGTTGCATGGATGTATTTGAGCATTGTTTTGTTGGGGAGGGTGTGAGCGGTTGGGTGGTTGATTCACGTTTCTTGAAAGGACGCCTGCTAGCGTGAACTTCAAAAAGCATTCTTCGGCTTAAGCGAAGTTTCCTAATCATCATATAGCGTGCACGTTAGTATGCTTGCGATGCGTGTGTGTGCTCAATAAACCTTATACACACTTGGATGGATGCAAAAAATTGAGTTTTTCAGCCAAAAAAGAAAAAAGAAAAAGAAAAGATTTTCGCGAATGTAGTTGTGCACATTAGTGCGTTTCTTGTTTTTTTGGGGATGAAAAGTTCTTATAGCCACTATACTTAGCTCCTCAAAAGTTTTTGGATGTATTTAGCCCATCACCCCATTTCTTAGCAGTCTTCTTTCGTGCATTTTTCGATTTCCCAAGGATTAAACTCGGTCAAAACTTTGAGAATTTGCACAGGATTTATGCGATTTCGATGATAGGCCAAGCGTGCTGCTTTGCTGATGGAAATTCGTAACTCGCAGGATCCTTGGCTTAAGGAGACGAGATAATAATGGCTTGTTGGAAAAAAAAGTTGGGAATTTTGTATTTTCGACAAACTTGGGAAAATTGCTAAGCTTAAGATACAAAAGGCTTGCAAGACTTTTGTGCATGTGCATATAACGGGGTAAAGATGTCACTGGAACACTTATGAAGTTCCCGAGCATTCACAAATCCTTGCATATTTCGATGTTCCTTGTTTGTAACTTTTGAAATTTCGGGATGAGGAAAGTAGAGAAGCTTTAAGAAAATATTTCTTAGGTTTTGCATTCATTTCGGAAACTTTGATATGAATATGTTGAATTAGCGGCAGAAGTTTTTACCAACAGGTTTCCATGACGAGGAGATTAAATGAAATAGTGAATAATTCAAGAAAAATGAAATGTGTTGGTGTATTTGTACATTCACATGTGTTACCTTCCTTTTTTGTTTTCAGGTAACCAAGCCAGATAGAACTTGGAAACTTTAATGTTAAATTAATCTTATTCCATGAGAAAGGAACAAGTACAAATTGAGAAGTTGACAAACAAAACGACTTAAATCCGAACAGTTTCATTTTACAGGAAAACAATGAAAAATTACACAAAGAATTTTATAAGAATTATAAAAAAAATAATGACAGAGTTAGTTAGATATTAAAACCTTGGGATTTAATTAAAATTGTTATTAAATACAATTGTGCTCACTTATATTAACTGGTATTGTTACGTTACGAAAACAATCTGTAATCACTCGGCAAATAGTAATGGGGTGTTTAGCGATTTTGCAAAGAAGAAGATATGCGATGTTGATTCAATAAATTTTTTTTTTTTTTTTTTTGCGTGAGGGGTGCAAATCTTCCAAAGACACCAGGAGACCCGATTATCTCTGGTAGTGTGAGATTTTTACTCACTAAAGACACCCCTCTAGGGATTTGCCGAAACAGACCACTTTATCCGGGTCCCTTTTCGTCCCTACCCCCTGTGATCTCAGCGAGAGAGATCCGGGTTAATCCACTTTTCTTCCCTCACCTCGATTCCTCGGGTCAGCGCAAGCATTTGCTTATAGGACACCTCTGCCATTCTTCCTTCTACCATCCAATGGTGCCCCATCAGCTTCCTTCTTCACTATGTGTGCCGCCGTCTCCTGCTCCTCCAGGCACAGCCTGCAGATATCATCCTCGAGAATGTTCATCCTCTTTAGATGACACCTGAAGTTACCGTGTCCTGTCAGTAGTGCCGTCAGCCATCTCAAGGTCCTACGGTCCATATCCAGGACCTCCCTTTGTTCAGCACTTCTGGTCGCTACAATTGCCATCTAAGCCTGTCTGAGCGAGTCCACGACATTCCACCGTTCCCAGTGCTCCCTCGTGGCCCACTTTCCCAACAGGCCCTCCGCCGTACCTCTGCCAAGCGCAGTGAACGGCTCCGGACCTTGGAAACTCGAAGCAGCCCCTAGCTTTGCCAGTACGTCTGCCTTTTCATTACCTTCGATCCCAACGTGTCCTCGGACCCACGCCAGTGTCAACTCATTTGATGAGGCACACGCGTTTAGTTTGCGGACACACTCCATTGATAGAGCTGTGTTAAACTCTGTACCATCCATACACTTGATCACCGCCTGATTATCGAGTGCCACCACTATCTGCTTATCTCTCACTCGACTCTCTAGTATACGATCAAGTGCATAGATCAGAGCCAGCATCTCTGCCTGAAATACTGAGGTGTATATCCCCAGGCAAAGATGGGTGTTCAGGTTCAGGTCATCACTAAAGATACCTGCGCCCGCTCTCCCATCAATTCTGGATCCATCCGTGAATATTGTAACGTCAGTTATACGACTTTCAGGGAGAGACCCATCATTCAGTTTATTTACTAATATTGTATTACAAACCATAAACTTAAACTTTTGGTAAAAGAAGAGTAGAAAATTAAAATCAAAGGTCGCAAAACTGCCAGAAATAACACAGCTTCAGACGTAAAATGTTCGATTATATCTTAAAAATAAAGAAAAACATTGACATTTACTTACATAAATAAAATAAATAAATTTTCAATCATTCTCACCTGATTGCTCGGAAAACCTACAGGCTTCCCAACAAACAATTTCTCTCGTATAATGCTCTCCAAATGTTTTATAAGAACTAAAAGAACCCTAAGCTAAGATAAATAACTTTGAAAAATTATTCGTCAAGAAATCTTGAAGAGCATTACTAGTGAGGAAGTGGCGTATGAAATTGATCTGGTAATGCTCTGCAAGATTTCTTGAATAGTTCTTGAATTCCCTTATAAGAGTGCGTTAAAATCAGATATTAAGTATTAACACCTAACACTTACTTGTTTATGCGTGTTATGCGAACTTAGACGAATAATAACTTCAGTTAGGAGTGTTACACAACCTTAAAATTCTTCTTGAACTAGAGTATACAAGATTATTATCCGAGTATATTTTTATAATATTCTAGCATATACGACTTTATAGAATCTTAATTAAGTGAAGAGCATTATACGCCAAATAAGATTGTGTGTGTTCCTGAATACAACGCACGAAATATTCGTTTTTATTTATGGATTTCTTTGTTTGGTATAGGAAATATTGAACCCGCACTTGTAATTTACTTTGAAAAGACTTTAAAAAAGTTAAAACAAATAATATTTCTGCTAAGTTCATTTTTATTAAATGAATCTTTATTTCAATTTGATTTTTATGGATTGATGGAATGGATTTTACTGCGAAAAAAATTACATTGATAAAATGTGGTGTGATACCTCCAAAAAGTACTTATCGCTCTCAAAATGTTGCGGATTAAACAACACGGAATAATAAATAAAAAAATTGAATATTTCATTTATTTGTTACAATGAGTTAAAAATATGTTCAAATTGTTGTACATATGCCATATAATACGCAAAAATACGTCAATAAGACGCAAAACTATTAAAATTGCAAAATAAGTAATTTTAAAAATTTTGATTTTTTTTTATAACTCATGGTGGATACATTTTTTTTTAAGAAAGGGAAAATATGGTTGATCTTTTGTCTACATTAAAGTCTTTATAAGCTTATTTTACGCACTTACTCGTAAATGTGACCCTTATTAGTGAACTAAAATAGTTTATTCTTATTAAATTCTCTCTCAAGGCTGTTGTAGCAAGAAATACTTCGCTATTACTTTAATACGACTATTTTAAGAATTTATTCTTAAATTGTTCTTCATTACCGTTATTAAAAGAGTACTAAATAAATAATAATAATAATAATAATGTTTATTAGTTTTAAACTTACAAAATCCAATAATAGCTCTTCTAGATCTGTAGAACAGTATAAAATATATAGAAGATATATATATGTATATATATATATATAAAAGAGTACTACAAAGAGTGGCCATAAAGTGTTCTTAACTGAAAATATTATAAGCATGTAATAAAAAGGTACTCTTGGCTGAAGTTGTTACAGAAGTTATAATAGGGACTAAAAAAAATTTACTCTTAGAAAAAGTTATCACAAATATATTATGAGAACTGATCATAAAATACTCTTAACTAAGGCTATTACAAGTGTGTGATTAATATGTGCCTTTGGCTAAAGCGGGTACAAGAATATTATCGGAATGTCCAGTTGTGACAGTTCACTAGAAGCTAGCTCTACGCATAGTTTGTGGTATAATTTTGCTGCATGCTCTACGCATTCCAGAAGGGTGGGAATTAAATGGAAAATTATATTGGCCATCCAAAACGTTGTCAAAATCTAAAATTGCCGAACAAATGCGCACCGGCGCGGCAGTTTGAAACCTTCAGTTGATTGGACTAAAATACAGTACTTTAAAAAGCGAGAAAATATATCATCATATCAGGTTGCTGAGGGTGTGCTTTCTGAAATGTTGTTACAGTCGGATAGCGATGTGCCAAGTACGGAACACCCTTCAAAAAGAAAGTGCTACTTTGAAAATATGGTTTCATATATGACATTTTATTTTTAAACCATTTGTAATTAATTCTGTGTTTCAGAAAAAGGCGCTACGAACAGTGGTTGGTAATGGTCCACAATATGCTATATCATTGTCGATAGGCTTTTCGAACGTAAGCTGGAGTGGAGGTACACGTGATCCTAACAATCCTAAGAAACGATTCTCTTCCTACAACAATATCTTGCGTTTATATACTTGAACTACATTTGTTTTGTAAACAAATTTAAAAAAACGCTGTAGCTAGATGTGAAGTTTGCGTGTGACAATCGAGGAAAAAGGTACGACGCCAACGTAGCTAGAAAGAAAAGGTAATAAAGGCTCCGAAAAAAGCTCTTAAATATGACAATAACGATGACCTCGTGTCTGATGGTGGAAAATCAACGCCAGATATGACTACAACATTGCCTACTAGTAAGTTGTTACCCATAAATAGTGACGATAAATGATGTTTATACGAAAAGTTGATTAAAACCTTCTCATAGTCCTGTTTTACCTTGTCTTTTCATTGGTTATATTTTAAACTCTCGCTACTCGATTTGAGTTCAATGAACTTATCGTTAGAAAAAACTATTTTGAAGTTGTTTAGCTTGATGATGAGTTCATCGAACTTTAAACGCTTGTAACGAATATAAAGATTAGTATATGTAGAAAGAGAACTATAATGAGGTTTTATTCAACTCTTCTAAAATAAGTCCTGTTGATAATCTTGACAGTAAAAATTTATTTAATTTTTTATTTAAAAAAGAATTACTTCTTTTTCAATTAAACATACATTGTCCGACTGAATTTAATACAAGGAATATACAAATTTACAAACAATAAAGAATCTTTTATTTTATCGTATGAATTAATGGTGTAAATACTGTTGCTGTTTGATTATAATTAACAGCTACCATTTTACATTTTATTTCACTTAAACCAAATGATACTGGCTCTTCGTCTAATTCGCACGTAGATACAAATATATGCAAATAAGATGACCTTATTGGAGTTTCGAAAAAATTATTAATGTGTTTTACCTTGCGATCATAGATATAAACATTATTGTTTCGAACCAAGGCATATTTATATTGAAACAAAACATTAGCATTCATTAGGTACCATCTGTTCGCCACATCATTGCTTAAAGAAAACAATCGCAAATTTCCACTTTGGAATAGTGGACTTCACCAGGTATTTCACTGTACACTTGATTTTTCAAGATAGGATATTGCTTTTCGTTGCTTTCTTCTTCGTCCAATGATTTGCCAACTTCGGACAATCTTTTTGCTAGCTGTACTAATGGTCGATATCCTTAAGATTGTGTCTGTAGATTTCGACATAGTATTCCAGTAGTTGTTCAGCAATATCGAGATATTTGGTTACATATTGTTGACAAGAGCAAATTGTAACAGCACAGAAAAGAAAAACTTTTTCCACTTTGCAACTCCGGATGGATTCATAATTTCAGTTACCGGAATTAAAACGAATAAATAAATGAAATAACTATTACTTCGCAAAATGTAAATCAAAAGTGTTTGGATGCGTTTACCTATACTGAAATGACTAAAGATGTCAAAACTGTCATAATATTTTTAAAATACTCTTGTATAAGTCTACTCCTCTATAAATACTCTTAAATAAGACTTTATATTTATAGCACTCATATTTAAGTAATCGGAAGCTTATAGAATTTTTGCAGAAAATATTTATTAGAATTTACTGTTACAATGCACCTAAAAGAAACTGCGCCACAGCGACCAGTTGACTGTACTTAAGAAATTCTTAAATAGAACTTTATCAAAATCGATTCTTACTTTTCGTATAATATACTTATACAAAACTATTGCAAGACTGTAATCAGAATAAGATTTCTTCATAAAAGACAAACTGACTGCTAAGGACTTTTATTAAGTGTATACTCTTCATGAAAGACTTTAAAGCTCATATAAGAATAAGAATTTAAAACAGTCTCATTTAAATATGCTATTAGAGTTGATTTTTAGCAAAAACTATAATAAACATTTTAAACGAAACATATCTTTCCAAAACATTTAATACGAGCTTTATAAGCATTATTTCAATTTTTCCAAGAGCCTACCCTTCTAAATTGTTAGTTGGGTCCTCTAATCACCAAAACAAATAATAAAAGGTAAACAAATTTCCTGGAACTTCACAATGCCAACAACAACATGCAATTTCAACCTATGCAAAAAACATGGAAATATTACATATCGCCAACACCTAACACCATAAAAACATAGTACAGGTATCGGCAACAGGAATGTTATGTGTTCTGAAACCAACTGCGTCAGTTGGGATTTCTCGTATTTTATTACACCTGCGACAGCTGAAGCACTTGATTTCAAGTACGCAAAATTTGGCAAATTTAGCCAACTTTTTACAAGAATAACACTTAATACACACTTTAAACACTTTTATGAATCACTTAAAAACATAATTCAATATAATTTGATAAATGCGACGAAATATTCACGATCGCTAAACGACACTTTCAAACCGCGGAACTGTCATGATTTTATGTTCACAGTAAACGTCACATGAAATCAGAGTATTTTTTGCCGCTGAATTCAGTTGCGTTGTTAAAAAAGGCACTAATTGCGTAATTTATGAAATATTTATGAAATTTGATTTCAGAATTTATGCAATGAGTGCGAAACAGAAGGAAATGCAAAAACGAGAAATAAAATTCACGAGGGATTCGGGTTGAATTCACTAAAAATTACAATTTTTCTGTCTTCGCCATTTTATAGAACGAATATAAATTAATTAGTTTTCTATTAAATTTATACATTTAAAGTCATTTTAATAAATCCATTCTATTTGTCAGGAATCTATTAAAAATTCTTTGAGAACATTTTTTATTGAGGAACAATTAAAATATAAAGTAGGGTAAAAGTGGGAAAGACGCCATAGTTTTTGCAAGTGTGAAATTTTATAAGAAAAAATGTAATATAATCAAATCATTAATTTTTTGCAGATAAGTTACTCTTATACACTATGTGGCAAAAAACAATTTACGACATTATTTCAAAAAAAATAGAAATCTTGAAATTAAAATATCAAAAGTTTCAAAATGCCGTAGTGTAGGACATGTGCCTTGACACGCCTTTTTTAAGTTTTTCTACAGCCAACTTTAAATGTTCCTCAATCCACAGACCTCTGGCTGTATTATGCTTCCTTACATATTTTCTGGGCATTCTGAAATATGATTTACTACTTGTTAAAATTTAACAGTAAAACACACATCATATCTCTCCTCATTTTGGAGTATAGATGCCATACAGTTAAAATATATACATATAACAATACGTAATGCACTCAAGAGCAGCCAAACAGGCAGGGTCGCCAGACTTTACACAGGCATTATCGCCAAATGGGCACTAAAAAGTCGCCAAAATCGCCAATCTATTACTTTTTTGTAGCCATGATTATAGCCAAAATGTCAAAGTGGCAAATACGTGTAAACACGTACACGTAAGTGCAAATTATCACTTCCTTTAACTTATCGCGATAATACAACAATGAAATGTTTTTTTATTGGGTATGCAATATACTGTGTTAAGGTACGAGTAATTTCTTTAATTACACACCTTAAGTTTCGTTGGTTTTTAGTAAAGCAATTGTTACCAGCATGTTGCTTAAGCCACTAATAATACATATTTTTGAACTCGTTTTTACAAGCACAATTTCATTTGATTCCCATTTCACCCCAATGAAAATTAGACCCAAATATTAAAATTTAACTACACGGCTTTTATTCTGCCACCAATTCCTATCTTCGTGCCAAATATGAACTCCCTATATGAAAGCGTTTCACAAAAAACGCCAACCAATTAAAAACTTCCAATCAAATATATTTCATTATTTACCTATAGTTAAAGTAATTTTCAATTGTAGATACTAATGCTTTGATCACTGAATCCAACGCTCGTTGCACCTTATTATCTTTTAGAAGTTCAATTGTGTTTGAATCGTTTTGCAGTGATTGTACATTTGCATACAATAGATCGGATTTTGACTCCGTTATAGATGACTTATTGAGGATTTTTAATAAAAAAAACTACTGTCTGGATCTGTCTGTTTTTATTTAAATTTGTTGGTTTTCCACCGAACCGAACACTAGGGTTTTTTCGAAAGCGTCCAGCAGCTAAAGAAAGGCTAACCCTTTGGTGCTGCTGTTGACGTAGAGCCAAAGGAATTTAGCTTTTCTTTATTAGAAACGCCGCTAGCGTTAAGACATATTTTAATATTTCTTACTTTGCTCGGGTCATGTGTTTAGTTTGTACATTGTGTACATGTGATTATTGAGGATGCTTAGAATTTTCTTCTGCAACTCGATCTCTGGATTAGGTTCGACAATTTTCGGTTGAGTAGCTGGAAGGTCAGCTACGTCGCCTAATTCTGCCTTTTCTTGTAACTCACACCTTTCTTGTAACAATTGTAAAACCGTTAAATAAACGATTGTCGTTTAATAAAGTTTGAACCGCGTCTGGATAACATTCTTTTTTAAGGAGGAGCAACTGAGCTATTTGGATGAATGATTAACAAAGCTGTCGGCAGTAATTTCTGCCTCTCTGCGCGCAATTTGATTTGAAAATCATTCGATTATTCGCTATTAGGCCCGAATTAAAATTGCGACTGATCAGTTAACTGCAACTGAGTTTTGAAAATAAATTGTAGCTTCAGCTTCTGTCATTTTCAGAGATATTTGCATGTATATTTCAAATGAAGTTAGCCGCAGTCGAGTTTTGTGACTACAACTTTGTACTTTGAGCCAGGCCCGTAGAGACAAAATTCGGGCCCGGGAGGTACCACATACGGGCCCCCCGCGAAACGAATTTCTGGCTCGGCACTTAGCGTTTACGGGCCCATATACAATCGAATGATTGACTTTCAGTTTAAAATCTGTCTAGTATAGTACACTTTTTCGATCGTGAAGCATTTTTTTATATAAATAATTAAAATGGAAAAAATTTTCTGTTGATGACTTAGATGACGGGGCCCCTTTCAAAGCCCGGGCCCGGGGGGTTTACCCCCTTCGCCCCCCCCCCTGTCGGCGGCCCTGCTTTGAGCAAAGTCTAAGTTCAGTTGGAGTCGACTGATAAGTCGTTAAATTGTAGCAATCATGTCGCATGAATTTCCCATTTGAGCAAAGTTGCAGTCAACTGATTGTCCATAAAGTATGTTTAGATGATACTTCGATGCTCTTCGTTTTGGGCGGTGACAAGTACTGCATATAAACATCCACGTCATGAAATATTTGCGTTAATTTTCCCAATTGGTACCTCCTTATTTGGAAAAAGAAAATCAACTTTTAAATATAACCTTTTCATATTCGGCATATTCTCTATAAAAGGTAAAAAAAACGTAATGAATCTATACATATTCAAAAGTCCAATTACGTGTGCGCCTGAATTGTTCAGCATCTATTACAGATACTTTCGAGTTCTTCTCTGGTACATGTTTGTAGGTTTCCCAAAAGTATACGCCTTTTTGCTAAAGTAGGATCTCTTACTTTTAACCGTTTTCCATTATTTCTCCTAACATTTATTAAAAATCACAGAATTAAACTGCGAAAAAGCCGGCAAATAACTCATTAGACGTACCGTAGAATTTTCAATTTTCTGTCATTGTAAGTGTCACTTGCAGTTGCGGCAACTTTAACTTTTAAATTTTTCAGAAAATTCTGCTAAATTGATGTATGTTACATTTGTAAAACTTTAGACATTATTTTTTAAAAGGTAAATAATCTGTCAATTTTTCTTTCAGGAAAAATCGCCATAAAAACGCCGAAAGTCGATGAAAAATCGCCATCGCCAATTTTTTTTTTTTTTTCGCCAGGATTGATGAAAAATCGCCAATTTGGCGGAAATCGCCACATCTGGCGACCCTGAGCCAGACGGTATGAAGCAAAAGTCGCCGACCCGAGGCGATGAAGTCGCTTAAAGTCGCCGCGCCATTATTTGAAATAGCCCGAAAATCGCCTTTTCATTTTATTATCAATCAAGTCTTTAAAATTGTTGTTTTTACAACTTTAATGTTTTATTACAGTAATAACAGCAACAGATACAAGTAACACAAATTTAAAATTGTGGTAGAGGCTTCGTGAAAAACAAAAAATACCCTTAATTAAGTAGGTATTTGATAATGGAAGTGATAATTTGCACTTATGTGTATTTACGTTTACTTTTGAATCCGAGAAAGTTCCGCTTTTACGTACTTTTATGTACTACTTTACAAATGTATTCCCTGGCTTGAGGAGGGCGGGGGGGGGGGGGGGTAAACCTCTATTTATTAAGCAATTAAAAGCCTGATTAATACACCTCTTCCTCCCAGAAAGTCTAATAAATTTTTGACGTACATAAATACACGTAAGTACACGTAACTACACGTAAGTGAAAATAGTCACAACCTTTAATAACACAGGTCAACATTTAGTTTAAAAGAAAACACCGGACTTTACCTAGGTACAGGGGGGTTTTTGGGGTCGCTGGGTCTGAATCCGGTGTCGGTTGACCTCTACCAGGTCAGTTTCAAGACCATTTGAAGGTCAATCTAAGTAAAGTTAGTTGAAAAAATTCATACATAGGCTTTTGGAGCCACTGAGGACGAATCCGGTGTTTGCGGGGTGGTAACCCCCATTTATTAAGGAATTAAAAGCCTGATTAATACACCTTTTCCTCCCAGAAAGTCTAATAAATTTTTGACGTACATAAATACACGTAAGTGCAAATAGTCACAACCTTTAATAAATAATTCACCCAGTCGCTTCAAACTATTACGCACATTTTAATCTTTTAGGAATTTATTTATATATACAAAGGATAGCAAAAGCAACCACAGGGACGACAGAAAAACAATTTTTATGTCGGCTGTATCAGATTCAGATATCCACGACGTGACGACGGCATTGAGCATACTTTTATGTTTGAGGGAAAAAATTCCATTGCGATAAACGTCAGTTTGGACTCCTTCGGAGTTCAGTAAAAAGTTATTCACGCAAAATTAGAATTTGAGATGCCTCGACAGCAACAATTTTTCTACTGTCACGTCGGGTTATGTGATTTCGATTAGCCGGCGACAGAGTCGATAAGTAGTTGTTTCCAGCATAAAGTATAGGGCTATCTCTTTCAGATCGCGAGATAAGGAATGTGTGGCGTCTCTCCCTAAGTACAGTTTTGTAGTTTTTTTTTAAGTGATTCTTTTTCTGAGTTTTTCTCCTCATCTGTCATTTTTGGTTTTTTGTAAAAATTACTTTTTCCTTTCTTTGAAACTTTTTATGATTTCGTTTGTTTCTTGGTTTTTTTTTTTAAATTTATTTAATTAAAAAATAAAATAAAATAATAAAATAAATTTTTCTGGTGAATTCCTTTCCTTGACATTGTTTTTATACAACTTTTTTTTGCAATATTTTTTCTTTAATCTTTTACCGGGAATTTTGTTTGAATTTACTCTGGTGAATTATATACTTCAGGTAGTATTTAAACAAATATGATTTAATGGTGCTTAGTTTATAAGTTTATACAATTTTTAATTCCTGTACTTTTTTTTTGGCTTTTATATTATTATAAATTTTCTCCCACTTTTTTAACTATATAACGAATCTATACCAAAAATAAAGAGTTTAAAAAAAGGTTAGCCGTTAACTATTCTCTCTTCCATCTAGTTAACTGTGCTGTTACCAGATAACGTTACGAAAAATGAAAAGTGAAATTTCTAATTGCAAATACGATAATATTGTAGCGTTTTTGTAAACCCGTACCGCTTTATGAAAAATTAAAAGTGAGAAATGAACCATAAACGTATGCGCGTTTCCTTTAAATTTTTGTTTTATATATGATGTTGCCAAAGCTCAGGGGATGCCCTATGATGCTTAAGCACAGCCTTGCCAGGAAAGGAATTAAGAATGAGGGTAATGGGTTAGGTTCAGTCTTGTATGATATTCAAGTAAATCCTTACTGATTTTTCAACCAGTACCAGTACTTATACTGATGAAAAATATTCAGTAAAAATTCAAGTCTCTTTCCTCGTACTTGAAAATGACCAGTATCAGTAAATAAATTGGTACTGGCGAACGCCAGCAAATCACCAGTAACTATCAGCAAGAAACAAAATTACACTAACATTTTTAAAACTTTTTTCCAGCAATAATTGAAATTAATTACCTGTTAACCCAAAAGAAACATTTTCGACCCTTTATCATAACAATTTTGTTTACTTAAAGAATTTGCTACCTAAAGTGCAATAAAATTATTAGGTAGTCAGAGATTTCTAAAAATGCGGTTTTTCTAATACTTTGTATAACTTGGCATGTTGCACCTTTTCGGAAAGGTTATAAGACGGGCAATCCAATAAAAATAAAAAAGAGGTATACTAATTACATAAATTTCGGAGAAAATTAGGGAAAATTCTGAAATGTTGGAAACTTCAAAACATTTTTTTTCAATTTTGGCCTTGACTGTACCTGCAATGGTAGTAGTAAGATCAACATTGTTGACATTTTTGGAAAGGTCATTAGGATAGTTATTTTTTAGCGTTTGTTTGATGTCGCCATGCTGGGTAGATCAAAAGATAAAAATAAAAGAGTAATGTGCATACCATGAAAAACTGAAATTTATGAATCACCCGGTTGAGAGTTCCCCTCCCTGCCATAGAAGTTTTTGTTTGGCTAGGTGAGATCGATCACCCACTCATTTTGGCACATCAGATCTGAAACACCCTGTATATTAAAATTTTTTGAAGTAGGATACTATGGTTCTTCAAGCGGTTGCAATATATTTAACCCTGGAATACTAACCCGTTTCAATATTCGCTTATTGGTAACTCTGAGTAAAAATTACTCACTCAAAAAAAATTAGAAACAAATGAGTTAAGGTAATTTAATTACTTATTCAACGCAATACAATAATATAAAAATGAACGAAAAACAAGGTTTACGTAAGAATAATTTAAGATTTACATAAACAAAATTCCATAAATAATGCAAGGATAATTAAAAATTTATGTAGTCACAAAATCATATTTTTCATGATGAATTGATTCAGTTTTATGAAATATAACTATTATAAAGTGATAAAAAAATAAAATCATGATCAACGTAAAGATATTTTAAAGATAACAACAAATTTAGAAACATAATATAAAAATAACTTGAAATTCACGAAATCACATAATAATACCGATTTTTCCATAAGTAATCTTTAACAGGTACATATTTATTGAACAAATAAAGTAATAAAAAAGAAATTTACGAAAACGAAGGAAAGTAATTAAAGATCCATGAAAACACATTCTCATTCTAATTTTCGAAATTAATCGGAGGTATTGGGGTCGGGAAAACTACAATTTGGACAAATTTATTGATGCTCACCACATTGAATTGAAGCACTTCATAAGTTCATACAGTAAGTTCTAGTATATCTTCTCTTTGCATACTGACAGAAAGAACAATATTTTCTTGAGCCATCTGGCTGGGTAGCGTTTAAGATATTTTTCATTCAGAAAATGATACAGCTGTCCAGATCGGTGGTTAAATTTGCTGGTTTAACATTTAGTTTTCGGTTTCGTGTGAAAGCGTCCAGCCAAAGAAGTTTAGTTTTTCTTTATCAGAAACGCTGATCGTGTTAAGAAATTTTGTTATATTTCTTACGTCGCTCGTTATAAGAAAAATTACTTGAATCAGAAGACGCCGTCAATACAGGATCAAAACTAAGAATAGCATGCAGTGCCGGATAATTACGATACTCAGGAACCAAGGAATATTGCCAGCGCCTCACGACATTACTCGAGCAGTCAATTGAGAACACCAAATCCGGAAACTTGCCCGAGTCATTCATCACGTCATAGGCCTTTGAGAAACCGCAAGAGGCAATGGAATATGTGGAATCTGTGTCGAATTGTACTGTGGAGCAGCCGAAAAAGATAGTAGTTGTCAATCCTTGTCCAAGGAGCGCTCCCAATCGACTCAAGGCATGTATCCACCATGGCAAACGAACATTTGCCCGCGATCAAAATTTCGTCAGGATGACGTAAAAAGAGCTTGTTCCAAACCAAAAGAGCTTTTGCTCGCATACAATTTAAAGTCAGTATCCACCGAAACAAAATGATCGTGTGCAAAGCTTTGCACGAAGGAAACGTTTTCTTGCGCAGAATGCTTATTTCGGATGCTAGTGAGCGAACTCTTGCGTCCCATTGGATTTGGATAACATTTGCAGGCAAGCATCTTGTTATTTTGATTTGAAATTAAAAGTGTTTGACAGATGTTGTTTTCATTAAATAATAAGCGGAACTCACCGCGGTGCTGGAACAGACCGTACTTAAAAAGTGGAGATGATATGCACAAGAAAACAAATTTGATACAGGAGTTAAAAATAGATCCCTTTAAGAGGTTTCAGAAATTTTTCCCGCATTTCCTCTTCAGATTTTGCCAAAATAAGTCCCAGCAGTGCAAGATCTGAAGCATAAGGCCATCCGACGGAAGCAGGAAATCAGCCAGTCTTTCGACACAAGTAGACATCAACACATAACAATCAGAGGGCGATCCAGGTGGAATATAGAGCAGTGATGGCCAAACTCACACTACTTAATAAGAGGAATGCTTAAAAGCTTGTCTGTTTTATTTAGAACCTTAAAATGATGGCAAAAGGTTGTATATTTTTAGATATTGTCCAGTTGCTTACAAATCGCCTTTACTATAGATTTTTTTTAACTTTTGTATGCTTTAACTATTAAAAAACGCTTAAACAGAAACCGAATACAGTCAAAAAAGTGCATATACCAATTTAAAAGCTTAAAAGTTCACTTGCCCGCGGGCATAGGTTTGGACATCACTGATATAGAGTAGGGATGATCGATGTTCATCGATGTTCACGAAACATCGATGCTGAGAGTCTAAACATCGATGTTTCCACATCGATGTTGAAGTATGTCAAATATCGCACAATCGATGTTACGATCAAGACATCGACCTTCTATGTTGGCAGAAAAGAACTGAAGCGAAATTTTGAAATTTTGAATATTCCTTTGAAATTGAAGACTAGTATTCGTTGCCAATTATAGAAAAACCAAATCAAGTAAATAAAAAAACTGATATATCAGAAAAAAGAGGTGACATGAAACAAGCTGGCTATGCAATTTGAGTAGTCACCTTATTTTATTTCATTTGAGCTTTAGACAAGTTTAAGTCAAGTTCATTCCAATGATCATTCAAAGAAAGCAGAGAATTAATGAATTCATTAGAAGCGAAGTTAGTGCGACAGCAAGGAATGTAAAGAAAATCATAATTCCTGGGAGGGCGATAAGGAAATAAAATATTGAAACAGCTAAGTAGCCCTTGAGAATGAGTTGTACAGATTCGCAGAGCCGTTTTTCTCTAACGTGCCCATGGAAAGAAGCGTAAAGCTGTTGTTGTAGGGAGGCGATATAACCAGATTGTTTCTTGGAAGGCTACAAAGCGCAAATCTAAGATACCTACATTTTATCGCTTCGATCCGATAATTATGAACTGAATAAAATGATGGCTAGATCGGGAAAACGTACTATCAAATCGGTCTAACAAAAGAGCAATAAAGAGTTTTGCTGACGAATGAATTGCCAAAGACACAAGACCATCTCTCTATGAAGCCCAAATCTGCATTTGTCTTATTAACAATGAACGAAATGTGGTCATCGAAAAAAAGCTTCGAGTTAAAATTTACACCCAAGTTCTTTGTGCTGACGAGGTTGACCGACGAGTTTTCCTATCATAAAAAGTCCACTCTATCTCTGGGCATTTCTCTAGCTCGCAGCAATAGCAAAACAAGACGTTCAATTTACTTCATTATCTTCTGGTCGTAACCATGCTAAAAACGCATTTAGGGTTGTTTCCTGGGCTTTGGCTACATCACAAAACAAAAGAAAAAAACAACATTCAAGTATATTGACTTTTTACGCCCTTGGCCGCCATTCTATTAACCTCTTCTATATAACATCGATATTAAGGAACATCGATGTTTTGAGTTCGATTATTATCGGTCATCGATGTTCAGTCATCGATGTTGACATCGATGTCAATATCGATGTTTTATCAACATCGCTCATCCCTAGTATAGAGTAATGTATACGTGTTTGCGTGGGAGCATGAGAAACTCACAAAGGAACTGGAGGCGATCAAATCCCGCAACATCAATGACTATGCAAAGAACGTTACGGCCGACAGCGCAGAGAACACCACAGATTATGGGAGCATCAGAATCGGAAAGGTGGCGGTCGCGGCGGTATGTAAAATAGTAAGCCAAATATTATTAATTCATTGATTTGTATCCATTGCTTGTAGCTAGTTAATAAGGTTCTTAATCGTCTCCATTGGCATTTTCTGTCATACTTCTAACACCCGCTTATTCGTACTGGTGTTTTGCTCTCAAACTTTCGTTATTTCCCACAGATTCTCATATAAGATAAGATCCAGAGTTTGAGGAGGCCAAGGAAGTACAGTAAGAAGTAGTGCTATGAATTTAGCAGGCTACATATATATGCTAGCGTGTAAGAATGTTCATCTGCTCCTCCGTAGCTCCTAAGCTGCTCAACAAATTTAGACAAATGAGGAGTCATTGAATTTGAATGAAAGCTACGCGTAGCGTGGTGGTGAAAGGTCTGCGAGGTGCGAGAGTATATATAGAGCATAAAAAAGAAAGTTAAATAAAAAATAAATACACACTGTCGCAGTTATGACGACGTGAACGAAACCGAAACCATTATTCACCTTCTCTGTAAATGTCCGGCTCTTGTACTTGTTTTTAAAACCTGAAGGCAATCTCGGGGGTAAAGATTAAGAAAATAGTCAGTTTCTTAGATTCCTCCGGTTGCCTTTAGTTATTTTTTCTTAAAATAAACTCAGTCGACTTCAACCATGATTTCAGATAAGAACTGAGCCGAACAAAATACCGGGTCTTACTGGTTGTTACATCAGAACGGTGCTAATTGGTGTGTTACCATGATGCCGACTTAAACCATCTTCAGTTAAAGCTTGGGAAGTTATTCATCCAGCAGGGTGACATTCATATAATCAAATCTCAGTCCAACGACTACTGGAAGAAGATTCCGAGAAAAGATAAGAATTTTGCATTTGGCTTCTGGAATGCGACGTTGAGAACGGGTCGAATTCTGCGGAGGGATGAATCGCAGTGGTATCTTAAACTTCGACAACCTCCACACCTTGTCGAATACTAATCAACATAGGACAAGCCGCAAATGCTTAATAGCCAAACATATGCAGACTTTTTGGAGAATACATTCCCAGATCTCTTAGAGGACATCCCTCTTGATAATTTAAGGACAATGTTTTACCAACACGATGGAATCCCAGTGCATACTGCCAAGATTATGGAGCAATATTAAATGAAATTTTTTTTTTTTTCATAGAAAACAGTGAAAGATGAAGTTAGTTAAAGGTCTGTTAACAACAGAGAGGAATTATTTAGTAGAATAGGACTAGAGCGACGTAAATACGGGAGAGGTTGGCTACAATACATCTTCAAAAGGGAATTAGAAGACGGTTATTGGCATACATCGAAAGTAACGGAGGACAATTCATACAGTTTTTGTAACATAATAACATTAATTGCCATATGCTTTGAATTCAATAAAAAGGAGTTTAGGATTAGCATAAATTTAGTATCTCTAAATTGCAGATTTTTATAATATTTCCCGATAGGTTTTCTACGTTTAAATTTTTTACATCCTTTCCCTAAATGCAGATGTTGTATCATTTTGGAAAGGTAATAAAGATGGTCAATGTAATAAAAGTAAAAATCAGGTGTACTAGTAACCTGAATTTCGGAGAAAATTTGGAAAATGCTGAATTTTAGGTTATCGCAAAATATTCTTTTCACTACCTGTAATGTTAGAAGCTAGATCAACAATTTTGGAAAGTACATTGGGATACTAGCTTTTAGCGTTTGTTTGATGTCCCTGTTTTGAGTAGATCAAAAGATAAAAGTAAACGAGTTATATGCATACCATGGAAAATTGGAATTTATGAACCACCCTGTAACTCCCAAATGGTTGAGGTTGACCTCCCCCCCCCCCCCACAATTTTTTTGTTTGTTTAGGTGAGATCACTAATTTTGACATCAACTAATGCGAAACACCCTGTATATAAAGTCAGAACGAAGCTTAAGCAAAGTAAGTACAATGTGAGCTTTATAGTATTATGTATATTTATTTGAAAGAATACTCATTCAAAATTCTGGCATGCGGAAATGAAAAAGGTGGAATTGATACTTGCGCGAATGAGAAACTCAGTATGAGGGAACCTTCTCGAAGGCTGGGCAGATCATTAGCTGTTGTGCAAAACTGCATAAATAATATTGAGGAATATGGGAAAGAGAAATTAACTGAAGTTTTAAGTTGCTTAAAAATTCGGTGTATTTCGAATATGGTTGCGAATTTGAAAATTTGCAATGACGTAAAGCGGAAAATGGTATTAATCTATTTTGATGATAAAGTACTTTGTACTTCTCCAAAAGAAACCTCAATAATTTTATGGGAGGTTTTAGCGTACTGGGAACTGTGACTTTGGCATTTACATCTACCCGAATGCATAGTATGGAATATTAGAATATGTTGCAAGCAAATTTAAATAAACATACTAATGCTAATCTCACATTTTTTCAAAATAATGTAAGTGTACGTATCAGCAATAGTACATAATCCTGTTTCAGAAGTCACAATATCATTCATGACTGTCCAGCGTGTTCTCCCAAACTGAACCAAATCGAAAATTTTTAGTGAATTTTTGTCCGGGTAGTTTATTCCGAAAGCAAACAATACGGAACACTGATAAAATGAAACTAACTATCGTGACATATTGCCGAGACTTAAGTTCCTCTATATTCGAAAAAATATGGGTCGAACTTATCACCTTTCGTTCTTGCAAAGTCTTGAAAGGAAAACTTAATAAAGTCAATGCCAAATAGAATGTTTGACGTTATTCGAAAAAATGGTAGCACAACAAAGTATTGTAATAATAATGTTAAAAAACTTGAACAGAATTTTATTTTCCTTCCGATTTTTAATATTACTGTATGTTTTTGAAACGCTCTATATTGAGTGTTTTGTTTGTGTTTAACATTCGTTTAACGATAATAAACATGCTATAAAATAAGTAATACGTTTACCACCATAATTTGATTTTCATAAAAATTTTCTGTTATACATATATTGGGTAAAATCCTTTCGTAAAATTTGGCGAAACAGATTCAGAAAAGGAAGGAAGGCAGAAAAGGAATTAAGGTTAGGAGAAATGATGTAAAATATAAGCACAAACACAATATATAGTTTACACTTGTTTATTATTCCACTTTAGATTTTAATAAACTATGCACTAACTAACTGTCTACGCGTTTCGTTCTATCTGAACATCATAAGGGCTAACTGACTACTGATAACAATATTTTTCAAATTTAATTCTACACTCTCACAATCTGCGGATTTAGTAACGGACTCTTGTTTTGGAAATGTAGCTGCTCGTTAACTAAAAGAGACCCAGCGCTCAGCTCGTTTCTAATTTCAAATATCTCGTAACGGCCCAATATTTTACCTCCTTTTAGACTATGTTATAACTTTATGTTTTCTAAAGTAACTTTATGATTAGATTCGCTCATATGTTTAGCAATTCCAGAAGTTGGTTTATTTAACCTTGCAAAACACATATGCTGGTTTAGCCTAACTCTTAAAGATCTTTTAGTTTTCGATATGTAGATTGTTTGACAATCGGTACAATACATTTTCCAACATCGTCAATTTTTGGCTTACTTTTGTTATTGAATAACAAATGCTTTACAGTATTTCCATTGAAAAAAAGAATATGTGCGCTGCAAGGTTAAATAAACCACTTTCTGGAACGTCTTCATAAGAAACTGAAAACTAAATGTTAATTCAACAAATTTAAACATCGATCTAGGCAGTTATATCATATTCTGATCACTGAAACTATTACAATGTCTGTATAGTTTCCACGAGAATTCATTGAAGACTCCAATGAGTACGCAAAATATAGGGTGCCGGTGTCGGCGAAACTAAGAATAAGGTTAAAAATTAGAGATAAACGGTCAATAATAAAAAGAAACAATAACGTTGGTGAGTGCACTGAGCCCTAAGGTAAACCGGCATTTATTTTGTGGGGATCAGATTTAACGCCGTCTATAAAAGTTAAACAGGCCCACAAAAAAAGTTAATCCATTGCAAAAGGTAAGGGTGAAGACCAAATACTTGAAGTTTGGCTAGGCGAGCAGCATTCCACACTCTATCAAAAGCCATATAAGGAACAGCGATTTCGGACTCTCCAAAGTCATGGGTGTAATGATTCCAATGCTCCGTTAGAGCAATTTTTAAGTTGAGCGGTCAGCGCGGAAACCGTTCTAGCAATCATTAATAAGATGAGTGCTTTTTAAATATTTTACCAACTGAGATTAGGTGAGTGATTTAAAAACTATAGACAAAACCGAAGTAAGTGCAATTGATATGCAGTAATAGGGGTCGCATGTCTCTTCTTTTTTGGATATCGGCTGAACAAGTTTCCATGTAGGCGGAAACACTCCTATGGAGTAAGGCAACCAAAAATTTCTTCCAGAAGTTTTAGAATATATCTTAAAAACTTCTCTCGTTCAAAAGTATAGCGGCTTTTGCCTGCTATGGAGATAAAACAGGCTAAAATGAAGGTGGCAAGTAGAAGTTAGTTTACTAAATGAGCAGCAAACAGGCACCTTATTTAATGAGCCAGTATAAATATTGAGTGCTGGTATTGAAAAACTGGTAAAATTATTCTTCACTATTTGGACGACCCTTTTGGGTAGAAAATAACTTTCAACTAAAGGCCTCGTCAAAATAGAACTTAGCCCGGCTAATCACTGATTTTCGTTTATTCAACTTTTTCCGCCTGACAAAACTAACATTTACCTGATTAGTTTATTAACTTACAGAAATGAACTTCATCGTGCTTATGTAGGTGAGGTATATATCTTTTTTTATTACATTATTAATAATAGTGTTAAATCGTTTTCAATGAACAATGGAAGAAATATCAACTTCTATTATTATATTCTAAAAATAATCCTGATCAGATATCTCATATTATACTTACGACAATGGTTTATTATTTTTTTGTTATTCCTATTATTGTTGTTATGCAGAAAAATATGTTTTTAATAATATCCGGTTCGAGGCCCACAAGTGTTATGGCAGAACCCTGGGTGGATAAGGCTCAACCGTTGCCGAAGCAACCCCGATGCCCAGAACAAAGTTAACTCGATTTGTTATTCTCAGTTCAGAGAGGGCTTCTAGATATTTTCAGACCAATTGCAACTTATTCAAACTTGTCCAAAACCAATTAAGTTTAAAAATTAACTGCAGAGATGATATTTTCGAACAAACTTTTAAATAAGAGCAATTATAATTTTTTTTATAATGCGTGAGCATGGCTTCTCCCGAAACGGAATTAGGGTATGGGGACTGAGGGAACTTGAATGGATTGGTTTTTGCATTTCTGTGAGCTAGACAACAGCCTAGAGATGGAGTGGATTTTTACATATAAATTAAAAACTCATGGGGATACCGAGACTGGAACCATAGTGATGATCGTGCCATTAAACCAATTGATCCAACTTCGTTTCCAAAGCATATCAAATATTCACATTTAATCATAATTTGTTGTTTATAAATTTCTGCAGGAGCACAATTCTGATGTGGTAGTTTGGTTATCTTCAGTTAAGATTCTTCCTGTGATTGTTCACATCGTTGTTCCGAACATAGAACAGAAACTGCAAATCAGTACACAATATTCGAAGAAATTTCGCTCATCATTTTCTTCTCATAAAGAAGGTAAATTGAGATTTGCGCTAAAACGTAAAAGACTTTTCCACTTCTTAAAATTCTACAGTAATTACAAAACATAAAGCTTTTTGCTGTTTATCCGCTGTTTTTAAAATTTCATTTATACATTAAAATAATTACTCTCCTGTAAACGTTAAGGTTTCTGGTAGATAAAAAAAATTAATCAGGGAAAGTAACGAAATCTTTTTACTAAAAGTGGAAAGATAACTTTTAGCGTCGCCTCATGTTTTTCTTATAAATCATATAAAGCTGAAGTTAAATCGCTGCGTCTTTGTAAGGTTGGTTTCTGAAAAAAAAGTAATGTTATTACTGGACAGGTGTTATTATAGTAATACAAATGTTATAGTATATAAATATTATGTACCATAAATGAAAAACCTTTTTTTTGTACATTGTACTCCTTTCAATTCAGTAGACTTGGTTGTTTGCTTAGTAGTTTCAACCAAAACCTAATTTTTCATCGACGTTCAAAACATACTGCATAGGAATAATAGAATTAAGGTATTTAGATAAGCAGAAACGTCCATATTTTGGGAAATTGAAAGCATAGGTTTTTGTAGTTTTTCCTTTTTAATTTTAAACTTTAATAGAAGTAATGGAGAATGAGAATTTTCAAAATCGAGATTTAATGGATATAAACGTTTTAATATTCTCTAAAACTATGAAGTGAGATGGTTCTTACACTTAGACTTAGTGCGTCTATTCGTCCGAATGTCATTGAACACCACCACATACATAGTCAGGAGTGAGTAGTCAAGACATTATAATTTCAAATATTTAATATTTTAAACGTTTTTTCGTGAAAACCTTGTGATGAAACTGGTGGAGGTACTCAGAATAGAAGTTATGCTCGCAACCAAAAAAGCTAGGTACGTTATCCCTTTACTACCAAAATGTAAGGGACTAAGAACAAGAACAAGCCAGTTATTTCAGGCTTCTCTTGCCTGCTGTTACGACATCATCGCTCTGACCGAAACCTGGCTTCATTGCGGTTTTTAACGATGCAGAAATATTTTGACGAGTCCTATCAGATTTTTCGTAAGGATAGATACTCTGACTCCATGGCTCGTGGTGGTGGCGTGTTGGTTGCATGCAAATCGCACTTGGATTGCAGTTTGGTTGATATCCCTGTTTTATCCGTCATGCTTACAATCGAGCTCTTAGCTCTTAAGATAGCTCTGCGGAAGATGCATATATTCCTGCTATGTTGTTATATCCCTCCAAACTTGACAAACCTTGCTGATGCAGATGGTCGAAGTATCTACGATATTTTAATTCTTAGCCTAGATTTTCTTGGTGACTTTAACTTACCCAGCGTTCAATGGGTACTCAACGCTGATGACGATGACTACCTTCCTTCAAATTGTCTTACTGCTAAAGACTCCCATTTTCTTGACGCCATTTCCTCCTTTGGTTTACACCAAATGAGTGATGTAAAGAACGCTATGGGAAGGCAGTTAGATCTTTTCTTTTGATTCGAGTAACACTATAGTCCAACCAACTTCTCGTAACTTATCCGCTATCGACAGTTTACATCTACCCATTTCCATCTCTCTTTGCTACGATGGTTCTAATATTGTTGACCCCAACGTAGATCGGTACGTTCTTTATTTTAAAAGGGCAGACTTCTCTGATTTTACAAACAAGATCCTCTCAATCGATTTCCCATCTCTTTTTTGTGATAACGATATCGACGATTGTGTTTCTGTGTTTTACGATAGGATTTATGATCTGTTTCATTCGTGTGTACCACTCAATCGGTACGGATCATCCTGTAATTCTCCCCCGTGGTATACTAGGGAACTACGGAGTCATAAGAATAAAAAATAGGTTATGGAAAACCTACTTACGCTGTAGAAGCACGTTAGCTTATTTTGAATTCGTTTAATGTCATGAATGCTTCTTAGCGTTATCTTCATCCTTATACAGGAAATACCTTGATAATATTCGCAGTAACTTGCATAATAATAATCCAACCTTTTTTAAATTTGTAAATCTGAAGAAGAAAACTGATAATTATCCATCTACAATGTGGTATAATGGATCCTCTAGTTGTAGCGCGCCTGATATAGCCGATAACCTTGCATTGTTTTTTTAGGGTGCCTTTCATCAGGCAACTTTGTGCCTTCCCTGGAAGAGTTTGGTCATATCCAAAATCGTCCCGCTACCTCTATTGCTGTGCCCATTATATCTCGTGACATTATCATGAATGGTATCAAGGAGCTTAAACTGAACTTTTCTTCTGGTCCTGATGGTGTTCCACCTGCATTCTTGAGATCCTGGTCTGATGCGTTACTCACTCCATTGGAACTCATCTTCAACAAATCTCTCCAGGCCGGCAGATTTCCTACGTTAGGAAGAACTCCTTTATAATTCCTGTTTATAAAAAGGGGAAAAAAACTCCATAACAAATTATAGGGCAATCGCGAAGCTTTCCTGCATACCCAAGTTGTTTGAATCTGTTATATACTCACAGCTTGTTGGGCAGTGTAAGGGGTTAATATCATCTAATCAACATGGCTTTCTGCCTGGTAGATCGACAACAACCAACCTTCTTGAATTAACATCTCACATTATCTCTGCCTTCCAACAAGGACTCCAGACTGACTGTGTCTATACCGACTTTAGCAAGGCATTTGACAAGCTCCCTCACCCCGTGATTATGCTTAAGCTTGAATGGTTGGGTTTTCCGCCTTTATTGCTCGACTGGATTTGCTCTTACTTAAAAAATAGGACTTACCGTGTATCTTTCCGTAATACTTTATCTAGAGTCGTTAGGGCTTCATCTGGTGTACCGCAAGGTAGCCATATGGGACCGCTGCTGTTTATTCTTGCCATTGACGACATTGTCCCTCTGGTTAAGCACTCCAAAGTCTTAGTCTACGCAGACGATATGAAGCTTTTTTCATGCGTTAGAAACAGTTATGATTCTTCCTGCATTCAGGATGATTTGAATACCTTCAGGAGTTGGTGTACCTCAAATGGACTGCAACTTAACCTGGATAAATGTGAAGTTATGTCATTTTCTAGGAACAGCAATCAGCTCGTCTTTGATTATACCTTTGCGGAAACTAATATCCGTCGTGTGGAGTCCGTTACTGACCTCGGTGTAATGCTAGACAAAAAACTAGATTTCACTCTGCACATAAACAATATCGTATCTCGGAGTAATTCAGTCCTTGGTTTTGTTAAGCGGTGGTCAAGGGAGTTTTATGATCGACAGACCCTAATTCACTTATTTTTTTCTTTAGTTAGACCAATTCTTGAGTATGCATCTCAGTTTTAGTCTCCTTGCTATGCTGTTCAGTCTAGACGCGTTGAATCGGTGCAGCGGAACTCTGTTAGGTTCGCACTAAGGGACCTCCCGTGGTATGAACCATTAAGGCTTCCTCCTTATGACGATCGCCTCCGATTGCTTAATATGCACTCGTTGGAGGAACGACGTAGAATTGCTGCCCTGGTATTTATTCACCAGCTTTTGAACTTGAATGTTGAAGTTTGAAGTTTGGTTACTCCTAGGCAAACCCCGTATAGCTTAAGGAGATTGCCTTTACTACATGTTATCCATTCTCGGTCTAACATACCATATGCATGAGCCTATTAATCGCATGTATAGAGCCGTGAATATGTGTCGTATTTTTGAAATGGCTGTTATTTAGGATTTGCTTAAACGATCTCTGTGCACCCCTGAATGTAGTGTTTGGGCGTGTTTTGATTTTTTGCTTACTAATATTCTTTTTTGCATGTTGGTGTGGGAGCCTCATTCACCTCAATATACGTTACATTCTGGTGGATAGGTCAATTGATTCCAGGATTTTGCCTGTTAAGTGCGCCTTTTGAGTTAGAAGGGTTAATTCTGTATGATTAAGGGCTGTTCTAGTATTACGTAACGCAGTTAGGGGGGAGGGGGATCAAGCAACGCGTTACGTACCATTAAGTTTTTGGTAAAATGAAAAGTCCTCGATGATTCATTTTCTGTTGGGTGGAGTATGTTCTCTGATTGATACCACGAGAAAAAAATTTTTTGTGCGATGGGGATAGGGGTAGGGGGTTGAACTACACTTTTTAACGCGAAGATCGATTTGGATGGACTTTTTTTGTTGTACAGAGTAGAAGACACTAAAAAGTGAAAAATAAAATAGCTTAAAAAAAAGATGAACCGACGTAACAAAAAAAGCGCTAAAAAGGATAAAAGAATTTTTAATTTTATATTTATTACGACATTTTGAAGTCGGTGCGAATCACAGAAATCAAACAACTACAACAAGTATTTAGTCATCCTTCCTTATGATCCCGTGAGCTGAGACGTTCAGGTCGTTTTATGTATTATCTTCAATTGTGGTTGAGTAGTTGTTTGGTTCAACTTCAACTTATTTTTAAACACTATTTTATTTACAAAATGTTATCGAAGGCGATAAAAAAAGCTATTTTGCTTGAAAATTCAAGGTTAAGAAGGTTGTTTTTGAAAAGGAGGAAGAAGAGGTTAGTGACAAATTAATTAAATAAAAATCTGTTGAAACTGGGAGAATTTGTAATTTGGGTGACGGTCGTTACACAAACACTCTTAAGTTCGCACTTGTAATTTCACTATCGGATACAAATATCTTAACTTTTTCCGGCATTTCCCACTTCGAAATGTGATACGTTGAAAAACTAACTTGCATCGCTCATCGCTGCCGCTCACAAACAAGATTGTTTAGGCGGTGAAAACACCGCTTAGCTGTAAAGCTCACCGTCCACCGCTCATATCTGTTAAATGTGAACATTTCCGTTTATTTGCGTTTGTTGCGCGGTGTTTATGCATCGCTTACCGCTCATCGCTGACCGCTTATCGCTCTTCAATGTGTACGCGGCCTAAGAGTCCGACCGTTGCGGTCAAGCAAAACCACCTGAACTACAAGCCATGAGCTTACGAATTTCACGCTCACACAATAGGGCCAAAATGGGCTGAAATTTTGTTTAATTTCCATTGCTTTTTAGGAAAAAATAATCATCTGAGCGTTACGTAACGCTGGAAGGGAGGGGGTGGGTGGGGTGTTTGGGGTGGGGGTGGGGGTCAGAAATCTTTAAAAGTTGCGATACGTATTATTTGAACGCCCCTTATCTGTCGTCAGGTTGGTTGGCTAGCCGGATGAAGCACCAATTTCACTGAAGGTCCAATGTGAATGCCCTTATCTGTCTGCATGTTACGGGGTTTTTTCTCAATAACTACTATTACTATCGACTTGAAGTTTGCAATAGTTTCGTCATTTGATATGGCACATGACCACAAATTTAAATCATTAAGTTTAACCAATCCCCGATGTTTCGAGTTTGTTTTATTTTCAATCAAGCACAAAAACCGGAACATAAGAAAAATTGAAGCTACTATCATTAACTTTTACATCATTAGCTATAGTTTAACTTATAGGAATATTATTGCAATTCTATGGGGATGTTTGTTAATAATAATATTACAGCTAAAGACATTAATATGTAAAGTAAGACTGGGACAGCTTGAACAAATTCTTTAGAGTTTTTGACAATATATTCGAATGTAAAGAGACGGATGCAGTGTATGGTGTACAAAAGTAGCAAAAGTAGGTGCCGGGCTTCTGATACATGATACCACCGGTCTCATAGCTAAATTCGGTTTATGTGCTTTTTACATACCAATTTCAGAGCTACTGTATTAAATTTTTACCTTAAAAATTGTTGGGCTGAAGTGCTGTATACATTCTTGTGAAGTTTATCTATGAAAGGTTTAGCTTTATTTTGAAATTCCGTAGTGCGATTCTTATTGATCAGTGCAATACACAATATACTGCATCTGTCCATATAAGCAATTCAATTTAAAAAATTCTAAGGAATTTACTTAAGCTATCCGTGATGTATGACTGCCACCCGATTACGATTATTTACAAACATCCCTAAATACTTAGTCATGGGAGTTCCGACAAATAGTATAAATGTGGTGATTGCTTCTACAACACCTTAGATAAAAAAGTAACGTTTACTGTGGAAATGGAAGTTGGTGACAGCCTTCCTTTCTTGGATGTATGAATAAAATGGAAAATGGGTCTGTTGCCACCGAATATACTATTCATCAAGCCAAAAATAAATACTAAAATACTAAACTACTTATCTAACACTCCTGTTCAATAGAAAAGATATATTATTCGAAGTATGCTACATAATAATTATAATTTGCTCATATCAATTCATCTAAGGGAACATTGATAAAATTAAGAGAATATTAAGAGTTAATAACTATCCAAAATTCTTCATTAACAAAGCAATAAACGAGTATACATGTAATTTTTTGTTGTTGAATTTTTTTATCCGAAATCAGGAAAGCGCGGAGATTCAAATGAGTTCATCATTAAAAATTAGATTGTTTTACCCAATTCGTGCAGATGATACCTTAAATTCATTCAACGAAGCACGAGCACGAGCACTACCTTGTATGTTGTTATAATTTTTTTCTTATAACCGAGTTTAAGCTTATTTGGAGAGCAGACCGGCGGAACGTCCATTCCCGTTTGCAATCATAACTCAACTCCATGTAATAACAACATCAACAATCGCCGGGGCAATTTGAATTCTCGTGGCAATAATTCAATATACATACTACTAAACTACCGTACATTCCGCAAATAGCATGTAAACTAAATAACTTATCTTTGTAAATAACAACAGTAGGAGTGTATAGTGCAATTTAAAGAATGTACATAAACTTTTCAGTTAGTTGAAGGACTTGAAGCATACAGATCTGATATCATATGTATTTATGTATATGGGATTAATTGTAAAGCATGTAAGATCTGCTACATCAGTCAAACGAAGCAATATTTTAAAGACAGAATTTATCAACGTTAATATGATTCCCGTAGTGTGAATATAGTTATAACTGAAACAACAGCCTTAGTTCAACATCACTTTGATAATGATGGCCATTCCTTTAATTTTGAGACAGCAATAATAAATAAATTCAATTAAATGCTACCAGTATCAATTACATGCACCGCTGCCTCTAAAGTTTTATTATTTTATTTGTATCTTTTAATCTACTTAACACAGCGACATCAAACAGCCAAAAACTACCATCCCAGATTCGGCAGAACCTTCCGCTGTTTCCGATTTCATTTCTCATAACCTTCGTCAAATTGGTCAAAATGCCCCTCTTTGGGGTGCACGTCGATTAGGGAATATCCTTTCATATTCCAGTACATCCGCTTTTTCGTTTCAGTCTACTACATTATAAATGTAAGTTATATCCGGGTATTCCTGAAAAGTAAATTCGTAGTTTTAACTTAAGAATACCCGTAGTTATCGGTTTGCTTTTCAACTTAATCGATGTTCCTGCTGACTGACCCTCTTTTATACCAAGATTTGAGTCAGATATTAGTAACATAACTCCAGGATACTTGGGTGTAAGCACTAGCTAACACAAGCTAATAACGACGATAAAATAAATATAATAACACTTACATTTTTATAATGTTTTGCAGTGGTAATGAAAAGGCAGTGTCTAGTAACACCCACAAATTGCCGTGTACGGAAATGCACGGAAGTACACTAAAAGTACACGGAAAGTACACTAAAAGTACACGGAAAGTACACGAAAGTACAAGGAAAGTACAAGTATAACTTTCAGGGACTTTTATTAGACTTTCTGCGGGGCTTTCTGCAGTAATATGAATATGAAAGTGACTATTTGCACTTATCGTGTACTTACATGTAGTTCCGTGAAATTTGTACCTATACTTTCCGTGTACTTCCGTGTAATTTCCGTGTACTTTTCATGTACTTTCTGTGTATTTCCGTATACTTTCCGTGTTCTTTCCGTATTGACGGAAATTACAGAAAATGCAGAATTTTAGGTAATCGCAAAACATTTCTTTCACTTTTGGGAGTACCTGCAACGGTAGAAGTTTGATCAACATTGTTGACAATTTTGGAAAGCTCATTGGGGTAGCAGTTTTATGACGATTGCTTGATGTCGCTGCGTTGATTAGGTCAAAAGTTAAAGTAGTGATGTGCATACCATGAAAATTGCAAATTCTGTAACTCTGTTTGGGAGTTAATCGGTCCAGTAGATGCATAGCAAACTGGCTGTGACAGACCGACAGGCAGACAGGCACACGAGTGATCCTATAAGGGTACGTTTTTTCATTCAGACGTACGGTACCCTAAAAAGACATTATTATTAAAAGGGGAAATTACAAGTTTAAATTCCTATGCCTGTGGAATAACTTATTGCTCCGTAGATTAGTAATGGACTCTTGTATTGTAAACCTAACCTAAATTATTATCGAAAAATTTTCTTCACTGATATAGTTCTGGTAAAATCCTTACGGCAATAAGACAAATTTTCATATTTGGAGTGAACAAAAATAGATAAATCTTTCAGTAATATTTGTTTCCACAGAAGGCCAATATTCGGTGAGTGTATTATGTGGGTAGTATCATGCTCATTATTTCTTTGAAAATGAGGAAGAAGAAAACAGTAAATAGAGCACGATTCAGATCAATTACCAATGACTACTTCTTCCAAAATTTCGATAACATTGATCTAAGTGTACAGTATCATACTGCAACTATGACCATTGAAACGAAAATACAACGATTCAATCAGAACTGGATTTCTCAATTGGTCGTCCAGATCTTGTACACTGTTGGATTCCCCTCAATTATGACAAAAAATTAATTTATATTTAAATAACATTAATATAAAATCTGCAGATCTTTAATTTAATCTATTTATTTATGCAACTTCCTGTTGTTGGAGATAGTTAGGCTTTGTAAGTTAAGTTAAAGGACAACCACCTAGGGTGAATCATTAGTTGAGCTATTGTCATGGGTCAAAAAACAAAAAAAATTAGGCTAGTCATCAGAATTGCACTTCAGGTTAACGAACCTCCAAAACTGCTTGGGATCGACGGGCATAGATCCTATTATTCTGTTCATGTAGTTATTAAGATCATACTAACTTGGATATAAATTAAACACGTAAGTTGACAGAAATTGAATGGTCAGCTCTACTGCTAAAGGAGCAATGCTTCTTTCAGCCCGTAATTTTTTTCATTTCTAGTTGTTTTGAGGAACAAAGGAGCCAAGGCTGGTTAGATCGTGAGTTATTAGATTTAGGTAAAATCGATAGACAATAACTTTAGAAAGAAGGTACGGCCTCATAAATCTGTCATTCATTGTATACGCTACTTCAATCATATGTAAGTTGAAAGCTAATTTGTTTATCAAGAAAACGTAAGTTTTACTAAAGTTATAACAAACTCTATCGGGAGCACAAGATGCCGACTTTATATTTATATTCAGTAAAAAAATGTTAATATATTTAGGTTACAGAATAATGTAAGTCTTAGCTTACGGAAAATAAAGCTTAATCCAGTAAAAAAGACTGATTAAGCCAGTGCCGAAGCTGCTTTTTGAGCTGCAACTTGGAGGAGTTCTAGTCAAATTAAGAGAAGCTCTCATTGAAGTAATTTGTTCTTGCATGCCGTACAGAGTTCGCTGATAAGGAAGGTGAAGGAGGTTGTAGTTCCTCAGGGAGCGGGCAGACAGAGTCCATCAATTCGCGTGAATCGTCCGCTACTCGCAGTAATTCGAAAATAAAAGCTATCCTAGTAATGTTACGACTCTTTTCGAGGTCCAAGGAAATTAAAAAATTAAAAAAAGTCTGTCATGATTTGAAGGTGGAGCTGCGGTGCTATTCCAAGGAAGACCACGAAGTTCTAAGAATTTAAGAAATTTACGCTGCATCGCCATGCGATTGATATGCACTGCGAAATAAGGAAGCCATATAGGGCTCGTGTACTCTAATGCAGAATTCTGGTTAAGTAGGGGTCGTCAAGTTGCCCGGATCACCGTTTTGCAAAGCCCAACGGCGAGAAAGCCCTGTCAACGATAGGACCTACATGATCCTCGAAGGATTTGCGGGAGTTGAGAACCACACCCAAATTTTTGGATCTATCAGGTTTACTAAAAATATTACCTGTGATGAAACGTAGCCAGTTAAGTGTTTAGAAGAGCCCAAATCAGTATCTCGAGAAACAGTATGAAATTTTTTAACGTCTTCACATAGCTCAAAAAGGAGGGTGGCCCAAGAATGTCATCATGAGGCACTCCTGAAGAGACAGAGGTTTCAGTGGAATGATCTTCCCTGAACCGAACACGTTGGGTGCAATTCGTCAAGTAAGAGGACAACTAATCAGCGCAAAGGAGAGCGATTACTTAACGGTAAGATCGTTGAATATTAAGTCCTTTGGTCCGAGTGATGTAGGCAAAAGCGCTGTCAAGTGAATAAAATCAGTAGAAGCTCCCACATGACACATGCGTTACACGCACGCCTTCTACCTGTGCCAAGTGCATGTGATAAATTTCCATTTTTGTTTATTTTCCTTATTCCCAAGTCAAGAGTCTTGCTAACATTTGTATTTTATTCCCAAGTTCCCGAAAATGCGTAAATTACTTTTTCTGTATCGAATATCATCCCCAGTAGGAAATGCAAGCAATACCGCATCGGAACTATCATCGATGAAAGTCAGTCATGATGCCGACTTTCTGGATGAAAGCTTCGATGCCTTTAACATTGAGATGGCCTAGGAGGGATAGATAATGCCTACCCTTTCCATTACTTGATAATGGATGAATTCAGCAATGGACAAGAACTGATGTAACCACTGATGAAAAGAAGCGCTAGTTTCAATATTTAATTTTCCTATACTTCTAACTACAAACCCAGAGAAGGAGTTGGATCAATTCGTTCGAGACCAGATCTCCCCGTGAATTAAGAAACTAAAATAATCTACTCCATCTCTGGGCTTTTGTCTAGCTCGCAGCAATGCAATGAAAAACCGAGACATTCAAGTGTCCTGAATACTGCGCATAAAGCCTACGTCGGCGTGCACAGATTTTCAGAATAATTAGTCACGCTATACATTGCTGACTTTATGCATGACTCTAGGCTCAAACCTTTATCTATGCCTATTGTGAACATTTTCATATATGAATTCATCAAAGCAAAATGGAATCGGTTTTCACTTTTCCTACTGGGTCGTTAAAGTAGAAACATAAACACTTGCATCGTCAAAATCACTGCGTCGGTCTGGCGGCGCGTCTTTTAGAAAAGGTTGTTAAGGTAATTAATATTCGGCATAACTTAAAGTAAAACTTGTTAAAATAATTAGTATCTTATTGATAATATTGTTTAAAATAAATGAAAATATAATTCTTCAATTGAAGTACTTATTATTATACAAACCGCACGAAAATTCCTAAATTATATCTCCATTCTCTTGCAATGAGAAGGCTTCAAATGTGCGGGGTAATCGTAACGACTGCGCTGACAGTTGTTAAATTTTCAGAATTGTCTAGGGTTTCCTATCAAGGTAGACTTTATTCTGGAAAGAAATGCGTTGAACGATAATTGTATCTGGGATGAAAACTGATGGCAGAGATCAGAGTAAGCAAGATAACGAACGTCACTTCCTGGGGCACAGAACCCTTCCACGCCTTCCCCGTCTGGAATTTTAATTTTTTTAGATGTCTCGAAGGTCATCCAGCCATGAGAGTAAAGTTAAAACAGAAAAGCAGCCTGGATCACACTGAGTAAAACATACATAAAAGGTATCGTAGAAAACGCAAGCAACGCGATCACTGTTACAGCCATCGAGTGCACTCGACTAGTCGAACGGTAACAGTCAGTTATTGGGAGTCCAGAAGTCGGTCGCTATAAAGTTGAAGTACTAATTCCCAAGCTGGAAGAACGAAGCAGCAATGCAGTCGAAGCACATGAACGCTAGGAGCCCAGGATGATGATTCCGGAATCATGTGGTGAAGCAAATTCTCACCCATTTGCCGTCGAATCAGATAAAAGAACGATATCCAGAAGCTTGCCACAGTCGTTCATGCCGTCCTTACACTGCCCAAACCCGCCTAGGTATAGGTGTCGGGGAATATTGAGATATGTGAGGGGGCTGCCGAGAAAGAAGGCACCACACCATTGACCACATAAGAGCGTTCGTAATCAACAGCAATAGGGTTGAAGTTTTCAAAAATCACAATATAATTAAAAGACAACAATATCATCAGGAGGCAGCGTGTCGAACTGTCAGGTCGTATATTCCAGACGACGTGCACTTCACGACACACAGTACACCTCCACAAATCGGAGCAAGTCCAAAGAGTTCGGTGTCTGAAATTCTGTCGCACAACCAAGTCTCGATCACAGAGATGACATCAAAACTAGATGAGCCGGATGCGGAGAAAATTGTGAGGTCTTAGAACGAAGCCCACTTGCGTTGTGTAACAGAAGGTGATTTCGGTAACGACTTTTTTACTTGGAGAGTTGGACTTGGACTTTTCAACGAACTCAAGAATAATGGAACACAAGGGTCACATGTTCTGAAAGTCCTCCACCGAACTAAAACCTTAACTCAGCCCGTGAAAGCATGACCGTCCGGACTGCACGCAGCGCCAATCCTCGTGCAGCCGATCATACAAACGGGAATAACAGCCCGCGAGGAAATATGATCAGCGATCATACAAAAAATACAAAGTCATTTAAAATCAACCGAAGAGGCAAAAGACTGGCCACTATCCAAACGTGAACGGGAAATTGTCAAGCCTTCTCAGCAGCGTTGCCAATGCTACAAAAATATTTTACCCACAAATTTACCCGCATTTCGCCAAAAAACCCGCCCCCAAAATCAAAATACACGCATTTTACCCGCAAGGATTTTGTTGTTTTGTTTACATGATTAAAGGAATTAACTACTAAAAAAGTAACTCAAATCCGCAAAGAAACAATTTATTCTTCATAAATACAAATTTTACAGTTCATAAAAACAATATAGATAACAAAAACAAAACTGTTATAACATATTAAATACTTTTGCATTAATCATTTTCTGACTAGGCTCAAATGATACGCAGCCACCTTCACTCTCTATTTTTTGTCGGGCTGCTAAAATGGACACCACTGTTTCAGTACCTCGTTTGTTTCTCTCATCAGTTTTACAAAGTTTAAGGCGACTAAATACTGTTTTGAGCGTATAAAAAATAGAAACAGAACTCAAAGGCGGAAGGCAATAACGATGAATGGAAACAAGAGGCGCACGACGATCGACGGCACATGAGACATTAAAAAGTTATTGGCGACGCGAGGCAATTCTCTTTTGGGCTACAAAAAGAAACTATTGTCTTTCCCTTGTCTTTTTTCTCGACTCATTTCCCGTAGACTTTCGTGTGTCTTTTATTTTCATTTACTGTTCTTAGTGTTCTTTATCGCTGATTTTCAGCTTAATATAGGAAATATTTTCTTTTTGCGTTTTACACGCCATTACACGCAAATAATTTTTACCCACCACTTTACCCGCATTAAGATAAATTACCCCAGTTTGGGGTAATTACACGCCACTTGGCAACGCTGCTTCTCAGTAGGAGCTACGGGACGGACATCCGCCCCAAGCTTGGGAGGAGATACATGAGCTCGCTAAGAGAAGACTAATAGCGGAGGGGATGGTCGGTCAACTACAGACACTCGAGAGGATGACCGCTCTGAGAAGCACATACACCGCGCGGATAGATCATTCACAACAGAGCGGATGGAGCCCAGAGTGGCAGTGTTGGTTGAAATGGCTGAGGACCTCGAGTTGAGATCAATCTTCACCTGTTTGACACGCTACAATAATAAAAAGTCTTTGGAGAAAAACATTTTTAATCAAAAAGATGTATTTTCTAGCTTTTGGAAATAAAAATTTTTCAGTCAATTCCAATGAATTTCCGAAGCACAAAATTGCTAAATGATTAAGCCGCTTCCCAGCTTCTTTATCTAATGATCACATCACATTTCCGACTTTTATTTGCTTATCAAATGTAATAGGAAATTATACATGAAGTAAAAAAATAAATAATAATATTAACTAAATAATATCTTAAGTCCAGCAGGTCATACAAATTGAAAAAAATTGACTGATTTATAAATTTCTATTAACTAAACATAAATTTTATCCGTGGAAGTTCGGAGATCCACATCACTTCGTCGGCCTTTTCCCTAATTCCGATTCTCCAGCCTACCAGTTACCCCCCCCCCCCCCCCTTTATTCTTATTATTAAATAAATGAAGTGCAAGCAAGCTTATAAAAATTATATTAAATTTACAATTACAATTGCCCTTAACTGGAAATAAACATATCAATTTATTTTAATGTCCCTTCGATTATTTGTCCGTTTTCACGCAAATGTTCAGAATTGCTTTTTTTGTAAAACTTCTCTAATTGTTTTTTGCCCGCTTAGATATTTATATCAACACAAAAAATTATAATAAGGATAAAGTACGAAGTCCTTCTACTGAACTACTTAATAACTCATAACCTACGCCGTCAAAACGAAAATCCTAAACTATAATTATTGTTTATAGAAACTTAATTACCAATTGTACTGTGTATCTAAATGTGATTTATTGATTACGAAAGTCGTCATTATTTGCTTACAAAAAAAGTATCTATGCATTTGAATGCATATCATATAATGCTCTCTATAAATAATTGTCTTGTTAAATGTGTCCCTGCATCAAACAACCTTGAAAATAGTTTACCAACTTTAATCATCATTAAGCGCAATTATTTTACCAATTAGAATTGCAAATGCAACACATAGCTATAAAAGCTCCTTAATTGACTCCATTCGAGTACTGAAATTATTGATACGGTTTGGTGACTTTCACTTAACTACATTTTCGGAAATTAGAAAATTCATAAAGCGAAAATCGGACCAAAGTCAAATAACTGACAAACAGCGACCTTAGCATGTATATACAAGTCCAAGTACACATAATTTATTCCCAGACGCCAGTGGAGCATATTTCCAATTAGAAGCAAATTTTACTATGCTAAGAGAAAAGTAAACACCCGAAGAAATGGGTAGTGCGGGAGATGGCCATTTACATCACCCATAGAGAGTGCCAAAAAATGTTCGCCACCAACGACAAAATATCCTCGTAAGGATGCATTGCTACGGACTCGAGTACACAATAGAGTGCACCTTCATCTAGCCTCAGGCATACACTCTCAACAGGCCCACTCATCCGCCCGTTCTCAAGTCGAAAAACGGCTGAACGAACTTATCCGGGCCTCCACACTATCGACCCCTGAACATTTCTCAGAAAATTTTCCTTATTTAGCCCACCCAGAAAGTCTGAACCCACTTATTGATCTGGTCCGCAGCCTAGAAAAACAGCTTAAACTGTTATACGAACTCTTCCTTCTTACTGAGGCTAGTCTAGAGCTCAGCTAGACCTTTTCTCAGCAGCCTCCGAACTCTACCCGCTGTCCATCCGTCACGTAACACTTTTTGGCGGATATAACCTCTGTGAACTGCCTCCCCTTGCCCACGACGACTTATATTAAACGAGCTGGTGTTCGACAATCCACAGCGCATAATGGAAAGAAGACAACAAAACAGCCCCCCATCAACCCTTTCCTACCGCAATTTATGGGTGATGGCAGCCCCATCCCCGCACCACTCGATTGAGTATTCGCCTTACGCTTCAATAAATTTCTGTCTTGTTCGTTCGTAGTGTGTTTCTCGTCGGTGTTTTTTTGGGACTTCTCAGTGCATGGCTCCTTCCACCTGCCTTGTCCTTTCAAGGGGCGGCATACTGGGCTCCACGAAATTTTCTCGTAGGATATGTATGCGCCCCGATGCAGCCTTTGTATGAGGTGGAGGTGGTTTTATTTTCCGCTTTGGACGTTTTTTAATGACAACGGATCGAAAGGTGAAAAGGATATCAGGTCGAAGGGTTTAAGAGGATGATGTTGTTCGATGATTCTCATGTGGGGAGGGGTAGCCCGGAAAATATTTTTTAATTAGAAGTGTTTTTATTGGCAAAAAGAAAATTGTTTGTTTCCTTCACGTCCGCTTTCATTTTTTGCAACGTTACTTCCACTAAAGATGTCTCTATTGTTTGATACAGTAGATGGGCATAAGCTAGTGACAGCCGCGATTAAAAATTTTTAACTATAAAAACGACATAATATGACAGGAAATAACGAGTCTAGTGGAGCTTGTGATGGATAGACAAGACAGACTTTTTGGCAACTTCAAACTACAATATTTAGAGATTGTCATGGAGGAATGTCTTTCAAGGATAGCATAAATTTTATATGCAAGGCTAAACTATCACAATTTGTTAACGTTGTCAAATTTTGTGAAATTAATTCAATAAAAATGTTCTAAAACAAGAGGTTGGGGAACCTGATAACTCTGGACAAACTGCTTCTGTTATGAACAAGAGCGAAATATGTTAATCGATGTAAGGAGTGCAGGTTAGGAGTTATATTGAAATCTTTTAGACACAATTGCCTTTGAACTGAATTTCGGTATGTAGGTTAATTGTCGATTTAAAAGAAAACCTCTTCAGCCTCATGACATTTAGTTTCCTCGAAATAAATTTGAAATCATCAAACTTAAGTAAACACGTCATATTATAGCCCCCCCCCCCACATCCCTGAGCGCTTGTATTATAGCTTTCAAATGAATTTGGTACTACAAGTGCTACGAACACGGTCGCGGCTAGAGCGTTAATCCCTTCAAATATAAACTACGAAAAGGAGTTCTTCAGTTTTGCAACATTTGTTTGAGCTGTTTTTGAGCCTATTTCTTAGTAAGGGAGATTGGGGCTAAGTGAAATGTTCTTAATTTTGTTTTTTTTAAATAAAACTAAGGTCAGTTTTAAAACAAACTGTGCTATTGCAGAAGTAGATTTCTTAATCAAAAAAATATATAAATAATTTAAATATTAATCATTCGTTTCCTTTATGTTATAGTGAGGATATGCAGAAAATAGTAAAGTATTATTTTCATGAAAAATATTAAATATATTTCATTAAGCATATTTTAGTCAACTTTATATACGTATTTATCTAATTTAGCTAAGTCATTAAAAGCTATTCCGAATGGTTCTACAATTGACTATTGTTTTTCAGCCGTCCACTCTTTCAACTAAGGCCGATGTTGTGTTCAGGTAACCTTAGAATTCTTAGTAATTTATGTCAGACTTGTGAACAACAGTTATTGGTTAGGCTGTTTCTTGCTACAAGCACCAAGTCCACTTAAAGGCCATATAGGGCCATTTTAAATGATCTTGATACGACAGAATTCAAAATGGCCCAGAGCTCTGTATGAATCTATATTGATAAAATTAAGCGCATATTGGCTAACTGGGCAGGCCTTCAGCTTTTTTCGGATGGCCTTAATACCTTGAATGAGAAAATACAAGAAGATAAAATTGTTAATATGGCTCAGTTGCTAGGTGACAATGCGTGCTGCTTGTTCGAAAGATTTCTCGAACTGCGCTCCATACTCGACTCCGTTGGGTCCATGGATTCTGGCTCCCCAGCGCCGATATTTCTTCAGCGCTGCCTGTAATGTTGAAAGCGTGGTCTGCTGCTGTATTTGCCAATTCCGAGCTCATTAATATGTACCATTGCTTCGGAAGTCAGGGCTTTAAAGCAGCGCAATACGTACTGTTGTGGTTCACCTACGACTGTTCCCTCGGATTAATGATTCGGCGCCTCTCAGTCGTATGCACCAACCGTCAACCAGCAGTCAAGACGCAGGAAGCAGTATCGTCGTGGTAAACGGAAAAAGTGAGATGCTCGGTCCACCTCAAAGCTCCCTCAGTAATTCCCATTGTTTTGAGACCAGCTGCTCTTCCGCGACATATTTTTATTTCTAGGTTTTATCACGACACCATTAAAGATTAAGTTGTTTCCCTTATTTCCCTTCGTTCACTGGTTGTGTTCTTATTTGTCTCGTCGTATGCAACGCGTTTTGTTTCGTGGTGCACTGACGAAATTATCAATTTGTAAGATGTACCTAAGGGTGGCCAGCTTGGGCCGTTGCTTTTTATCATCTATATCTATACATCTATACTCTTTATTGACTCGTTCCTCTGTTATACGGGCGATGCAAAATTTTTCGTTTAGTTTCAAATGATAATGACTGTGCCTTTTAAAGTCTGACTTAGACGCCTTCCGTAGATGCAGTGCACTTTCATGTCATTCTCTCGAAAAAGGAATCTTCTGCACTTCAATTTAACTATTGGCGGAAGGCAATTGACTAAACTTGATAGAACCAGGGACTTAGGAGTCCTGCTAAATATCAAATTTTTATTCAAGGGCCATTTTGATGTTATCAAAGGTTGTTGATCGTCTCTGAACGTCGTTAAAAGATGGAGTTTGATGACCCGTATATTACGAAGTTCTTCTACTGCACTTTTGTCAGACCAATCTTAGAAAATGCTAATCCAGTTTGGGTTCCTTTTCATGCGGTTCACATTGATCGTGTTGAGGCTGTCCAGGAGAGACTTGTTAGATTTGCTTTTCGTAGCCTTCTCTGTCCTGATCCTCTCCATCTGAATTCATATTCTGACCGACTTATGCTTCTTTTTTTGGAGTTTTTTTAAGTCAGACGTAACAGATCGGGAAGGAATCATTTTTGCTTTTGATTGCCTGCAGGGTGTGATTAATTTCCCTTAACTGTTGGGTGTTTTAAGCTTGTTAATTCCGTCTTCCTCGATTTTTCATATGCCTTACCACCGCACAAACCAGGCGCGGATCCAGGTTTTGGCTCAGAGGGTGCAAATTCTTCAATTTGTAATTTGTGTTGTGTGGCAGGCGCGACTGTAGGTTATTGTTGAACGATGGAGAGGGGGTTTGAATGTGATTTTGTAATTGGCGTGTTTGAAATTGGATAACACTTTAGTTGAAGTCCATTATATTCTACTTACATTTAAATACCGCTCTGTTTGTCTCGTATTCGAAAATTTCGCCAAGATAAAAATGATATGGTGATAGTAGCCAAGGTGTTGGATTACCAAACTATAGCCGCTGGTTTTACCAGATATTGATAATTGATGTACTGTTTTTCATTACCCTTTTTTACCTGCTTAATTTAAAGTTTCACTTCATCCGTACGGTTATGTACGTGAAGTTTAGGTTTTACAATTCCGTAGCAACTAGAAACCATTATAGTTTCGGTTTGCCGTCTGTCCATTTAATCTGTTGAGCTGAAATTTGTTATTTATTTTCCTCAACAGCTTACGTTGCTGAGCTGCCGGATACTCCGAGAGTTCATAAACTGGTCCACAAGATTGGAATCTAAATTGGGGGATGTAAAGCCTCAAGCCCTACAAAGAGACAGTCAATCCATTCAAGCTATCTCTTTCGCAAAATTTTTTTTTTAGCGGCAGAGGTGAAAATCTTCCAAAAGACACCGGACAGCCCGTACCCTCCGGTAGTGTGAGATTCTTACTTACTATAAACACCTCTCTGGGGATTAGCCGAAACAGACCACATAGAATCGGGTCCCTTTTCGTCCTCTCCCAGTCTCCCTTAGTGGGGGCAACTGAGTATCCAGTTATCGCACTGTCGCCACTAAGCTCGGTTTCCTGGGTCACTGCTAGAATCCAAGCCTATCTGCAAAAATCCATGTTGTCCCATCGTCTCCAGTTCTTGGTCCATGCGTTAGTTACAACCTTCACCCCTTCAATGCCGTAGGCAGGCGTTCCAGGCCGTGAAGCTTTAGTCCAGAGCCAGGACAAGGAACCCTGTCCGGATTAACCGCAGCTAACTCTTCGGAAGGCAGATCTGCATCATCTACTGATGCGTGCACCGCGAAGATAGCCAACTCATTAGAGTCTACCGTCTCTGCACCGCCGCACCTGAGGAAGTGGTAATTTTCCCAAAGCTGCTTCTATTGTGTTGTGGGTACCGTGGGTTTAGCCAACCTGTTAGAGTCTACCATACCGTCCACCTCCACTCCCACAGAAGTGCCTGAGGAAACGCCATTCGCGACCCAATTACCCCTGGGTCCTGCAGAGGGGACGACAACACTGCAGACTCCCTTGGCATGGCCTTGGAGTTAGGAGGATTTTTCTAGAGGTTATCTCCTCCCGCATTAGTTGCTTGGATATATTCTAGGATGCATTGCCCGGTTGCTACCACTTGGAGGTGTAACTAACACTTGAGAAAATCCAGATGAGGATCGCCATTCGTCCGTCCATTCTCCAGCAACCTCTCTATCTCTTTCGCAACATGCTTCCACTAAAGGTAGGTCCGTCGAAACTGCCTTGCACTTACCACAAGTATAGAGCATTCGTTATTGCATAAAAAATATTCACTTACTTCGACATTGAGGGTGCCTTAAATAACATCAGGCCAGAGACGATAATGGCATCCTTGAAGAGGCTAGAACTTGACGATCCTCTTACCGAATTTATTGACCTTGTGCTAAAAATCAGGGTCATCGACTCCAGTTAGGGAGATTTAGCATACAAAGAGTCGTCACTTGAGGTACTCTTCAGGGAGGTATCCTTTCACCATTCTTGTGGAGCTAACACTGGATGAGTCACTCATAGACCTAGAGCACTTTGGCCACAAAATTATTGCCTAGGCTGATGATACTGCAGTGATCTGTTCGTGTAAGCATCCAAACACACTGGTTAAAGTGTTACAACACGCTCTCTTCAAGGTATCCTAATGGAGCGATGGGTGTGGTCTGGACATAAACTCGGATAAGTCGGAGTTAATACTCTCGGAAACATAATGTCCCTCCTATGAAATGCCGTATACTAACAAAGGTTAGGCTAAAATTGAGTAATCAGGTTAAATATATAGGTCTTGTTCTAGATAGAAAACTTACTTGGAAGCCTAATATCCAAGAAATAATACGGAAAGCTGCAGTGACACTGTTGGTTGGTTTGATTGGTTTAAGTGGTAAGCGTCGCCATCAACCAGTAAGACCCGGTTTACTGTTGGTTACAACCCTGATTCTTATCTGAAATCATACTTCAAGTCGACTGAGTTTATTATGGGAGAAAGGAACTAAAGCCAACCAGAGGAGTGGAGCTGTACTCGCGTAAAATGGCAATACAGTCCACGCCTGGAAACGGATTGACTTGGGTAACTAAAAAATCCTGGACGGAAGAACCGCTACCAATATTGACTATACCATACCCAAGCCTTTTTTTGAAGCGGAATTTGATTCTCCTTTTCCCACCAGATCAGTGTGGGAGGGAGGTCCACCTCAATGTGGGGAGCCAGTATATCTCTACACTGACGGCTAAAAAGCAGAGTAGGAGGAGGTATCTTTTCGGAACACTTTGACCTCGATATTTCATATCCCTTACCTGACAACTGCAGCGTGTTTCAGGCGAAAATAATGACTATAAAGGTAGCCGCAGATCATCTGAAACATTTACTGAAAGGCAGAGTAAGAGGAGGTATCTTTTCGGAACACTTTGACCTCGATATCTCATATCCCTTACCTGACAACTGCAGCGTGTTTCAGGCGGAAAAAATGACTATAAAAGTAGCCGCAGATCATCTGAAACAGTGCAGATAGTCACGCTGCTATTAAATCCCTCACAGACAACCGCCAAAACGGTTATAACATATCGCTCAGCTTTAAATGACATGGGTGGGCATCTGAAATTACGGCTTATCTGGGTATCATGACACAGTGAATTTCCGAGTAACTGGAGATCTGTATGGCAGAGGAAACCATGCTCCACCTCGAACCCGGGAACCATGGAGTGGTGGTAGTGACTCTTAACTAATTGATTCAACTCCGTCTGCTTAAAAGTTTTTTCCTGCCTTTTCCGAATCGAATTCTTCACAAAGCGCATATAATATGTGGCTAGTCCCAGAAAACTTCCTTGCGCGTCTTATGGATTGGAACAATTGTCCACTGAAACTATTTTCTCAGGATCGGTGCTAATTGCTTCTGCCGATACGCACATATCCAAGGTATTTTAACTGGTCTCCAAAGAGTGTACACTTTTTACGACTTAATTCCAGTTTGACTGGCTTCAGTTTCTATGCTTTGAAACTTCTTCCGAATAACATGTTGTCAACCAAATATGCCATGCCTGTTTGTCACATTAAACCATTAAGCGCTCAAATGTTGCTGGAGCATTAAAAAGTCCACTGTGTTGCCACAACCCACTTCCCACCGAAACTGCTGTTTTCTCTCTGTTATCTAGGTGATTCTTGTGCCATCTTTCTTCTTTACTAACTCAACTGGAGAATTCCACATGATCTTTGACTCTTCTATCAGTCCTTGTTTTCGCATTGTTGCAACCATGATGTCTGGTTCTATTTGCTTCTCTAGTGATAACTTTGCTAATGCCTGTTAAATTGGTGAGGATCTCTTGTATCTTTGCTTTGTCGCACTGTATGCGTTTTCCCATAGTGTTCGTCATCTACTTTCAAAAGTATCTGCAAATTCTTAAATTAATTTATTTGTTTAAGTATATTCCTTTTGGTTGAGTTTATTTTACTAATATGATCTCTTCAGCTGGTTCGCCATGACTCATGGACTTCGTTTTTAACGGAATTTTAGGATTCGCAACAGAACTTCCTTCTTTTCTACGTTGTCGAATTTCATGATTTCATTTCCAATATCCTAACTGAATGTTATGTGCTTTCATCACATGTATACACTGTCTGCGAAAATAAATTAAAGCACCTGTATCGACTGCAATATTGTATCCCCATTTTTCCCCGATTTTCCAGGATTTATGAAAATTGGCGCTAGGCAGCAACGTTTAACTTTGAAAAAATTCGTTATAACAGTAAAAATATGGATCCACAACGTCGGCACTCCGTTTTGCAGTCCGCGTTTAGCCTAAGTCTCCTACCGTGATTAAAATAACTTAACCATGAACTCCTTATCCAATGCATGTTTACTTCTTCCTTGGAATGGTTTTTATGTTACTCTTTCAGTTAAAAAGAAAGTATATATTCTCACATCCTTTGTCTCATATATACTTGATAAATGTGCGCCTTTGGACGCCTTGCTTTTGGCCTGAAGCTCAGGCTCAACCGCAGATATCAAACGCGCTAAACGACAGTATTTTAGCGCTAAGCTTTACACTGACCTCGACCCGCGAGCTTTATGGCGTAATCTATATCCACGGTATTCATGGCAAGGAAAAGCTCCGCTGTCCTTTTAATCCACATGAACTTTACTCGCTTACTGCAGTTGATGTGAATATTACGAGTCGATACAGATATTTAATGTCCTCCTCCTTTCCTGTAAGTTGGAAGTGGAAGTCTTTCACAGTCTAACTTTCGTCCAATAAGCATTTTGTGCCTTTTTTCTAAAAGATTATGTCCAAGCAAAGAAAAAACGGAATATATTGCTATCTCATTGGCAATTTGGTTTCAGAGGTTTTCATAGTTGTGAGATGGCGTTAAAAATATTGGATTTTTATAAAAGCTGTCGATTGCGTTGACCATACTTTACTTATCGCAAACTACACATGTCCTTCAACTTTAATTTGTGTGCGCTGCCTCTATGATAGGCTGTTTCTTGTCTGATGGATTCCAAAGAATGCAGATCAATAATGTGGTATCTGGTTCTTTGGTTCTTTAATGTACCACAGGGATCAATAATAGGACCGCTTTTATTCCGCTTTTAATTAATGACCAAGTGTAGTCCGCTATGTGAGAACTCATCTTTACGCTGATGATGTTCAGGTTTATATAAGTAGGCGTTATTGGGCGTTACAGCAGGTAAAAAATGCAAACTGTAATTTTCGGTTCCCATCTGGCTAAGCCGATCACATTATATAATATTTTCGTGTGTAGCATTGAGACTAGTACGATGTTCTTTGACCCTTTTGTTAGTGGTTGGCCTATCTATTAACACTTTTGCCTGCGAATACTAGTGTCTATCCCGTTTTGGCCTGAAAGTCTGTGTAGGTTTTCATTGGTAATGAACTCCGGCCAATGGATATTAAGGATACGGAGATTGACAAAGGCTTATAGCTTAGATGATATTTGACAGGTCACATTTTTTGTTGAACTGCCGTACAAAAGGACAAATTTTAGGTTCGATTCGAAGATCCGGAGTATTGTGCGTCTGGAGATGTTATTTTGCCAGATCTCAGCAAGCGCATTAAATGCGACTCGAGCCTTATTGATTCGAGCTTCTACATTAGCTTCAGCTCCACCCTCTGCTATAACTATATTTCCGAGATATTTATTTATCCACTTGCTCTATCTGCTGCTTTTCATGTTGTGTTATGTTGTCATATGAGTCTACGCTCATACGTTCATTAACAGCAGCGTCGGTAGCAGAACTGATGCGGTCTTTAATTTGATTCAGTTCTTGTATTTTGGACCATATGGCTTCACTAATCCTTCATCGTCTTCCCCTCCCTAATCTTCCTACGTTTTCTGTAGCACAGCTCAAAAAGCATTTCTGCGCCCTTTGCCATTTTTGACCAACGGAGTTCTCGGTGTTATGACGCAGTGGAACAGCTTTTTGGCGCAATGCGTTGGTATACACGTTGCGGATACTCGGCGTTTTAAGCCTCTGCACATTAAACCGTGTTATGTTATTGTTTGTATTACGTGGGCGTATTGGTGGAGTACATATGCGAAACTTAGATATTGCAAGATGGTGATCAATGCCAATATTAGCACCGCACTTAGACCTCACGTCAAGAAGACGCTTTTCCCAAATTTTCAAAACAGCGATATGGCCAATTCGATTCCGTCTGGGGAAACTCAGGATGTTAAATGGCATTTTTGTTTCTGTTTAAATAAGGATCCGCTAATGACAAGAGAGGCGACATCGGTGGCAGTGGCTCATTTAAACCTTATTTAGAGCGATGATAAGGAACATGAAAGAGACTTTAAGTCCGTAGTGAGCGAGCCGGAAAGAGGTATTCAAAGACCCTAGCAGCTCTGGAGAATTAATTGTGCCTTGAAAAAGTTAAAAGAAAGATTAATTTTAGATTTTTTACGCCTATCTTCAGACGTCTAACAAAAGTACAATAGAGAAGTTTTGTTATGTAAGGGTCTTCGAACTCTTTTGACCAGCGTTTAATAAATCCTAGGGATGCGTTAACCTTGTTTGCGAGAGAATCTATGTGATCCTCAAAGGTAAAGTTGGTATCGAGTATTACCACTAAATCCATGGTCTACCATCAATTAAAAAGTTAAAATGCAGAGGAGTTCTTTTTCGTTTAAAGAACACAGTGGTTCAAGTGTACTACTATGTCCTTGGATGTTCAGAGGGAGATATCAGAATTTTAAAGTGAACAATACTGTTCATTAGCAACAGTACGAAACATTTTTGTGTCATTAGCATAGCAAAGTATTTCCGGGTGATAGAAGATCGTTGATAAATGATAAAAAGCAATAGTCCAAGATGGCTACCCTGCGGCAACCCTGAAGTGTTAGGTATTTCATTAGAATGTGCACCACGAAACAAAACACGCTGTTTACGAATAGACAGATAGGAAAATCCTCCAATTTGCGCAAACCGAAGGAAAACGGTGGAAACGCAGTACTTAAAGAATTCTAATAAGTTGGTCGAGGTGAATTTGCCTTTCGTAAAACCATGTTTAAACAAGGTCAGAAAGGGTTTATAGTGCAATTGATACACATCGCAAACTAAAGATTCGAAAACCTTGGCAATGTAACATAAATTAGCGATATGTCGATAATTCATTATGTCGCACTTATTTCCTTTTTTATGCTGGGGTATAATAACAGAATTCTTTCAACAAGAGACAAGCTACATGCTTTAAAAAAGGAGGCTGGCATGCAATCTGGGTCGCTCGAGGAGCTATTAGCAAAATTCGAAATGTGCTTTAAGATACTGGCCTCGTCAAATATCACAGTCATTATCCGAAAAGATAGTTTTAAAAAAGCGACCGAAGAAATTGCAAATAACCAGGAGGTCACCACTCTCACAGTCTTCCAGGTTCAATGTACAAGGATATCCATCTCAGTAACAATGCGAGTTAAAGAACCTCCATAATAGCCTAGGCCCAGCGCGCAAAGTTAGTATAGTTCCATCCAAGAAGATACTGAATGAGGATTCTAAACAAACTATAAATTGATTGTCAGCCTGACGCCTTTTATAAAGGAATGTCCGACAGAGACCCGGACATATGACCGGCGTATCCTGTTGTTGTTTTAATTGTTGAAGGATGTGTTTAGTATGAGCAATATCAGGTCAATTATAGAGGCAAATACATACGATATGTAGGAAGTAGGAAGTGACAATATATGTGTCATACACGACCTACTTAAACCAATCGGTTAACCACTATGCATAAGTACTTTAGAAAATCGGGTGTTTGGAATGGCTTTCATTTATTTTTTTATGCAAACCCCAAGAACATCTGCAAAATCGTAAGTGTCTATTGTATTGTTATCTGTAATCTTGCAAAACGCCGAGCGAACCAATAAGCTCTACATTTCAATATCATAGCTGAAATAGTACGTTTCGCTAATTCTACAAGTGTCTACATTAATATAAACGTAAATATAAAACCCCGGTATAATAAAGTGTAAAAAAGATAAATGTAATACTCAAATATTGCAACACTTTAAGGCTTCCGCTTTCTTTAGAACTGCTTCGTCTACTACATCGCGAAATTTGTACAATGTAACCAAAAGCGTTAATTGGTGTCATGCTATATGTTTGTAAGCACATAGCGTGTATAAGTTTTCCTCTTCAGTTTCTTTCCTTTTCTAAAATGTTTCAAGCTTTCTACTGTTCTTACGCAAAACCTCAAAACAGCTTTCCCACGGCACTAGCTTGGAGGAAAAAATTGAAAGGGCTTCCTCAAGTCGTTGAAAATATTTTGTTTTAAACATCTTTTCACGCGTTAGGTTGCGGTGATATCCTTATAAGCTTTTCTTAATTAAATCGATTAGTTCAGCAATTAAATATTTAGCTGAAATTTAGTTGGAGTGCTTACTTTATATTAGTTAAATATTAACTAATTTGAATTCTGAGCTTCACGAGGGCTTTGGAGGTTCTTAAATTTCTGATTTCCAAACGGCACCTGTTTAAGGAATTCCTGTAAGTTATACAATTTTTAAAAAGTTGTTGGATCTTATATTTTCCAATAGCCCGCGGTTAGAGGTATTACGGGAATTTATGGATAAGCAGAAATTCCTAGTTTAATTAATTCAATCTGGCTCGAAACATGAAACAAAACGCGAAATAAAAGTGAATACAGAATTGTGCAATGTACAATGGCTGAGGGCCTGTAGTATTAAGTATCGCTGGCTTAAGTTCATTCATAGGTCTTATCGGCAATTTCATCATCGATGAATTACTTATACTTTATGCATTTTCGGAGTAGTTTTAATTTTAACATACCGAATTGTACTCAAATTTTTGTAAATTAATGTTTCCTTTCTTTTAAAACGTTGCTGTGTATAGAATTTCTCTTCTACCACAGAAGGCGCACTTCTTGGTAGGAGCCGAGAAAAAATTAACCTATTCCATCAAATCGCAGGAGCTTAGGAAAAAAATTAAATAGTTTTTAAAAAAAAAGTTTAACCGACTTCACAAAAACCGCTTTAAAGCATAAAATAATTTTTAATTTTATATCTATTACGATATTTTGAAGTCGGTGCAAATCAAACAAACCAAACAACTACAACAAAAGTATTTAATCGTCCTTTCTTACGATCCCGTGAGCTGAAACGTTCAGGTATTATTATGAATTATCTTCAATTGTGTCTCTGTAGTTGTTTTATTTGTTTAATTTGCACCGACTTCAAAATGTCGTAATAGATATAAAATTAAAAATTATTTTATACTTTTTATCGCTTTTTGTGAAGTCGGTTCAACTTTTTTTTATTACAAACTATTTTATTTTTCACTTTTTAGTGTCTTCTACTCTATACAACGAAAAAAGAACCATCCAAATCGGTCCACGCGTTAAAAAGTAAGGTTTAACTCCCTACCCCACCTCCATTCCACGACAATTTTTTTCTCATGGTATCAATCCAGAAAAAAAATCACCCCCACCCCCACCATAGGACCAAATTATTCTCCTAGTAAAACTCTATACAACAGAAAAAGTACCATCCAAATCGGTCCACGCGTTACAAAGTTAGGTTCCACCCACACCCCAACTCCCCCCAACCGCAAAATTTTTTTTCTCGTGGTATCAACCAAGTAACATACTCTACCCAACAGAAAAAAAATTATCCTATTAGCAATGGGGGATCATACTCTGCACAACAAAAGAAGAACCGTCCAAGTCGGTCGACGCGTTACAAAGTTAGGTTTCACCCCCACCCAATCCCGACCCTCACCGCATCAAAAAGTTTTTTGACATGGTGAACATACTCAACCCAACAAAAAAAGAATCATCAAAAGCGGTCAACGCGTTACGAAGTTATGCCCGGTCAGACATAAAAAAAAATTTAAAAAAAAATATACGTCGAACTTATAACCTCTTTGTTATTGGGAAGTCGGTTAATAAAGCAAAAATAGAATGCATCCATAACAGAGAGTCACGGGAGCAGAGAGAATATATAGTTCTTAAGTGACTAAGAGTTAAATGGAATTTCGGGCACGGGTTAACAAAGGGAGTCTTGGGAGACTGAGGATTGCCTAAAGGCACTGAATTCAAGAACTGGTAAATAAAGACCAAGTCAGCTATTTTACGCCTTTTCTCAAGTGAAGGCAAACCGATGAAATGGAGGCGGTTGGTTTAGAGCGGGAGTCTAAGCGGATCGTCCCAAGGACCAATCTAACAAACTTCGGATGCACCGATTCGATATTTTTGGAATGTCTAGCGTAGTAGAGCGATCAAACCATGCATATCTAGAACAGAAACAGTACAAGTAAATCAAAGTTGTAAATTTCAGAACTCTCTAGATCAACTCTTTTCCAAACCTAGGATTAAACTGCCTCTGGGCACAATATAATTAACATGCAGAGCAAAATAAAGTTTCCTATCAAGTGTTACCCCAATATCAGTTACGGACAGCACGCGACGGAGGCCATTCCACGCAAAGTTGTAGTCGAATACTTTTGGATTGATGCACCTTGAAAAGGTCATAGACTCACATTTCTCAAAATTGAAATTTAAGCCATTGCGCCAGCACTAATCCAGGAACGTCTCTAAGTCCTTTTGAATAAGGACGGCGTCACCACTACCCTTAACATAGGAGAAAATCTTCACATCGTCAGCGCAGATCAAAACATTGCAGTGACAGATCGGATGTGCAATATCATCAATGGCGAGAACGAATAGCAGAGGTTCGAGATGGCTACGTTGCGGTACATGAAATGGATCCCTGAAAATTCTTGAGATAGAACCACGAAGATACACTGGATATATCCTGACTCTTAGATACGAAGAAAACCAGTCGAAAAGCAGAGGGTAGAAACCAAGGGTCTTGAGTTTAAATATAATTACGGCGTGAGGAAGTTTATCAAAGGCTTGACTAAAATCCGTATACATTAAGTCCGTTTGCATGCCTCGTCGGAAGCCTGCAATAACATGAGAGGTAAATTCCAACAACTTGTCATTGATCTGCTGGAGAAGAACCGATGCTGATTAGAGAAGATTAAACCCGTATAACGTTTAATAAGCTGCAAATACACTATTAACTTAATATCTTGGGTATGCAGGATAACTTTGTGATTCGCCTATAATTATATATATATTCTAATGTCCCTTCCTTATTATGAACAGGGACTATAAAGGAGTCCTTCGACAATGTAGGAAATTTACCAGCGTCAAGGGACTTATTCGGAACAGGACTTAGTGAATGCCGGAAGGATACCGTCAGGGCTGGAGGAAAAGTCCGACTTAAGTTCTCTGATTTTGTTCATAATACGATCTCATGATATAAGGGGCAAAAATTCGGATATAGCGGCACTATCCTAAATATGACTAAAATTATTCACATAAAGCTCAAAGTTATCGGAGAAGGTAGTCTCAAAAACGAAGCAAAATTATTTGATATGTCGGACAAGTTATTACTGGAGGACCCCTCATACTACATCGCAGTTCTGATTTCTTTTTCATTTTAACGATTTTAAAGAAAGTGCGAGGGATGCATATTATTACGAACACTGACAAGGTATTCCTTATAGAGCGATTTATGGGTAATCCTTAAAGCTTTCATAAAGGTCACAAAGTCAGAATACGCTAATGCGCTCTTACAACGCAAATAATTTTTCCAAAGTTTGTTCTTCCTGTTCCTAAATATGTGAAGTTCGGCAGTGTACCTTGCTGAAGATGAGCAAGTAGATCTCAACCGTTTTATTAGAAAAAAGGAATTAAACAAATCATAAATCTTACTATAAAGCAAGGAGGCACCGACATAAATATCATTATTGCCCTGTAATGCCGAAAAATGAACTAAAAGGAAACCAGAGAAGTTCGATCTCTTAAGGTCATAAACATATTGCTCTAAATTGGTATCCGCAACACTATCAATAGCGGATAAGTGATTAGTAGTTAATCCGACTAAAGTGTTACTCGAATCAGAAGTAAACACAAGATCCAACTACTTTCCATAGAGTTCTTTTTTTCACTAATATGGTGCAAACCAGAGGAAGCCATGTCGTCAATAAATTGAGAATCCCTAGGATAACGAGATGTGAGATAACGAGAGGGAAGGAAGTCATCGTCATCGTTATTGGGTACAAATAGATCATTGCGTAAATTAAAGTCACCAAGAAGAAGTATTTCATCTTCAGAGTTCGTCAAAGTGTAGATGAAATCTAAGCAAAGCGTTAGAATTTCATGCAGACTACGCCCTTCTGTATCAACGTAGTTTGTCAGCTAAGGTGGAATATAACAATAGAGTAAAAATATATTCAGCTTAACCAGCGGTAGCTTATGAACCAATACTTCAACTGCAAGCAATCAACACTCCAACACCCCGACTCACACAGTCAAAATATCTGTCCCTGCGAAAAATCTGACAGGAGTCATGAAGTCGCAGTCATCATGATAATAGAAAAGTCCGGAGAAGAATTTACCTCGAAGAGAGCCGAGAAAGTCGTCAATATGAAAGACGATACATGGCCCTGAGACAGGCGAGAATTAAGACGCTGGCAACGGAGAAGTACAGAGTCGTTAGCCTTGCTCCTCATTCTCACATGTTTTAAGACATCATCGATGGAGCTAGAAGAATCGAGCCGAGAAACAAGTACTTTTTAGCGCTTTTTGTGAAGTGAGGCTCATAGGCACCAGCCAGAGGTGCGTCCTGTTTAGATAGAAAATTTACTTGCAAGGCAGAATTAGCGATAGTAGCCTCAGGGTTCGACTGATCGGCAATGGATGCACCAACAGACATAATATCTACACCATCCTGAGCCTGCGAAGAAAAGATAGCAATGACACCCTTTCGGCGTCGGGTATTTTGCTTAAGACAAAGGAGGGATGCAGAGGGGGGAGGGCAAGGGACGGCAGAAGAATTTAAATGGACGACAGATGCATCAGAAGGGAGCCGGATGGACAGAAACCTTGGAGGCCAATCCTCTAACCTCCGTTGCGACAAAAGAAATGACCTCAGAGTCCCTGGAGACAGAGGTTGACCAGGACTCAAAGTCACCTTTCAGACATGTGATACCCCGTCGGATGTCGTCCAGGGCCGGCGTGATTGGAGTGAAATTTTTACTAGGGGAAGAGGATAACTGGTCAGGATTCAGAGATCCAACTTGGAGATCATCAACAAAGACAGTGAGGGTACAGAACTTAGAATTAAGCTCACTAGATTTAATCAAGAGTGTTTTAGAATTGGCGTGGAGAGACTCAATAGAGCTAATGATGATGTTCAGTTGGAAGGTCACGAGATGCTGGGAAAACGAGCAAACTTGGAAACTTGGAACTATATATTTACGCACAGGTCATACTTTTTTATTATTGCCATTTCTTTTGTCTCATTCGCATAAAAAGCAGAAGTATTTCGTAAGTAAGTACGGCAATAACTTTTAACCCGCCGCAAATTTTAATATCTCTTTTTGGTTCCTTGGATAAGTTTCTTTAATATTCGAAGCGTGCGCTGGAGGAGCAGAAGGAGGTACATGACCATTATGAAGTATAACTACTAATGATGGATTTGTTGAGCGTACTCTAAACGATGAACAGGGAGGCTTTCGTGAGCGTTTCTCCTGCAGAGGTCACATCCACCGAATGGAAGTACCTTTTACAGCTAATGTTCGTCGATTTCTAGATGGCGTTTGACAACGTTGATCTCAAGTATATATAAGCAACTTTACGTAGGAGGGGCATTCAGGAAAAATTATCAACATCATAACCGAGTCCTTCTCAGTGCCCCAATGTCACGTCCTACACAAGGCAAAAACTCGCGGAGCCCTTCCAAGTGCTGAACGAATTGCGGCGAGGATGGGTACTGTCACCTTTGCTTTCCGTGATCATCATTAATGACATATTGTGCACCGCCCTAGATGTCCACTTATCGCGAGGGATAAGATGGAAACTTTTTAATCACCTTACGCACCTGGACTGCACTGACGATGTACGCAACCTATCCAACAAACGTAGCTCTAATGAGTGAAGCCCTGTGTAGAGAAAGAAGGTCGCCAAGCAGGGCTTACGATCAATGCCGCTAAAACCAAACTTATGAGTTTCCATTTGGAATTATCTTGAAGAGCAGCAAATAGAGTAATCGGATATCTCGGAAGCATAGCTACAGCAGATGGCAAAGCGGAAGCTAATAACTGGAAAAAAAGGTACCCAAACGTTCATATCTTCAGCTTGCTGGCATATAACCTTGTACTGATGTGTTGAAAGATTTGCGCTTGATCTTCCAATAGTTCTGGTTCTTTTCTGGACTTGCGGGCCTACTTGATTGCAGTGCCTCTTCTAGGAGCGGCAATAGAAATCTTTTACTATCATCGTTGAATCTCTTTTTCCTGTCTTTTGATGTTGTAGTGCAGTTACTACAGATAATTCTTTAGGGCTGGCCGATCCAACGAGGTTAGTAATGTAAGTTTGTAAATTACTCGAAACCACTTGAATCACATTATCAGGTAACGTAACACTTCCTTGAAACCACAAAGAATTAGCCTTTTGGAAGCTTCTGACCGTAACTATTAAAATATTTAAACGGTTTTCGGGCAATGATATTCTGCCTTAGTTTTGCAAAATACTCGTGTATGACACTATGGAATCAATTCTTAAACTCTTTTTTCTAACGACCTAGAAGTCAAGAATAGCCTGACGCGAAATTTGCGGAGTCATTCTTAAATTAATTAACCCAATATACAATATATATAAATGTTCGAAATTAAAGAATGTTTTTTTTAAATTAAGGACACACTTATTTTGTTGTCTCTCTTTCTTATTTGATTGTTTTCACTTTTAAAAATATTTCTACTTTCTTTACTTTTAAAAAGTTTCACTAACTTTAAACTACTGTTCACTGCAATCGAATGTAATGGAATAAACCTATTGCCAAAAATATATTTTAATGTGTCAAGAGTACAGGAATATAAGAGAAATATGCACAAATTCTCTGATTCAAGATTAGAAGATCATAATGTGCAAAAATTCAAGCAAGTTCAAATTCAAATTTGTAAGGCTGCAAATTATAATCATAGTCCCAAGTAGGTTAACGGAAGTCTACAAAAATAAATAGTATAACTCACAGTGTTTCAGAGCTAGGAAAATTTCATTGAGATTCCTGATCTGTACTGGAAAAATAACTCAGAAATGGCATGCAAGCTATACATGGATGCCAACAAGCATTACAAACAGGTCTACCGCCAAGCGCGAACTAGCTACTATAAGTCAATTGGGAAAAGACTAGTTCATTAAAGAATGGTGGGCAATAGTTAGAGTACTAAAGCAGAACAAGTTCATATGTGGAAATGATGTGTCCATGAACGTCTTTGCAGAACATTTTACATGATTGCTGAACCCGACTCTTAAGATTGTTAATGCGCATTATGCTGATCCATACATACAAGAAACGATTTTAGACGTACCCATTACTGTAGAAGAAGTGTAGTAGGTCCTGGTGAAAGCCAAAGATGGTAAAGCTCCGGGTTAAAAAAGGATATCTGTTGAATTTTATAAATAGCCACCTATGAATTTCAAAACGAGCTAGCGAAAAAATTTAATAAGTTTCATATGGATTCTTACGTGCCCATTGTATAAGAAGGGCTATATACTAACGATGCCTCTAATTACAAAGGACTGTCTTTCGAGGATTCAGATATTTGCGGGATTATTACTATTTAGACTTATAAGTAAACCGAAGAAAATAATAAAATAAAAGAAAGTCAAGACGGTTTTCGTCAAAACTATTCAACTGTAAATAATATTTTTAATGTAACTAGTATCGTTCACTTGCAGGTAGAGTCAGGAAAGAAAAAGGTGTATGAGTTTTCCGTAGATGTCAAAGCGGCCTTTGATTCAATCGCCAGGTATGCTTTATTTTAAAAATTGTTTAATATGCAAGTCTCAAACAAATTTGTGAATGTGCTAAGGGCATTATATACAGATACAAAAGTCACGATATAGAATGGAAGATATGACAGTTCATTGAAACGAAGATAGTGGTTAGACAAGGAGATCTTCCCAGTCCGACATTGCTAACTCTATACCTTGAATGACTTAGAGGCATTTTTGGAAGAAGGCATCAGAGTGGGGGACATTGTAGTTAGCCTGTTAATGTCTGCAGATGATATTGTTATTTTCGCTGATAATCCTGCTAAGTAACAGAAGTTGATTTATAGGTTAGAGATGTATTGTGACAAGTGAAATCTAACGGTCAACTTAACGAAATCAAAAATTAAGGTATTTGTGGGGAGGGAAAGATTAGTGGCCCAAGAAAAATAGTTCTTTAAAGGAGAGGTAATTGAAATGGTGAGTAATTATAAATATCTGGATATTACCTTAGTCCCAAATCTCTCATATCAGAGGCACCTCAAAGAAAGAATCACCCTAGCGAAGAACGGTGTTAATGTTACGTGGAATAAGTTTCTGAGGTGGACTGATGTCGTGCTTTCAGACAAATATAAGGCATTTGATGCAGTAACACGATCGATAATGTGTTATGGAGCACAGGTGTGGGATTATAGTGAGTTCAAAGAAGTGGAAAATTTGCTGCGATATTTCATCAAGAAATGGTTTCGCTTACCAGGTAGGTACTGCGGCGAACTACATGATATACCTAGAAAGTGGTCTTAATTAAATTTTCCTATATACTATACAATTGCACCTTAATTATAAAAGCATTAGACTTAGATGATAGCTATTGAGTGCATTAATCAGAAAGTTAGTTTGGTGCAGGAGCTTTTGAAGTATTACCAGTAAATAGGATGTATTGTGAATTTGAACTTAGACAGTCATAAGAGTATAGCTTTGATAAGGATGAAAATAGAAATAGTAGAACTGATAGAAATTACATCCCAGGAACAATTTATAGCTCAGGCAAGGGACTCAAGAAATCATGACTCAAACAGCGTTCTAAAGTACGAAGGGATTAACAGATATTTTAAGGATGAATTTCCAGTAGACATATAAAAATATAATTTGAAACGCGTGGCCGATTACTTAATCTTAACTAGAGCATGGAAAAAGAACACTTGTGCATTGTCTTCAACACATTTCACTTCATTGCAGTGTATCCGATATTGAAAGAATTCAGGAGTCGTTATCTTGGTTTTCTAGAAGAAAACGAATTTATAGCTCATATGAATATCAAAAACTGACTGAATTTATAAAAATATGTGAAAGAAGTGTACTCATTGAGACAATTTTTAGTAAAAGAATACAATTGTTAGGCTAAACATAAGTAATAAAATAATCAGATGAATGAAACATTTTGTTATTAATTTAAGTATATTGAAATAGTGTAGAAATTAAACAATTGTTTACATAGTTAAGAAACTATGAGAATAATGTAAGTTAGGTAGTAGTAAGATAGACCTATAAGTATTTTCCTGAATTGATTTCTTGTCAGATAATGGGATACCTCTCCAAATGACAGACGACCACTGAGCCATTGTTATTATTATTATTTGTAGTTTTTGGGTTTTAGTTCGGCCGGCTCACAGAGAAGGAGTTCCACAACCTTTTTTCTATTGTTCTGAGGGACTTCTTAGAAAAAAATACACGGTCTTTTGAAAATATTTATTTTGAAGTGAGCGATTTTTGGAAGGGGAAAATCTTATGGGTTCGCGTCACCGACATGCTATTATTAACAGTATATCTAATGTTAACAGTATATCTATGAGCAACACATTGTATATACCGCACTGTATGATGTGCACCTTGGACGCTTTTTGGATAGGTAAAATCTTGTGACTTCGCGTTATCGACATGCTGTAATAGCAGTACACCTGTATCTATAAGGGTAAGGTGTTGTGCAACATTACTGCTGTGCAAGTAAAGTTAAATTGACTACGTAGAAAGTTCAATGTGGGTATATTGTGCATTGCTTAAATTGTTTTTTAGTTTGATTATTATTTTAATTGTTTGATTGTATGATCACTACGCAGTACAACAGTGAGTACTAAATGTGAACACATTGTACATACCCGACTGTATGATGTGCACTTTGGACGCTTTTTGGATGTTTAAAATCTTGTGACTTCGCGTTATCGACATGCTGTAAAAGCAGTACACCTGTAGTTATAAGGGTGACGTGTTGTGCAACAGTGCTGTGTATATCTTTACAAGTAAGCGACAAATTGACTGCGCGGAAAGTTCAATATGTGTATTCTGTGAATTATTTATAAGTGTACATATATTATTTATTATTTCCATTAAGTGTATAAAATGTATAAAATCGTTGCTCGCAGCGCCGATAGATGTAAAAACCAGACTTATGTTAATAATTTTAATTTAAAAATGAAATTTTATTTTTTTAAATTAGAATTAATTTGAAAATAAAAAAAACCACTGTTATTTCATTGTTTTAATTTTCAGTTCTGTCGGCAGTCCCCATGACTGCCTATTTTTTTTAAATATCTCTCTAATATATATTTTAGTAGTATAATCAATTTTGTCCAGCTAGATTGTGAAAAGTTCACACTGTGTGTCGCTCGGATATAAAATTTTTTTTTTGATTTTTTTTTAGAATAACGCTAACTTTTGGCTTTCAAATGAATCATAAAATTCTCCACGAAAACGAGGACGGCCCAAAAACCAATACCGAAACCTGGCGTTTCCGGCGTTTCTCTGCGAAAAAAATATGAAGAAACTATCGTAGAAAATCGATTGTGCAGTGGGAAGACAGCGAACCATTTCCGACTTCTGATTCCGTCTAAAATCGTTTGTTAGTGTTGAAAAATGTTGAATTTATGATTTCTCATTAAAAGCAAAGGATGTAAGCTCAATAGTATTTTGTATTGGCCATTTTTTATGAGTGGCGCTTAACATCCCCTTTCGACTTTAGGCAAAAATCGCGGTTTTAAAAATATCATATTTTCTCTAATTTTCCTATTGATTCTTAAAAGACACACAATTGAATTTTCAAGAACCAGAACGTATTCGAATCTTAATTTGAATTTTTTTTTCTGGCTCTTAGTATCCCATTTTGTGGTACATGAACTTCAAAGAAAATTTGGAAAAGTGCTGAATTTTGGGTAATCGAACAACATTTTTGTCAATTTCGCAAGTCACTGTACCTGCATTTGTAGAAGATTTATCAACACTGATTATAATTTTGGAAATATGATTGGGATAGTAGTTTTTTTTTGGCGTTTGTCTGATGCCGCTGTGATGAGTAGATCAGAAGATAACAATGAAATAATGATATTCCGTGAAAATTGCAAGTGTATGAATCACCCTGTAATTCCCAAACGGTGGATTTGCGCCTACGCCCCACCTGAAATGCAAGTTTTATTTGTCCAGTTGAGATCTATCACCCTACTTATTTTGACGCACCTTATGTGAAACACCCTGTATAATTTATAAACTGAAATTCACCAGTGTGTTATAATAGATTTTATTTTATTTGAAACACATTACAAATTGCAGTGTTAGCAAATAGTCAACTACGGAGGTGAAGTGTAATTGTGGTTAGTAAGCGACCTTGACATAACACGGTATGATTTATCTTCTTTCTTTTAACATGTATTTTCCAGGTTGTTGTACTTATTCTTCAGCAATGTAACCTGAGCAAACAGAAACATTGATCTAATCCATTTTTGGTGGAAATGTTCTTTTTATTTTAATGAAGCGATGAATTGTTTAATACCACTCTCGAGCAGTACCGTGAGATACCTTTTTCTTGAAAAATTTCCTTCTTCTAACTATGATTTGATTTCGTTGTGCCTGCACTAGTTATTGGTCTCTTTTAGCGCAAGAACTAATACGGACTGACCAAAAAAAGAATCAAATTAAAATTTTTTTCTGTTTCTCCCGAGCCATACACAATCAAATTTATTTCAAACAAACAAAATTTCAAATTTTGTTCTTGACTTCACATCTTTAGCGGAGTTGTCAAAAAAGTATAAAATTTTCTTCAAAAATGTCCTTTTTTTAGTGTGAATTGACATTTTTGGTCCAAGCGGTTCATGGTACGGCAAAACATGTATCTCTACTGGTAAGGCTGAAATACTTGCCTTAAAACCTCTGCAGACATATATGCCCAAATGACTCAAGTGACCCAAATGACCGATTCTTTTTTTGAGTCACTAAAGCCAAATGATTTGTATGATCTGGGTCAGCAAAGTGACCGATATTATCCAACACCAGAGCTTATTTTACAGTGAAAATCTCCTCATCCGTCAAGGCGATTTTTTCCAATTTTGAGTTGCGTACCGTTGCAGAAGTTGATGACATCGCTGGAGTCTAGCCCGCTAGCTTTCGCTTGCCTTTCTCGAGATTGTAGGGCGTAAGTTTGAGATCCTTTTTTAAATTCCAAGGTGATATCCTTGCGGTTCCTGGATGGGTTAGTGAGCTGATTTCTTCCACTCCTAGCACGATCACCATCAAGATCAAGTTTCTAATACCGCTTAATGGTATTCGAGACGGTTTCCAGACATCAAGTGTACGAGAAGCGGACAACCAACAATTTGGAAAAAGTTATGTATGACCTATTTCAAAGGTAATTAATCATATTAAGAAACTTATATAAAAATAAGTAAAATAGTGATTCTTATAGGAAATTGCATGCCCTTCGCAGCCGTGGTATCGAATTCGAAATTGGATTTTTTTTCATGTAAAAAATCCAAAATTAATATTTAAAATGAAATTTTGACAAACTTCGACATGTTTAATTTTTTTTTTAAATTGCTCAAAAAATTACTTAAAATGTATAGTAAATGCTTGTTCAGTTTAATTATGTGATCTGCATTCGAACACAGTGCAGCGCGTAGTCGGCGTTTGGCCAGTGCGATAGTTTTGTATGGAAACATGAAAAAAATTAAGTTTAAATTCTCTATCTCCGATACGAATGGAGATCCCATTCTAAGATTTTACACATATTATTTAACTATAACTTGAACTATAAGCTACATTTTGAGATAAAAACAAAAAATTTTAAAAATGTCGAAGTTAAGTAAAATCCGATTTGATATGTTTACTTCCGGTTTTATTTACGACAAAAAATTTTTTTCAACTCTGTAATAACAGCCAAGAAAAACATTTATTTGTCTTTAAAATAACACTATTTCTTTTTTTTCTATCACTAGGAATAATAGCAAATTTTTTTTCAAAAAACCCGCTCCTCAAATTTTGTCAATTCTTTAAAGGCTTATAAACGGGCAACTAGGCTTCATAGAAAAAAAAAATGCACATTCATTCAGGAGTTATAGAAGTACAATTAAACCAAATATGAACAAAATCCAGAACCTGACATTTTTTTCGCTGTCCGCTTCGCGTGAAAGGCCCCATAACCAACTAATTAAATGAAACTTTTTGTGGGGAGCATATAAGTTAATAGTAATAAAAGAACAATTATTTAAACTGGTTATTATTTATGAGTGAATTGGTATTTCTGAAATCTTGAAACCCTTGATCAGTTTTGCTCATCAATGTACTAGGAGCCGATTAAGCCAGACATTCATTAATTCATATAAATTTTTTCTTTTAGATTACGCAAGAATTGGTGTCCGTTGCTCTCTCTCTCTCTCTCTCTCTCTCTCTGGTTCCTTTAACCCCTTGTGGGGCATAGGCATCTGTTACACCGACTTTCCACCTGATCCGGTTCTGAGTCAACGCCTTCAACTGTGGCCACGATTTGTTGATCAGGGTACCTTTCCTCTCGACGGATATTCTCCATATGTAGCGCATTCCTCCAATTCGGCGTTCCTTGCATTCTGTGGGCATTCCAATCTAGAGCCTGTTGTACGATGGTGTTAGGAAGGATTTTGCGTTTGACTCGAAGATCCGTAGTTTTGTGCGTTGGAGATGTTGTTATTACGTCAGTTCTCAACAAGAGAGATTAGCTTCAGCTCCGCCGTCGGCTGTAACTATGCTTCCGAGATAGCAAAATTTATTCACATGCTCTATTTGCTGCTCTTCCAGATATATTTCATGTTGTCTCCTGGAGTCCAAGCTCATAAGTTTGGTGTTAGCTTCATTGATCTTAAGCTCCGCTCTGCGACCTTCTCTGCTCAGGGCTTCGGGCATTTGGGCTACATGTCCCCCCTGTCGGCATATTGCAAGTGCGTAAGGTGGTTAAAGAGTTTCCATCTAATACCTCAACTTTAATCCAATCTGGTTCAGGTTATGGTCTTACTTAAAATATATTGCCTCAGAATAAATCCTTTCCAACTTTTTCAAAAATATTGTCAGATCTGTTCAGTCAAACATCGATCTACTTATCTGCCAATACCAAATCGAAACAGGAGCCGATAGAAGGCCGTCAGCTACTCATTTATTAAGTCAACATCACTTAGTATGTCCTTACGTTTCCAATTAATGTGTAAGGATTGTAATAATCTTGATTTGTAAGTGCATGAAAAACGTTTGTACAAAGAATCAGGATTTTCCGATTAGTTGCAATATACGAACAAACAAAATCATTTTGAACGAAAGTAATAAAGAAGTTATCATCGCTAAAGCGATCACCATCTCTTGTTAGGAAACATTTTTCATGTTCAGCGGTAGTGTGTTTTCTTCTACAGAGAAAATTGCTTGAAATTTAAAAAATGTCACAGTTTCCGGACGTAATCTTCTATTAAGTTACTCGAATATTTCACCCAGGATTACTATACAAAGAGTTGAAAAATCTTCTTAAGGACAGATATCGTAACCCTGTAGCAGTGAAAAATTTTCCGGCGAGAAAATATTTTCAAATGTCGTCCAATTTGTTAGCCGGGCGGTCGCTTGCATTTGCCGATATCCGCAAAAAGTGGATGAAATGTGGAAACTGTATCACGCCTGGCTGGGCTTTAGTCGGGTCCAGAGCTCGATATCTTTACCTCGACAGCTGGCAAATGGATCTTATATAAGCCGCAAAGAAAAACCTGTACTAGCCACAAATAAGGAAAATCCACTCAAAATGCAGTTAACGAGAGGGTAGATGAAAATCCGTGGCGTCCTATCCCAGGCTGAAGGTTATGTCCATTTACCAATCTGTACAAGTGTGTATGTTTGTTCGATAGTGTATTTGTTAGAAAATTTTGTGTAGCATTCCAAACACTTGCAGGACATCAAGGAGAAGAAATGAGCTTTGCACGTACCTTTATCGTGTATAAGCTTCCTCTGCCCACACCCTAGTTTGTCTACCTTAACTCCAATCATGAACAGAAGAAGTTTTGGTACGGAGAAAACGATGGGCCCTTCGGGTGGATATAGCTCCCGTCCACGGAAAAAGGATATTTCACTCAACAAAAAAGAAACGTAACTAGAGCTTGGTATATCCTTTAAGGCTCAAGTTTTTGCCAACATCCTGTCCCGGTTGTGTTTACCTTTTGGCCATCTGCTCTGAAAACAACAACAACTTACCATCTGCAAGGGTCTAGAGATTTTGTGTGGTTCTTTACGTAAGGACGGGCAGTTTTCGTGCTATAAGTGTCCGACTGGGATGAAGCCCTGTGCATGAATGCTGAAAACTTTTCTTTTTCGCTTTTCCTATTTTGTTTTAGTCATTGCCATATCCTAAGTTTACCCGGAGAAATGCTAGTTCTTGTCAATTGTTTCGGCTCACGTGTATGTGTGGTTGTTTGTAATGGAATAATCCGTAGATGCATGTAAGGATGCAAGATGTAAGGATGAAGCTTGCACATCCAGCGCGAATCACCAGAAAGAAATATTTTGTGAGTTTCATAAATAATCCAGGACACGTCAAGGCCCTGTAGGGAACTTACCGTAGATGGGCTTCCGTTTCGGTAGAGCAAGGATTCTCATAACAGAAAAATGTCTTAAAGGAAGAAACGACACTGGAGGCGGACGCTAAAACGAGAATATAAAAGTGCACTGCAACCTTACGAATAATGCAATATTTATAAATTTTTCACAACCGAAAAGATAGCCTCCGCTCGTTCTTGGTAGTTGCTTTCGTGCAAAGAAATTTTCTTATTTTTAGCGTCTGGATGGATCCTGATGCACGAACGAATATCGTTGCACTAGACAGCCCTGGATGAAACACATTTTCCCCTGAGATCCTGTGCACATGTCCTTTATTAATTATTCTTCACGTACGCCGTGAGATTTATTATTCCTGTTGGCCACCCATCAAATGCAAGTTCAAGTTGATAAATTGGTCAGGGAAATGCTACAGTGTTCGGGGTCGTAAACGATGTTGTGGACTGACTTACGACATTTTAACAAAATTAGTAGTTGCACTGTAATAACATGCCCAGAATTCGAAAGAGCACTTGTGTTTGATAGATCTATTTACGTATGGTGGATGCTGAAGTTGTGTCGAACACTAAATTAATTTAACGGTATTTTAAAAAGCTACTAAGCCAGGCTAGAAACCTGGATTTTAATACTAAGTTAATATAGCTGATTTAAGCTAAACTTTGTTTCTTTTTATGCAATACTGTGTAACGCATAACTATGCTTTGCAAAGTAAATGGGTTTTAAATTAAAGTAATTATTGCAGTAATGTTTTTAATTATTCGAAATTCGAAAAATATATATATTAAAAAAAAGGGTGGGGGCTAACATAATCTCAGAAGACTGCTGCACCCGACTTATATGTAAGGTTAGATACACTACTCTATAAAGAAAAAACTGTAAATGCATATTTAGCCTACATATCAAAATTTCTCCAAAGTTTTAAAGCTGAATAAGTAAAACTAATAATTAAACTAACTAATAAAATTAAATAGAAGTGATGAAAACATAAAAGTTGTAAATTGAAAATTTGTAACGATCTTCTTAAAGAATTTAACATAAATTAAATAATGCACACTATTTACATATTCATGTTTTTGGTTTATATTACGATAAAAAGGCCATTGAAGGCTGCCGAGTAATGTCGGTGCTTCGGAATCCACCCTAAATTGTATGTCCACTTGCAATTGTTATCTCGAATTGGATGAAGTGCTTCTCTTACAAGGGGTTACGAAAATTATAGAGAAAGATGCTATTTACAAGCAGAACTCAGTCAAATGTTCTTCTTTTGTTCTTTTGTTTGATGTGGTTTATGGAAATCTTCAAAAGACACTGAGAAGCCCGTACCTCTAACGGCTTGCAAATTTTAACACTAAAACCAGCCCTGGATCCCCGAAACAAACTTTTATTGGGTAGGTGGTAGGTTGACGAAAAGCGGTCCACTGCCCAAGCAAAATTAACATGGAATTCAGTACTCCATCCTCATCTCAATTACCCGGGTTTTTACAATCATATGTTTCGAGTCACTCTACGAAGCCCTTCCGCTCCAGGTCAGTATTTCACTAGCAGCGTATATATCTTTCTTACTAAGGTAGGACATTGGCGCTAGGGATGGGCGATACCGATGCGATATGTCGATGTATCGATACCTTCTCCCTCGGTTTCGAGGTTTTGATCGAAAAATTTTGTAACGAATATCATAGTATCGCAAAAATTATCGCTTGACCGCGAAGTAGAGTATCGAAGGATGTTTTTGTTTTTAACACTTGTCTCGCAGATTTAATGAGATGAAAATATACTTGCCATAGTACAATAACATTTTTGTCAGTTTTCACGTTATTTCGGAAATAAAAGTGATTTGTTATTGTGTTTATATGATGCTGAAACGTTAAAATGCTGTAATATGGCTGTAAGTATATACATATATATATTTTGCAACTTTTAAGGATAACATAACGTGCTCAGATGAATGATGGTCGCGTAAATAAATCTTTAATTTTAATGTTATTTACTTTATTTACGTCATTTTCGACTGGTTGCAAGGTAGTTTTTTTCATATATAGAATTCTAGGCCTAGAAAAAGAGTATTTACTCAATGCAGCGGTGAAATGACGCCTTCAAAAACTGCCGCTTGGAAAGTTTTGAAAAGAGAAAGGCAGAATATATAATATAATTTACTATGCTTTTTCACATGCAAGAACAATATTCGACGACGTGGTAATCATCTTACATCAGAGTAGCTATCCCAGCTCATTTTTTTATCTAGTATAAATGATTAAATTTGGAATTGTCTTAGGAAGTGAAATATGATTTCATAATTGTAGGTGCGCAAAAATGCGTTCTGCAAGATCGAAAATTTAAGAGTTAATCGTTATTGTAACAAATTTATTTTACTGGAAACACGTTTTTTTATTTCTCAAGTTTTATGGCATGTTACGTGATTAGAATAAATTTATATAATACTATAGTTCAGATTCAATTCATCGAACTTGTTTCATAAGCATAAATTGCTGAGTTAGAAAGTAAAGTTTTCCATTTTTACTAGTGACTCTAATGATATATATTGCTAATTATGTATTTTGGAAAATTGATTCTATATATATCCATAAGAATTTGTGGTTCTTTTTTGTGTTATGTAGCCAAAGCCCAGGGGACGCCTCTATGGTCCATTTCGCATAAATACGGTCAAAACGGAATTACGGTAAGGGGAACGCAGGAAAGTAGATTGTCTGATTTTTAACAGTGCTAAGTAGGAGCTAGAAAACAGTCTAGAGACGGAGTGAATTTTTTATTTGTTGAATTTACTTAAAATTGATCATAGGCATGCCGAGATTCGAAGCTACATGCATGGCATGTGATCGTGCCACTTAACTATTGATGATTATGTTTATTTAATAAGTCATTATTTTATATTAAGTTCTATACATGTAATCATTTGAATACCGATACTTTCAACTATCGATAATTCTTTTTCACTTTATCGATTCTCCGCTATCGCAACATTCCGATACATTGTAATAGCAATTATCGATATTTTTGCTTTCGATTCCCATCCCTAGTCTGCAGGTGTTGCTCTCAGTAACATTCATTTTCTTGAGATGACACCCGAAATAACCATGTTATGTTAGGAGTGCCGTCAGCCACTTCAGTGTGTTACGATCCAGATTTAGAATATTTGTTCCGGTGGTAACACCATTTTCTCCTGTTTGCACGAGTCTAATTTATTTCACTGTGTCCAGTGTTTCTCTACGAACCATTTCTCAATCAGGCCTCTTACCTCGCCTCATCCTACGGTAACATATGGATCCGGGCCTAGAAAGATCGAATCAGCTCCATGTGTAGCGAGACTGGCTGCTTTCTCTCTCTCTTTTGGACCGAAGGGAATTAGGGTAAGAAAAGTGAGCAAACTTTAAAGTCTTGCTTTTGCATTGCTGCGAGCTGGAAAACAGCCCACAGATGGTGTAGATTATTTTAATTTCTTAATAAGAGCTCACGGGGAGACCTGGTGTCGAACCCGGGGCCCATGGCATGGTGGTCGTGTTGCTCAACGAATTGATCCAACTCCGTTTGGGATACCGTGGGGTGTTCCCCAGGCTAAGATAACGTTCCAGCTTTAGTTCCGTAATATAGTTACCTGCCCTGGTTCTTACATCAATTCTGGATATATCTGTGAAAATTGTGACATTTGTCAGACTTCTCTGAGGAAGTGGTGCATCATTTATTAGCGTTTCGTTGTATCTTTAGATAATCGCTACTTATCATGTCCATGGACATTTCCAGACTTGTTATATTATGTTTGATTACACCGAGTATCTTTCATGCCCATACTGTGCCAGATATATTGGACATTATTAAGTGTTACTTATATCTTCAAGCAGTAACAATCGGGCAATTCATACGAGCCAAGTAGCTAATGAGAGAGTAGATAACCTCTTGAAGAATTCTCCCAACTCCAAGGTTGTTGTAGGCCATGCCGAGGGTGGGTATGGGGGGTATCTGCTCAACTGGTTCTTTTACTTCTACTTAAATCGCGGGAACACTTATAGGTTAATATAATAAAAATAGGTAAAACCAGGCCATACAGGCACTTCTGTAGGAGAGCAGAGAGGGGTTGGTAGATCCTAACAGGTTGGCTATCTTCATTTTCAAAGGCCGCTCTAGGAAAATAAACTTCCGAAGTTTCTGCTGCGGGAATGGAAGTTTCACATGCGCCAGCTGAAAGTGCTGTAGCACTAGCACTACCTCAGGTGTGGTGGAGACAGAGATGGTAGACTCTCTCTAGACACGCACCAGTAGAAGATGCAGACCAACATTCCGAGAATTAACTACAGATAATCCAGAAGAAGGTACTTGTTCTGGCTCTGAGCTTGAAACTAAAGCTCTCAAGCGTAAGAGAAGATAAGATAGGAGAAGGCAAGAAAGAGCCGCTAAGAGGGATGCGAAGAGTTAAGAGGTCGACCAAATGGCTGAGATATTCAACAAATCCCTCTGAACTGACGCGTCACCCGAAGATTCGAGTCCATCGAAATGGTTCTAGGTGTGAACTTACACCAACCCACACAGGAACATCTTCTGTACAAATTATAACCCTAGATAAAAGACCAGACCGGTCCAGGCTAACGATAAGTTGTCTGCGGCAGTGGGGAAGACAAAAGTTCCGTAAGAAAGGACGGAAGCACGCAGGAGCGGTAGGCCGACGTTCTCACCGGTATGTGGGGGTCGTGGGGGAGGGGGAATAGAGTCGGCTCAACTAGGGATGTTTAGAAAGCCCTCCTACAGGCCATAGACTCCCTTTCTGAAAACATTGGGAATGTCGGGTTGAATTGGGTGGATGGTCTCCGGTAGAATGACTGGCAGTCAAGCTCAGTAATAAGGAAGGCTCTAAGACTTAGCCACAAATCTTTATGGCCCGGAACCCTTCACTGCAATGGAACGGGCGAAGGTTATGATTAACGCACGGACCAAAAAAGAACACTGACGACGGTGGAATAACATGGATTCCCGCAGACATGCTAAGATGCTATCATGGTCCCAGGGAATCGAGGTTATGTGCGATAGTAGGAAAGCTGGAAGGGGATGAAAAGGGACCTGATTATATGGAGTCTGTTTCGGCTAATTCGTGGACAGGTATTTGTAGTGAGCACGGGCTGTCCGGTGGCTTATGGAAGATTTTCTTCTCTTTCGCTAAAAATAGCCAATTTTTGCATCTTACTCAATTTCTTCTTCACTTTACTCTATGAGGCTTTTTCCCACTTGAGCGCCGAGGCATATGATAAAATTCACATTACCATCATAGTGTAGAACCAGTAAGCGGACTTCGGTGAGATACTCCACCTCTGCCCATACACTCTTCTACACTGCTGTACTGCTCTACTTGCCTCTTGAACATTTTCCTCTATCAGATTCGGCTTACTTTTATGCAGAGCTCTTGTTCGCCAATGTGAACATCATAATTGCTATGTCGTCGATACATCCTACATTTTAGATACCTTCACTATCAGTTTGCGTAACAGTAACAGTGAGTCCTTCTTGTGTAACCTTTTGACTCTCCCATGCAGTTTTGACTTACCTCTACGGATATTTACCGCTCTAAGTTCCAGCCATACTTTTTGACCAGGATATTGGGTTTGTACAGTTAGGCCTTGTAGAGTTAGGGGTTCGGCTCTATATGAGATCTGATAAATTTTTAACAGTGAAAGCGTTATAAGCTTGTGAGTCTTGCCAACCAACTTTACATGAAATGTTTGTGGTGGGATTTTATACATTCAGAAATATGCCAAATATTAGATAAACAAAGTTTATGTGCAAAGTTCATTCCCAAAATTCAATTTAAAAAGATTTTTTCAATAAGTGGAGGGGGATGTACATGGTTACCACCGGGCCTAGATTTCTTCTCGCCGGCTCTGGAATTACTTTAACCCTATGATGGTAATATGTGACTAAAAGGTTGAATGAAGGACAAATGATAGTAAAATGTCAGCTTTTCTGCAATTTCTACAATGTTTCACTATTAAACTTAAATGGGATTCCCGAATTTTTGACTTGTTGAGTTAGAAGACGAGAACGATTTATAACAGGAAGTATGCATTAATCCAATTCGCAAATTAATATGGTAATAGTTTTCAAGTTGATTTTGATTGTTGACAAAGTTAACAAAGCGTAAAAGTATTGCAAAAAAATATCTTGTTATTTAATGCAAAACAGCAAATAACCCCTCTGCCTTACCCTCTAATAATGAAATTTTTAATAATTATTCCTTACAATTCCAAATATTTGGTATTGGTCTGTCTTTAAAGTTCTCCCAGAAATTGCAATAAAATCTGTGCTATTAAATTGTGCAAACGTAACAAGAAAATACTCCAAGGTAAGAATTAAATCAGAATATATCCTTGATATATCCCGTTCTCAAAATCATATAACTCCTTTTCCGATTATCCCATTGCTGTAGTAATAAGATGAAGAGCATCTCAAGGACGTCTCGGTTTAAGTTGCACCAAGATTCTTAAACAGAATACGAGAAAGCTCTTGTAGGAAAGTTTCGAACTAGGAAAAGAGGTATTCGCAAAGACTGTGGGTGAGGGTAATCCCCGCACTTTTGTAACGTCTTCCCGAAGTTTGTTCAAGGACGTGTGCAACTTTCTTTGTGGAAGTTTGCGTAAATTGCTCTTCCCGTTTTTAAGAAAACTTCAGTGATGTGTTCCAGTTTTGCAAGTTTATAGTTGTAATTCTTTAAGAATTTCTGTCATTCGAGATGGAAAAGTAGTATTCTTTATAGCTTTCTTCGATCTTAATGGTTATCGTTGCGAGCAATAAATACTTGAAGCAAAGGTTTAAGTTAAAATCCAACTGACTCTGGTATTTAAATGTGTCAATTGAAGGCAAAGAATTTCAAGTGATTTATTTCTACTTGTTCGGATTTAAATTTCTCAATTCTGTAAATATTTATTTCTATTAATTTTCAGGTTATAAAGCTTAGGAAATGGGTCCATTTAATTTGAAATGATATTATGATATTATAAATTAGAACTTCAAAAACTACAATCTAAAATCCTTCAATAAATACATAACTGCGGCGTTGAACTAATATAACACTTTGTATTTTTGGGGTCGAATTTGAGTTACCATACACAGTTAATCTAATTCAACATCCACTAAAAAGTACTACATACAGGGTGTTTCAGATATGTCGTGCCAAAATGTGTGAGGTGATTGATCTTACCTAGACAAACAAAAAACTGTATGGCAGGGGGGGGGGATCTGAACCGTTTGCGAGTTACAGGGTGATTCATAAATTTCAATTTCTCATCGTATGCACATTACTCTGTTATTTTTATCTTTTGATATGTCCAACACAGCGACATCAAACAAACGCTAAACGGTTTGCGGTTACCTAAAATTCAGCATTTTTCCAAATTTTCTCCGAAATTCACGTAATTAGTAGGTGCACCACTTTTTATTTATATTGGATTTCCCATCTTTTTACCTTTCCAACAAGGTACAACATGTTGAGTTACGGGAAGGGTGTAGATTGTGTAGAACTTTATAAGTAGAAAACTTATCGGGAAATATTTGAAAATCTGCAATTTAAAGAAACCAAACTCATATTAACTCTAAATTCCTTTTTAGTTAATTCAAAACGTATTACAATTAATCTTAGTAAATTACAAAAGCTGTTGAAAATGTCCACCGTCACTTTGGATGCATGCCAACAATCTCCTTCTAAGTCCCTGTTTAAGGCGTATTGCAGCCAGCCTCTCCTGTATTTTTGTCGCTGCATTCCCAATTCTGCTAACTTAATCCTCACTAGTGTTAACAGGGCTTAAATAAACTTCATCCTTCATTGTTCCTCATAAGAAAAAGTCCAGCGGTTAAGACATTTTTCACTTAGTAATGCCTTCGCAATGTTAGCAGTATGCGCTGGTGCTCCATCGTGTTGGTAAAATATGTCCGTTCGATTATGCACAGGGGTGTCCTCTATCAGATCTGGCAGTGTATTGTCTAAGAAGTCCGAATTTAGAGGGGTATCGATAAGCTAAGAAATGTAACCCCTTATGGAAATTTAAAAAAATATGTTTTTTGAATGGCATGAGCTTTATACGTAATGAAAATACATTTAATTTTGAGAACACTACTCAAAAAAGTATGTAAATTTCTAAGATATTTTGAATTATATTTACATTTGTAGGTTATAACTTATAACAAAAATAAACAAAATATTATAATAATGATATCTCTATTCTGTATCAGAATCATCCGACCACCCGCACTTGGAGGTGTTCGCTGCTGCGTCCTGCACAAACTGACTATAATCAATGACGCGCTGTTGGTCGGTTTCATCTCTTTGATATGATAAATACCATATTACTGGTGCTATGTGAGCACAGCAACTAACAGTACGAGCTCCTAACCTACATTGGCAATACCAACCCGAAATGTTAGTGGCACTGTATTCTAACCAAAGATAATACTGCTTAGAGAAGACATGTCGTGACTGTATTTTTACTCTTATTATATTATCGTTCTCACGGTGAACAGCACTCGTGTAAAGTCCTTCGGTATCCAGATGTTCTTTAGTGTATGAATTGGCTTGTTTTAATTGATAAAAACCCATAATCATAAAGCGTAATTATTTAATAGTATGGCGTGGAAAGTCTGTTAAATAATCACTGGATATTTCTTTCCATGAAACTCGCTTCCTTGCCCAACCTTCTTGATCCACTTTTTTTTTTCAAATCATTTAAGGTTTTTGAAAGTTCAAGCATAGGGTTATCCAAAATGGCGTCATTTTCATTTTGTACCCTTGGCGGCCTATAAGCGTTACAAATACAACTCACTATCTTGACGTAGTCAAAAATGTAGGGTATTTGAGAATAAGGTATCACGTTGTCTAGTAAATTAAAAGTTTTGAGTAGCCCGTTCACAGCCTCTATAACCCATCTTTTAGATGTGATGATACGTGAGTCATTAGCCTCATCTGTTGTATGTTGTACTTAGCCTTTTTGAAGAAAATGAGGCATTTTGGATATAAGGTTCATGTCTTCCATTAAGCCAATACTGTCTCTGAATCCCCTGTCTACCACAATAACGTCATCTTTTTTTAAATAGTTTCGTAATAAATTAGCACTCCTGATAAGATGGGAATTGAATATTGAAGCATCATTATTTTTTCCATCGGCGAAGCACATCTAAAATATATCCTGTCGTTGTGATTATCATCATTGGTTTTACAAGCGGCCTACCTTTATGCAAAGTGTAGGTTCTTTTTTGGAAACTGTAATCTGCACTTTTTAAGAATTAAAGTATCTTCTCCTGCATTAAATATACTTTTGGCCATCAGTCGTGTATGTTTATTAATCAAGGCTTATCGAGTTATGTATGTGTGTGTACCCTAAATATTTAGGCACAAACTCTGTCATCAACACTCTTTTATAAATTTTTTATAGCTTTGTCAAAAAAACTGCTACGCAAGTGCGGGTCGACCTTTGTGTAGTTGATCGTAGATGATCCTTCGCATAGTTAAATAGATTGTCAAAACACTCTTTATCTAATCCGGTTAATGACCAGCAATCTTCAATTTTTATACGGCCTGGAGTATCGAAGTCGAGTCCTTTTTTATTTGGCACTTTTCGAATATTTTTAAATAATTGGCCTATATCTGTACGGTTAACTCTTCTGTTGAATGAACAGACAATGCATCTTCGTCATTTATAAAAAATGGGGGTTGGGAAGTCGAATGTTGTTTACAACATTTATTTCCTGGTGCAATTATAAGCCTAATATCCACAAAGAACTTTGATATAGCCTCAGGTGAAACTCTTTTAATTAATCTGTTAGTACTTGCAGGCCCGTAGAGACAAAATTCGGGCCCGGGGGTACCACATAGAAAGGATTTTCGGGCCTGGGCTTAGAATAAAGAACTAGGGGATAGGACATCATTCGGAAAAATGTAAGCATTTTGCTATATGTGGTAGAACCCAAGCGATTTGTGCGTTTCGAACATGAAAGTAGTAAAATTATGCTTGTATACAGGAGGGGCCAACTCATTTTGATAATATTTTAAATAAGGTGTTTTTAAAATATATTCTTATAACACTTTTAATATAATATAACCTTGCCCGACCATATTTTATTAATTTACTTAATTTTACTATTTAAAAACACTTTGCTTATGCCCCCAAATATTTCAGTACTACGGAGACGACTTTGATTTCAATGCGACATTCGGTGCAATTTGACATTTCAGACGACATTCCCCCTTAACCCACTCACCACTTGGCCAAGAAGCAAAAATGCTTATCACACGTACAGGGTTTTTACTTAAGGTAGCCTTTCCTCTCGTTCTTTATTCTAAGGGCCTGGGGCTAAGCGCCTTCGGGACCATATACAATCGAATGAGTGACTTTTAGTTTGAAATCTGCCTAGTATATTACACTTTTTCGATCATGAAACATTTTTTTATATATAATTAAAATGGAAAATTTTTTCTATTGATGACTTAGATGACGGGGCCCCTTTTGAAAGCCTGGGCCCGGGGGGTTTACCCCCTTCGCCCTCCCCCCTCTTGACGGCCCTGAGTACTTGTACATATTAAACACTTTTTAATACCAATCTTTATCTTCTGTGGAGTTGCATGTTTTTTAGTTGTGGGCTTTTCACCTGATTCTTTTAATTGTGTACCAATTGTCGATCCGGAGAGATCAGGAGCACTGCTGCATGAAGGCATGTTAACATAATCACTGTATGTGCGATTACAATGATTATAAGCCATACTGAAACCCTTAGGACACACTTTACAGTCAGATTTTAAGTTTTTGTTTAATTTCTTCAGATATTCCACATACACATTCTTTTTAATAGATCTCAACTTATTTTTTCTAACTCTAGATGAACAACAGTCACATAACCAGGTTTTAGGCATCGCAATCTCTTCAACAATATTGTTGGTATTTATTAATATTCAATCAAAAACGCAATAGCGAACCGTTGTCAATTTCCACTAACAAAAAAGTACGCCGTAGATTGCCCGACAGTGACTGATCTGCAGAATCGACTAAACTTAAAATAAACAAAGCAATACGTTCTTTATTATTTTTAACTCACTAACGATGGTATGTTGACATTCTTCTAAACACGGTATCGTAAAACGATGCACTTAAAATCAAGTTAGCAGTAATAACGTATGATTTACATGTTGTTTTTTAGACGTCAAAAAATATAAAAATACAAAAATTTAATTGCTACAAAAATGCGCTCATGCCTAAAAAAACTCGAAATAGTAAAAAAAAGGTACAATTTTCAAAAAAAGCCATTTCGACGTGAGCTTGTCGATTTTTCTCGAGAAGAAAACGTAGTCACTTGTACTTTTAATTTATTGTAGCGTTAAGTTAGTGTCCTGTATTTTACTAAAATAATGAGAAATATAAAAAAGTGTAGTTAAATTTTTTGTCATTTTGTGGTCAATTTTCTTAGCTTATCGATACCCCTCCTTTGACTGTTGAGCACGTCCGGCAAAATGAATGGTTCTACCAAATGGTTGACGATGATACCAGCCCAAACATTGGCACTGAATCTTTGCTGGAATGAGGTCACCTTTGTCCCGTGTGGGTTAGTTTTCGAACAGGTTTGGAGCTTATGGAAGTTCGTGATACCATCCCTGGTGAATTGAGATTCATCCGTCCAGAGAATTATGTCAATGTCGCGTTACAGAAGCCAAGTGCTAAATTCCAGTCTTCCCTCGGAATCTCCTTCCAGTAGTCCTTGGACTGGGCGATGGTGATAGGAACGTAATCCCTCTCGATGAATAACCCTGCAAATCTGACATGACACTCCCAATCGTCTTGCAACTCGTCTTGTGCTCGGCTCAGGGTCTTGCCTCACGATGTTTATTATTTGCTGCTCGACGTCGGCTGAGTTTAATATGGGAAAAAGGAACTAAAGCCAACCGGAGGAATTTAAGAAACTAACTATTTCCTTAATCTTCACCCCTGTGATTGCTTTCAGGTTTTCAAAGAAGTACTCCCCCATAGCCCTCTTTGTGACTCTTACAAGAGCCGGATATTTACAGAGAAGGTGAATAATGGTTTCTTTTTCATTCGCGTCATCGCAACTGCGACAGTGTGAATTGTAAGGGGCGCCCAGCCTACCTGCATACTTGCATAAAAGACAGTGGCCTTTACAGACCACAGTGATTTTTGCGATAACAGCTCTCGGTCTGTTGAGGAGATCGGACGTAGACGGACATAGGATAAAAAGGAAAGAGAAAAAACTTCGCTATACTACAGAGGTCTTCTATTAGTAAATATCTATTTTATAACAGTTAATAGAAGCATTAACTTTATTGCAGCTTAAAAGTTGTTAATTGTTTTTAGAAAGCAATTACAATGAAATTCCGCGCTATTTATAAAAGGAAGTTCAGAGGTCACTATTTAAAGAGGCGAAAATACTTATAAAGACCAATAAATCATGCCACATAATGAAGGTAATGATAATAGTTTAGAAGTTGTATAGTACGATTTATCAATTTTAATATTTCAGTATTAAAAGATATTTGAAGGCTTTCCGCGTACTTGCGATGACCGAGCAAGAGCAAAGGAAATAAAAAACAGTCGCCTCTGCCTCCTTGCAGCTTGAAAAAGTCACTTGAGAAGAGTCCCAATCCCTTCGCGTATATAGCAATTTAAAGCCATTAACATCCAGCCTAGACCAGATGTGACTGGCCCTGTGAAGTTTTATCCAGTTGGTAAGGTAAAGGCTAGGTTAGTGGTACCTAAAAAGGCACACTTAGGCCAAAAAGGCCAATTGTGATACCACAGTTAAGGCTGTGTACTACAGTGGTCACAAGAAATTACTGGAAGACCCTCCTTAAAGTTGCCGGTTCCCAAGCGGGGTCGATGTTGATCAAGACTGGCCCGACGATCGTTGGATGCATTGATATCGACCATCGGCCAAGACTAGATATTTTATAGGGCGAAACTTGGTAGCTGACTAAATACCAAAATTCATTTTGTATTTATTGTTTGCAGATTAAAAGGAGTTTATATATGCAACAAAATCCAAACGGAAAATGAGGGAATAAGGGGAAAAAAAGAGCAAAGAAGGTATAAAAATAGTAAAAAAGTGTGTCTAAATGCATTTTATTATTTTTTTATTATTTTTTATTATTTATTTATTTGTATTCCCTGGTAGGGAAACGGAAATCAAATTAAGCATTTGTTCCGACTCTACCCTTCAGAATTGTTCGTCGTCAGTGCGTTTTCAAGTTTGGAATAAGTTGAACTTAATGGCAGACGAGGATGTGGTTTGCTTACCAAAACGATGCATACCGGTGGGTGGAGAATAGTCTTGAGGGCTTTAGAAGGAATGGTTCCAAGAGCTTCTCTTATTAGTAGTACTGTCATCGTTTGAAACTTATCGAGTGCTTTGTGGTGGATCACTTTGTCCAGTGATGGCCGACCACGGTGTGCATGTGCCGCAAATGTGTACACTAACGGCAACGCGACTACAACCTCCTCGTCGTAGCAGCTGGAAACAGACTTCTGACGCGGTTATCTTTTAGTGGGAGTGCTGTCTACTTACAGTTTGGCCTAGAGAAAGATATTCTCTTAAGGGGGTCCTCTACTCTCGAGGCCTGAAATTGAGCGGTTTTTTGGGGAATAAATTGCGAAGGATCTACTGAATACATTTTAAATTTTTTTTTTTATTTCGAAGATACATGTTTTGACTTTTCAATTTTACTTTTGAAGATGAAAAAAAAATAACTCTCGCGACCTTGAAACGTCATTGATGACATTGATGTTGAAACTGCATGGGTCCCGCTTAAGCAAAGTTGTGGCCAATTCGGTAATCTGTAATCTGAAAATTTATATTCTTTATAATCATAGTTACGTTGGCTATGTTTTCCCGTGACAGATTTTTTTTATTTTGCAATTTGTAAAAGTTATGCGACAATTTGTAAAAATTTCCTATTTTTACGTCATTTTTGACCTATTAGAGCCTATAAAAATGGAACAAAATAAAATTTTGCAAATCGTACTCGGGAAAACATAGCGGTATGTTTTCTGAACAATTAAAAAAAAAATTATTGAAATCGCACCAATACTTTTGTGAGAAGTCTTACTCGGCAGCTAAAAAAACACTACTTTCGGGAAAACGCGTTTAATGATAAATTACGGTATATAACTTGATTGTAGTAACTAACGAGTTAATCTGCTATACCGGCGCCGTAGAGTTCTCCTTCCTCATCACGTTGATGTTTTTGGTTGTCCACATTCTTCTCAAGGACGGACCGGTAAATTTTTTAGAAAATGATTTTTAACTGGACAAGCGCCGTCGTGGCGCGCCGCGCTTAGTTTCTCGGAAACGGCCGGAGACGGGTACCTTTCTGCAGAAAACGGTCAAGGGAAAGAAGGAACCGTCTGCAAAGGATCTATTACAGTTGCCTACAAGACAACTATTACAGTTGCCTACAAGGCCTACTGGTTGCTGCACAAGTGAAAGTGGGCAACTTCCCTCAGAACATGCCGACAACGGACCAACTTGAGGCTGTTCAAAAGTTGTCTTTAAAAAATCCTGAAAAAGAGGGGAGGTTCTGTAAAGCATCTTTCTTAATCTGGGCAGTTTTTATTTGCGCCGAAAAAGACATCGCGGGTAAAAGCGATGGCAGATGAAATTAAGCCGCGGGAGAGTTGCCAATCAGACGCCTGTAGAGCAAAATTAAATTCTTTGTACATAAGTCCTCGTTTGCTACTTTCTCAACAGCCTGGATACCCCTAACGAGGAAATCCTAGATTTCATTGACAATCACTGGCTGTACGTCAGGGAGTGGAAAATATTGAGAAGAACGGCAGAGTTCTTTGCCGGGCTCCAACTCACTGTCCGTTGTCTCTGTAGACCACCCCTCCGCTAAAAGTCTGAGGTAAGCCTCCTTAAAAGTACATGGGCAGGTACAGCTCAGATTGCAGATTGGCCCCTTAAAGGAACAAGTTTCTTCTCGATCGCTGCCCGCTGATGTGGTAAGGACTGCTTAAGCACCACCAGCTTCCGCAAGTTAGGAGGACACTAGCTCAGCGGGGCGGAAAAACCGTAGTAAATAGCAGCAGAGAGATGCAGAAAGCATTTTGCCAAAATTTGGCAAAATCCGATAAAGAAGGATGCCAAACTGCCTCAAAAACTACAGAGTAGCAAAACCACTAACCGGAAAGCAGGCCAACAGAAGGCCAATTTAAGGGACACAAGGTCCCAAAGACGTCGACTTGTCCCATAGGAGATAATAGGAGCATTTTTTAACTTCTTTAAATCAAGCTTCACCATGCAAATTAGCAACTAACATGCTTAGCAGGATATTTCTTTTGGTGAATTTTGATATTGCACTCTTCCAAGAACCTTTGGCTCATTTAAGCTATATTAAAATGCTTTCCCCAAGCGGGGCCGACGTTCATCAAAACTGGCCCGGCCATTGGTGAATGCATGGCTTCCGGCCATCGGTCAAAGCTAGATGTTCTACTGGGCAATGCTTGGTAGATTACTAGGCCAGTAGTGGATATTTATGACAATTATCTTAACATTCGGATAGTGCTAAGGCTATTACCAAGTTTATATTTGGTCTTTGTGTTGAACATTAGTGGTGCCAAATTATTAATATTTCGTTTGAATTTGCAAGTTGGATTTCACATATTTTAGTATGATAAATCCACTTGTGAAACAATCAAATTTACAGTAATACGACAAACTAAATATTAAAATTTAATTTCTCAAGTCAAAATACGTAGAATCCAACATGCAAATTCAAACGATTTTTTTTCATAACGAATGGCTAGGCGTTATCATCCGGCCGTCCAACGTTGTCGGGCCAACAATGTTGCCAGTCAGCGGCCAATGGTAGACGACTGACACACATTCTTTGCCCAATGATGGCCCGATTATAAAACCCCGCTTAGGCATTAAGATTGGGTAAGTTGATCTAGCCAACAAAGACCTCGAATCCAGATTGTCAAACTCACTTCCAAGATTCCACAAAAAGTAAAAATATAGAACTGGGGAAAGTAAGATGTGCAACCAAGAAATTTAAACCCTTCAAACCCCTGCCGGTACAGCATCATCCGGGCTCTACTACAAAAGAGTCTGGAGAATTTACTGCCAATGCCAATAAATATTTTCAGAATATGGCGGACGGTCATCTGCTTAACCCAAAGCGTACCGCTCGATTTATCTTATCTGTTTCCTACTTAAAGCAATAGAAATGGTAATTGACCAGTACATTAGATATGGAGGCTTCACATCGGAATCCGGCTGGACGCAAGGAAGAAGCTGAATTGGACGACACAACACATGGAGCAGATCTGTAGAGAAGAAAGGCACCGACATCAACAAATCGTGGCAACAGTTGAAGGTGTTGTTGTAGAACCATAAAAACTGTAGTATGGCCCACAAGCGGTTAAAGGAACCAGATATAACATGGGACAATGTCCATAACAATAAATTTAAAATTGGCTTATGCTCAAAGTGCGGATACTTTTATAGCTTGCATAGCAAACCGAGGTAAACCGAGGATTAACACCATGGTGTGGAGCCGCAATGACACCATATCAACGAACAGTATAGTTAATAATTTAACCAACTGCACCTGCACTTTTAAGGTGTACTGCGTAAGAAATAATAAAATCGAAATTTCAAAAGTGGAAAGGGTAAAATTATTTCAACTAGACTCTGTTATATTTTTAGTTCGCATACTTACAAAATATTGTGTACGTTGTTGCCTCCATGTCATAAATTTGTTTAGAGAAGCCAAACATTCTTACTTCGAATATGCCGTGCAGACGTTTGAAAAGGAAAGTTATGTTCACTTAAAAGAAAGCACTTTAACCCTATAGGATTTTTGTTCGATCTAAAATTATGTTTATCAGCCATTATAGATACAAAAAAAACCACTCAAACTAAGAAGGAATATTTCTGAAAGCAAATAATACTATCACTTGATATGCAGACTAATAGGTATATTTACAGTTTCCTTAAACCAGGCGCGAATGAAGGGGAGGCAGTGGATGTAATTACCCCCTCAGACTGGAGCGATTTTACTGTTTACAAGAATCTTTATAAACTAATCCCTAATTACACGGATTAGACGCGGAGAGACCCGTATAGGACAAATATTACAAAAAACGTCAATACAAAAATTACTATACTGAAACGGAGCCAACTATAGACTTATTTCGATGAATCAATTAGTATATTTTACAGTAGAGTTAAAGAATTTACTTGGTTCTACAAAAAGTAAAAACTCCCATTATAAGTAATAAATTTTTCTGAATAACAAGGTATTGTCATTATCATGATATTAAATAATTGATCGGGATTATATTTAGAATTATAGTAGAATTCTTAACTGAATAGTGGGGTCCTAGATCCCATTTAGGTAACAAGCAAAAAACTGTATGACATGGGGGACATCGTTTGCGAGTGACAGGGTGATTCATATATTAACAATTTTCACGGTATGCAAATCATTATTTTATTTTTATCCTTTGATCGACTCAACGCAGCAACATCAAACATACAAACATAATTGTCAACAATGTTGATCTTACTCTTTTCATTACACGTACAGTCACTTGCGAAAGTGAAAAAAATTTTTTGTTTTGAAATTCATGTAATTAATTAACGTCCTTTTTATTTTTATTAAATTGCCCATCTTATTACCTTTCCAAAAAGGCACACCATGCTCCAGCTCGAGGAAGGATCTAGAAATTTATACATAGAAAACATGTTGGGAAATATTATTAAAATCTGCAATTTAAAAAAATTAAACTCATACTAAACTGAAAATGATTTTTAGTGAATTCAAAACATATTAAAATTAATGTTGTTATGTTACAACAGCTGCTCGAAATATCCTTCGATGAATGCAAAGAACGCCCCTCTCGTAATTCCGTCCATGTAGTACCAATTCTGCTGACTTATTCGTCTTCATCGGTAACAGGCCTGAAATTAACTTCATCCATCATTATTTTCATAAAAAAATTGTTCAATGGAGTTAAGGTAAGGCTTTCCCTCAGTATAAATATGGATAAAGCTTTAGGTGAATATCCATCATATTCTGCTTGCATTTGAATAACGATTTGTTTGGCAACCTTGTAAAATAAGAATTTGAGTGAAGAAGATGATAAACTGTGCATTTATGCTGCTTAGAAAAGATTCCCGAAATATTACGGTACGTCCAAATTTGACCTGAAGAATATAGAGGTGGGAGCAACTTGAAGCACTTGTATCGTGCGTTGTTCTTTACATCATGATCGATGAGAGATGGGTTGAGAATGGGATGGGTGTTTTTTAAAGAACATTAAACAGCATTGAGTTTTGGATGTATTAAACATCATACGGTTTGCTCTTCCCCAAGCGGGAATGGTAGAAATGTTTTTGTTTAATGGTCAAAATATGTCTTCTCGGTTAATTTCTGTAGAGTTCCCAAGAGAATTCATTACAGAATTAAAAGTGTACGCGAAATCGAGAGTGCTGTCGTAAGAAATAAGGTTGGTGACAGAAGTGAACCCTGAGGTACACCGATATTTATTTCGTAGAGCCTGACAAAAAACTGTCTATCTATTTTGAGAGGTGAAAATCCAGACCAACTGCTTGAAGTTTGGATAAAAGATTATACCAGGCTCTATGCAAAAGCTTTTGAGACATCAAAAGCGACCAAAAATATGGCGACAGCGATTCCAACGTTCCATTAGGCGGTTAGTAAGTCTCCGGTTGACCGGCAAGCGTGGAAACCGTACTGAAAATCGTTGATAACCTGGTTGTTTTATAGATATTTCATCAACTGCTAGTTGATGAGGTAATGAAAAAAATGTTAGCAAGAGTAAATATCTCATTATAGAAAGCGAATTTCCTTTTAAATAATTAGTGCTAGGGGAAAAACTTTGCCGGAGAGGTTTTGCCAAGGGGCGCAGCATTTAAAAAACAGGAGCGAAAAACCATCAAGTAGCTTTGGATACGTCGAGTTTAGAGAGTATCTTGAAAACTTTCCGAGTGCGAAAGTGTAGTGGCTTTTGCCTGCTGGTGCACCGCGGTGGAGATGGAAGTGGCTGCAATGCAGTAGTAAGTAAGAATTAGCAGCAAAATTAAAAAAAATCCCCTTATGGATGATTGGTAGTAATAAAGAACTGGTTAATTTATTTTTTACGGTTTTGACAAAAAACCAGAAGCCCTTACTACTTTTGGGTAGCAAATACCACGGACGTATGTAAGGGGGTTTTATGGGGTCGGGACCCCCCCCCCCATTTGAAGCCCCGCACTTAAAAATGTTATGTTTTTAACATATAAATACAAAATTATCAAAATACTTTTATAGTTTCAATACAGTTTAAGTGAAATTTGAATTTCTGTCAGACTTTCATGTTAATTACTTTTAAATATTAATCTAACTCTTCAAAAACTATTTTTTCGGTACGTTGTCTACTTCGGCAAAATTCAAATTCAAATGCAAATATTCTCCCAGGCGGCTATGCCATTGGAGAATTGCCACATAGTAGGCTTAGGGACAATTGACAGTTGTTCCGAAATTTTCGATCCAGTGTCTCGCGGTTAAAAACACATGAAGCGAAAAAGTCTCTTTTGGGTTTTTTTCCTAGAAAAGACAGACCTATTGAACACACATCAAAAGGCAATGACATGTTTCCGACTTATGCAGAATCCTTTAATGAAAAATTAGCAGAAGCGGGCCCGTCTAATAAAATTGACGATGAAGCAAAAAAGGGTAAGTAGCTCATTTATTATTTGTGAAAAGGTTTTTAGAATTTGAACTGTAAATGTTGTAGTCTAATTGTGGAGACTAATTTTCGGTGCAATAAAGTACCCGGGATCTAAAGTGACATCTGTGTTTTGATCTCACCTGAGATCTCAGTTAACTTATATTCAGTAGAGTGTATCCAGTGAACCTCAAAACGTTATATAAACGTTTTATAAAGGGCATTTCCACGCGTGAGTTCCAGACGTTCGTACGCTAACTTACACTGTACTTGACCAAACTAATATTATTCCCCGGAACTAAATAAATATTATGGTTTCGAAATTGTGTGATTCTTATGTACACAATTCTGCAAATCTAAGCACGTAAGGCCAGAAATAGTGAAAGTTAGCGCAAAACGTCCTTAAATTACGCGTGGAAATGTCCTAAACGTTACTTGAACGTTCTCAAAAATGTTTTCAAACTGTTCAAAACAGCCATGTTCGCAGAAATGTATTGTGATGGTTTACGTTTTTCCTTTCTTTCAGCCAAAATTAATTTCTCGCCAGGTTTTGATATTGGGAGGTATAAATGCCATCCTCCAAGCAATGACGATGAGAAGCTGAAAGCCATAAACAGAGCCCAGAGACCACATCGGATACTTTTAAGTTTCCAGTTACTGGCAAAAAGAACCTTTCAACTTCACTGGACTAAGAAGCATTCTTGGGTTGTGTATTCAAATGTTATGAAGGGAGCACTTTGTAAAATATGTGTTATTCTTAGTGAAATACAAGGTGGTCGTGGTCAATAAGAACTTGGAGCCCTTGTTAGTAAGCCGTTTACCAACTGGAAGAAAGCTTTGGAGTCCTTTGAACATCATGCAAATACAGAGTACCATAAATTCGCTGTCGAGCAGGCAGCAAATTTTGTAAAGGTCGCAAAAGGCAAAGCCCTTGATGTTTCAGAATCCATCAATGTTGAAAATAATAAAGTAGCTGAAGATAACAGAAAAAGATTGAAAGCTATTGTAGAGACAATTCCTCTGTGTTGAAGAAAAGAAATGGCCCTAAGAGGAAACCGTGATTCGGGAGAAATTGGAATACACGAACCCACACATAATGATGGTAATTTATGAGCACTTCTTCGTTTTCGTGCAAGATCTGGTGATGAAACATTGAAGAGCCATTTACTCACACAAAACATCCACAGTAGAGCCATCGGGAATCCAGAATGAAGCGCAACTACTTGAAAGAGTCAAAGCTGCTGGGGTTTTTAGTGTACTAGCTGATGAAACCCAAGACATATCACGACGAGAACAATTAGCTTTATGTTAACGATACGTGGACTGCTCATCTGCAACATCAGTTATCCGTGAGGATTTTCCTGAATTCATCTATGTAGAAGATGTTCAGCTCAAGCATCTTTTATCCTATAACTTAGATATGGATAAGTTGAATGGGCAAGGCTTTGATGGCGCTGCAGTGATGAGCGGCCGGCTATGAGGTGTGAGAACAATAATCGCAGAGAAATACCAGAAAGCGCAATTCGTACACTGTGTAGCTCACGTTCTTAACTTAGTTCTAGCACATTCATGTCAGATACCTATGATACGGAACTGTATCGGAACCATAAAAAGTATAATTAACTTTTTCCGACAATCGCACTCAACACTCATTGCACTCAACACTTATCTCCCTTTGTGAGACGCGGTGGACCAAAAAACATGTGGCTGTGGAAAGATTTGCAGAAATGTTTCCTGTAGTAAGTACATGCAATACTTGAGACACTTGAAAATGCTGCTAGTAGGGATGTAGTCACCCAAGCGTATCAACTGCAGACCGCCATGGAAAATAGTCAGTTAATCGTGTCGCTAGTTATACTGAGAAAAGTGTTTTCGTATACAACAAACCTAAACAAAGCAATGCAGGAGGTCAATGTCGATTTGTCCAACACAGTTACGCTAAGCCATAGCAAAAACAACTTTACAAAATCTATGGAATGAAATGCAGTTTTCCACGAGGACCAGTAATAACTCCGAAACAAAAGAAACCCTTAAAAAGATAGCGCAGATGGGTCAAAATGAGTGCATGAATTATCCGAGTGAATACGAGATATGGCACAATCACTGGAAATCTGTAGTGCAAAAACCTGCCACTGCAATAGAACCTATCGATCAGTACGATGAAGAGTTTTTTCCTTTAACGAAGAAGCTCCTAATCATTTTAGCTACACTTCCAGTGTCCACTACCCCTGAAAGATGCTTCTCTACTCTGAAGAGGTTAAAAACTTACATAAGAAATAAAACAGGAGATGAAAGACTGACTGGCATTGCTCTAATGAGTACTCATCGTGATCTGGCAGTGGAAATAGATTCCGAAAAAATTATAGACAAGTTAGCAATAAGATTGAATTTAATAATGTAAATTAAAGTTCTTATTTTGGTTACATAACCTTTTGGTTTTTGGTTTAAAATCAAACTAAATGCCAAAGTCAATGACAAACTTAAACATAATCTTTGACTTAAATATAAAACAAAGAATAGCGTATATTCAATGATATCTTAATACTGTATTATGAATTATATAATGACGAATATAATAGTATGTAATATTCAACCGTTTTAGATTTGTTGTTACTTTTGTGTTTCCTTTTGTTATTAACAAATACCTCTACTGCTAGCTCAACATATTCTTGGTACATTCAGAAATATTTATAATGCGATACTACTATGTCTCATCCTGGGTATATTCTGAAAACATTCTGTTCTGCTATGTTTCAAAAAATACTTGGTACTTTTTTGATATGTATATACTCTACCCAGAGTACATAGTATAGTATACCCATACTACTCAGAAGTATCCCTGGCTTGTCGCTGGAATGTTTCGAGTGATATTTATATAGTTATAAAAATACATAAATGATATTAATTTTAAAAGTCGTTTAAGACTGTTAAAAACTTTTGAATATCGCTAAAAAACGATAATGAATTTTTTCGACTTATTTGAGAATACTTTTTGCTTGAGTTAAGAATAATCCAAGAATATGTTGGTGATATACCAAGGATGTACCTCATCTTTCTGGGATATTTCTTAGAAAAGCACCCAAAATACACTAGGGATATGACAAAAATATTTTTAAAAAAAATCGATTTGATAAGAAATACGAAACAATCCAGTGATATTCCCATGTCTCATTCTATAGATTTTGTCTTTGATTTATTTAATATATTCCATAGATTTCGCTTTTGATAAATTATGACGTCACCATGTCACTTCAGCTCCAATACCTACTATAGAGTAGTAACTTTTTCTCTGTATAAAGTGCACTGCCGGACACCTCCCTTATGAAAGCTATGGCTACGTCCGTGGCAAATACCGTCCGTGTAACACTTAGGCCGAAGTTGAACTAATATCAAGAACATGAGTCGGACACTTAACCAGTTGTTGCATATTAAGGGACTCTCCAAGTAACTCTACGTGTTTTCCAGACGAGCTATTAATAGAATTCCTAAGCCACTGTGTTTTCTGGACGTTGAAATTGCCAGCTAAAATGATATCTGAAGACAATTTATCAAAAGAACACACAGTTTCAGAGTCAGACATATTTGGGCTACGGTATAAAAGGCAGAAATGAGTGATGTGTCTATGGAGTTTAAATCTAATCCCGAAATAATTAAATTCTGGATTAGTGAAAGTGAATTGTGGGAGATGTGAAAATGGCACATCATTTCTACTGTAAACAGCTATTCCGCTCTGAGGAGAGAAAATCGGCACTGGATGATAACCAGGAATGCGATACTGATTAATATCAAAATCAGAAACAAGCTTGGTTTCACTTAGTGCAAAAACAGTCGGCTTTTCACAAGTCAAGTGGCAGTATACTGAAAAAAAGTTATGCTTTAAGCCACGAATGTTTTAAAAATTCAACGAAAATTTTTGCATACTTCCGTAATTTGCCCAAAACAAATCAAACCAAGAACGTACAACGACACAAGGATTGATGAATGGCATCCACAAATTAAAAGCAAAGCCACCTCGATGAGGTCAAAAGCGACAGCATGATTGAACTTTGATCATACCAAAGGCTGCCAAATGTTTAACAATGGAGACTCATTAAGCAGATTCAACGATAGAAAAAATAAAAAAAATAAAGGGCTCACCATACTGTGCTTCCTAATATAGCATAAAAGCCCTATAACACTAAAACCCTAAAAACACTATACTTTTGATTTTATATTAACTCTTCCCCGTCCCCGAGTAAAAATTATTTTTATTTATTAATTTTTTATTAGGGAGCAAGATCGGCGGCACGCCTGTCCTCGTTAGCAGTCAACTCGAACTCCAAACTAAAATTATGACTAAGAATATACTGAACCTTCCTGTGAAGGTGCCATCGAAATCGGACTAACCGTTTCCGAGATTAGCCCGGGTCCTTTACGATTATTTGCACATGTCACTCACTTCTCACCCTTGTTCACAAATATATCTTCTAATTAAATAATTTAACGGCAGCGGGAGGTTCATTGTTCATATCTCTACCCCAAAAGTATAGATTAGATACCAATATCTTATTTTTACATGTCACTTCCCCAATCCCTCACCTTGCAGTCTAATCTGCGTCTACGAATATAGTGATCCTTTCTGTGAAAGATTAGCTGTTTCCGAGATTAGCCCGGACAAACAGGTAGACAGACTGACAGAAAAATATTTTTAAAAATAATTCAATAGTCTTTCATATCATGTAAATAATTAGCCTAAAAAATTACAATTCTTTTAAAATCACAAACAGATACTCCAATTTTATTAATATAGAAATAAAGATTAAAATATGTAGTAAGTGAGAAACAACAATAAGAAAATAATTTTTACCTCCGATTACTACTTGTACTAGCCAATTTTTTTTCGATTGACTAAATAAATCAAGTAAATTATTTACGCAAAACAAATCCACTGTGACTTGCTAAATTTCACCTGGAGATAAATACTTTTTTCGTAGTTTAGAGTCTACACAGCAATGTCACTCGATCAATTATATTTCAGGTAAAAGATAAAAAGTTGAAATAGAGACTTGGTCAGCTTAACCAGTATATCGACGATATTATAGTTCAAGAATATATTTTCCTCTTCGAAACAAGTTCCACTAAAAATTTGAAGTCCAATCTGCAAACACAAGTCTGATATATCAAAGTTAAAAAAACACCACTGACATCTACAAATATAGTAGATTAGCTCACTTTCAAAGAAATTCTCTTTTGGTCACTATCCGTTCAATCAATGGTCGGAAACGAAATTAAAAATTCTCGTCTACGACACCGATGGGATTAATAAAACTTAAAAGAGGAGGGTATTCGATATTATAGGACAAAGGAGCTTTTATCCCTCTTTACATACCAGAAGTAAACGCAAAATGACATATTTTCAATATTTCCTAATAGATGAGACATGACTTTTAATTATCCTGAAACATGGCAAGAAAGGACCATAACACTCCTAGAATTTCCCTTAAATTTTAAAAGAACGAGCAGTACTTGTTAATTAAAAGTAAATTCGCTTTCTATAATGAGATATTTGCTCTTGCTAACATTGTTTTCATTTCCCTCCAACTCACTCGAAAATATGACTAGGATTGCCAGCAATATTAGGAGTTGCACTGTGGCAAAATTTGTGATATAACTGCTACTTATAATTCAAGCTAAATTACGATTTAGCCAATCTTGTCAATGAAGGCGGAAGTAACGATTCCACTAAAATAATGGTCTTGAATAAAAGATAAGAGGAATGCTAGATCGGAAAAGTTGTAAATAAGAATTTTAAATTAGGTTTATACGTTTTCTAATTTTGAATACAATTTCTAGGTTAAGGCATGTCAGTTTTATTTTGAAAGTCTCAAAGTTAAGATTTTTAGCTATGAAATATCTCTGTATTATAGGTTAGAGTTGGAGTTAAGCTTTAGCTAGCCTTACACCTCCATTGTGCCCCATAAATTCGTGGTAATTCTACCTTGCTCTCATAACCAACCTGTTTCCCTAAGGAATCTCAGAACGGCTTGGAGCTCTACATTCCGCAACTCCGTAAGCCCTGAAAAGACGTAACTACGCCTACGACTCTTTGTCTCCACACAGGACACTCGCAGAGTACACGGCGAACTGATTTAATAACCTCCGAATTCCTAAAACTCCAACAAAAATCTTTGCCATCTTGACCCAGTATGCTGGCATTGTTGTTTATGGTCCAGTGATGCGTTACAAGCTCTACTAGGTTCCTGGAGTCGATTTTGCTACCACTGAGATGTACTTTAGTTCTCTTACCGCACACAGTCAGCAGTTGTCTAGTAATACAATATGTGTCCCGGTTTGTGCACCATCGTTGTTAATATCTGCTTTAAGGATGCCGATCGGAATTTTCACAAATGTGATCACTTTAAATCTATTAATCTCAGCACCTTCCTTCTGAGATTTATTCGCTCTCTCATTTCCTAGGATATTTCTAAGTGCAGATACCCACCATAGTATTATGACACCTGGATGTTTTACATAATTTCATTAACTTCGATTGTACCTCCATATTGTCAGTATACATATATGGGGATTTCAATATTGGACTATGTATGCCTATTTACTAGTGTAGCCGTTTGGTTGATACTATTTCCACCTGAAAGACACTGTATTTGTCGTTTTTTTTCGTTATATCTGGTAGCAGGAAGTCTGTGTTGATTTTGCTATTGAAGCAGTCTAACTTAAAAATGAAATTAGAATGCCTGTATATCCTCCCCTCCCAGCACCCCACATCCTGTAGGCTAACTGCACTTGTCGCTGCAACCATTCTGTAGTGTTTATCCAGAGGCAACAGTTCCAGTATGACCTCCAAAGCCACCGTGGGCGAGGTATATAGACATCCAATAATTTCCAGACTGACCGCTCTGTGCACTGACGGTCGGTAGTGTCTCTTTCTTCCAGAGCTTTCCACCAGACTAGTGAGACGTGCAAAGGATTCCTCTGCCTATGATAGTGTACGTTCCATGCACCTTTGGCTTTAAGCCCCCATTTGACCCCAAAGATCATCTTGCATACATATATAGAAGGCCCAACTTTTTATATTCCTTATCCAGTTAAGTTTTGGAGTCTAATATTAGACAAAAGTACTTGGCTTCTCCAGAAAGGGTTAGACTTTTTCCTTCCAAAATTGGGAGCCTAAACTCTGGTATTTTCCTCTTTCTGGTGAAAAGCATAAGCCCATCTTTGACGGGTTAATGTTTAGTCCCTTATTACAGGCTCAGTATTCAGGTTTTCGAATCACGGATGTGTAATTGAATACCCTTTTTTCACTGCAAAAACACATATCCTTAATTCCTTTTCTGCCAAGGCTGTGCTTGGCATCATTAGCTATCCCCTGTAGTCTAATTTGTAACGCGTTAATCGATTTGGATGATTTTTTGTTGTGGTACAGAGTAGCAGTCAAAGATTGTTTTTTGCTGGTGGTTGGGTGAGGGGGTAGTTAAATTTTGTATCGTGTGGACCAATTTAAATGATTCTAATTTTAACGTATAGAATAGGGAATATGTTCTATTCTATGTGGGGAGACGGGGCGGAATTATCTTCGTTACGCGTAGACCGATTTGGATTATTCCTTTTTTTTTTGTAAATATGAAAACAAATTTTCAACTTCATTGTGGTGTGGAGAGGTACGCTAACTGCTTAGTGTTTGCACCGATTTGGATGTTGCTGTTTTTGATATACATAACTTTGTTAACATGTGGAAATTTTATGCTAGAGTATTTTTCTCAAACTGACAAAAATTTTGGCTTAAAGTGAGACTGGGAGGAGGGGCGACCTAAGATTATGAAACGAACATGATGGGCTACAACCGAGGAAGAAGTAAGTATTTTCCTTTATTTGGTAGAACTCCTTCTATGTGTTCGTCTTTGCTATGACAGTAGTAAAATTCTGTCGATTTTAAGGGGTTTAATAGTTGCAATTATAGTAATTTTTCGTTAATTCATAAAGTGTTTCTCTAAAATTCTGAAGCTTGTGTATGTGGAGCAAATTGTACCCGAAGACATTTCTTCTTCGTTGATATATAAGTCATATTTTGGAAAACGTATGATTTATATTAACCTTGAGTGTGTTTGATAGTGTGGTACGGCATGTTTGATTTTCTCTGTTCTTGATCGATAATTTTCCAAAATATTTTTTATCAATGTCTTCACTTATTCTGTAACAGCTCTTACCATTACTCTGTCATCTCTTAGGGTCCCTTTTCTTTTTCTTCCTCTCCCTTATTATTTTCTGCATTTTTTTTAAGAATTTTGCTTCAATATTTGATATCCCAGAGTATTTCTATTAGTATTGTACGATTTAGTCAAATCACTGACGAGGATTTGACATTCGTACTCAGCTACAATTGCAGCGCTTTTTCAACTGAGAGCTCACTTATCACTTTACGCGCACTTTAGATGACTCTACAACATTTTACAACAAGCAAATTTTAACTGTTTTCTTTTACTGCGAGAATTCAACGTGTGGCCAATATCGATATACCATTATTTCAAGGAACAATTTGTAGGCATTTACAAACAATTTCTGTCATTAATTTCTCAGTATAGAGGGTGTTACTCATATGTAAGGTGTGCCAAATTAAGTGGGTTGATAAACCTCTGTGCAGAAAGTAGTAGGGTAAGGAAGGGGCAATTCAATCAGAAAGTAGTAGGGTAAGGAAGGGGCAATTCAATCATTTGGGAATTACAGGTTTATTCATAAATTTGCAATTTGCTACTTTCATGGTATGCGTATCATAATATTATTTTTATCTTTTGATTTACGCATCACAGAGGCATCAAACAAACACCAAAATACTACTATCCTAATGCCCTTTCCAGAATTGTCAGAAATATTAACCATTGCAGGTACGGTCACTTCCAAAAGCGAATTTTTTTCTGAAATTACCAAATTTTCAAAATTTTCCCAAGTTTTCTCTGAAATTCATATAATTATTCAGCCTGTTTTTTATTCTTAAATTGCCAAAATTTCTATCTCAACCTAAAAGCACAACCTGTCCAGATGGAAAGAGGATGCAGAAATCCATACGTAGAAAACCTTTTGGAGAATATTATTATAATCTACACTTTTTTTGACATAGCCATAGCCCAAGGGACAACCCCATTATGCGTTAGCACGGCCTTGCCCAGAAGGAAATTAGGGTAAGGGGAATGAAGGAACTTAAATGTAGTATTTTTGTATTCCTGCGAGACAGACAACACACCAGGGACGGTGGGGATTTCTTATTTTAAAAACTCACGGGGAGACCGAGGCTCAAATTCTGGAACCATGACGTGGCGATCGTGCCACGCCACGATCAAACTCCGTTTCCAAAGAAGTTAAACTTGTACTAACCCTAATATGCATTTTATGGAATTCAAAACTCATTAAAATTAATGTTTTAAAAGCTGTTTGAAATGTCCTATATATACCAATAACCTCCTAATACCCTGTTTAACGTGTACTGTAGCCACTTAGTCTCCCGTATTTTCGTCGCGGTAGTTCCAACTCTGCTAACTAATTTGCCTCTATTGTTAGCAGACCTTGAATAAACTCCATTCCTCACTGCTTTTCATAAAAAAATTATTGTGGAGTAAGATCTGGAGATCTAGTACCGCAAGGAATCAGTGCACCTCTTCCAAAAGGAAATTGTTCATTTAATATTGCCTTCGCAATATTGGCAGTATGCGCTGGGGCTCTATAGCGTTAGTAAAACATTGAACTGGGTCCGAAAATCGAAATCAAAATATTGACATATTCTTATGTTTCCAGGACACTATAGTATTTCTAGATTGTTTTTGAAATAAATGTCTGTGTCATGTGGTCATTTCATGCCTGCACGAAATCTTGCAAATAAAAAAATATATTGGCTTTTTTAGAGTGCCAGTCAAAGTATATTAATGTCAGTATGATCTGAAAGAGGTTGCTGGAGGATAGACGGATGAGTTGAAGCCTTCTAAGATACGGCGATCCTCAGCTGGACATTCTCAAGTGTAAGTTACACCTTCAAGCGGTAGTAACCGGGCAATGCATCCTAGAACGTAGTCAAGTAACTTATGCGGGAGGAGATAACCTCTTAAAAAATACCCCTAACTCCAAGGTTGTAGTAGGCCATGTCATGTCATGCAGTAGTGTCCCTCTATCTGCAGAACCTAGGGGTAATTGGGTTGCGAATGGCGTCTCCTCATTAACATCTGTAGGAGTGGAGGTGGAGGGTATGGTAGACCCTATTAGGTTAGCCATACACACGGTACGAAAAACACAACAGAAGCAGCTTTGGGAAAAACACCTTTTGAAGGTTCTGTGGCGGCTATGGCGGCTGGCTTGCTCCCGCCCGCTTAAACTGCTGTAGGAGTCCTGGAAGAAGGTGCAATTGGCAAAATAATAACTAGCACTTCCTCAGGTATGGCGGTGCAGAGATAGTAGACTCTAACGAGTTGGGTATCTCCACGGTACACGCACCAGTAGAAGATGCAGACCTGCCTTACAAAGGGTTAGATGTGGTTAATCCGGAGGAGGTTACTGGTCGTGGCTCTGGACTAAAGTTTTGTGGCCTGGATCCCTTCAATGCCATGAACAAAGAAGGGGTGAAGGTTGTAATTACGCATAGACCAAGAAGGAACACTTTAGACGGTGGAACAACATGGATTCCTGCAGATAGGCTAAGATTCTAGCAGTGACCCAGGAAACCGAGGTTCAACACTTCACTTTATTTGTTTTAGATATTCGCTTATGTTAAACATAACCCGGTGACATGGTGAACGTGAAAAAAGCAAACTCGGGAAGAGAGACTAGAAAAAAAGTGGAAACTTGAAAGGTTACGCTACCAAAAAATTAAAAATGATCCGATCAAGAATTCTGAATTAAAAGAGAAAGAAAGACAAAAATATTATAAAAAGAAAGAGAAGGGACAAGTTAAAAGTATTAAAGATATGACTGATAGGAAGCAAAGGGCTATCAGAAAGATATGGAGAGAGAAAACTACAATAGAAGACATAGAGATCGCGTAAAGCAACAATCTATCAGAAATTATCCGGTAACACCGCTTTCATCTGATAATTAAGACCCACCTGCAATACAAAATAATGTAGCTCTAGCTGCTAAAAGATGATCTGAAAATCAACGAAAAACTAAAACGAGAAGCTAAAATTTGAGATTGAAACATGAAGACAAAAAGTAAAAAAGTACCAAAAAAAGCTAAAGCCAAAGTACAAAGTTTTAGACCAAATTAATATGAAATCTATAAGACGATCACAGTCTGTACAAACAAGTTTACTGGATATGACACGGAGGACAGGAAAAGATATAAAAGTTCGAAATAATAGAATGCAGTTACTCAGTTTTTTGAAGAAAACTGCAATAGTCGTTTATGCCTAGGTAAAAAACACAACATTACAAGGAATAAAAAAAAGAGAAGAGATTCTTACAGGATTCTATGAAAAATCTACACTCAAAGTTTGTGAAAACTAAAAGGATCATCAAAGAGAAACGTGCTTATGTGTTACTCATGCGAACATGGAGTTGACCTTAGTTTCCTGAAAACAAACTCAAATTATAAATTTTATGAATTATCAGACAATGCTTAATTTTCTGTGTTGCGATCGATACAATGGAACATACCTTTCGCAAGACTGAGGCAACTGCAGAACACGCTCAATAGATTATCATGAGTTCGACAATTCTATTTTGATCGAACACTCTTCATGGCAATGTATTTCTGAAGAAATGTTAGACATAAAAACCAAAAAAAGCCGGTAAGATCCGAAAATCTACTAAACAAACTTCGAACTATGCTCCGAAAGATATTGTAATGAAGCTTGAAGATAACTTAGGTACTTTTCTAAGGCATGAGGCAAATATTATACATCAATACCAAACCATCAAAAGTTTAAAGAAAATTTAACTGATAAAGATACTGTGATCCACATGGACTTCTCAGAAAATTACAACACAAAATTATCTGAAGAAGTCCAATCATTCCATTTCGGTGGATCACGCACCCAAATAAGTTTGCATACTGTGATCGTACGAAGGAGGGGACAAAATGTTTCGCTACAATGCTACTATAAACTGAATTTCAATTGTGGGACGAATGAAGTGTGCAATAATTCTACAGGTTTAGTAGTCTTTTTAAGTGATCAGTGCGCTACGGGTGAGGCGAGTTGTCGATCGGTGGGCTTATGCCATGTCTTGGGGGGCACCTGAAGTAATGTCCTTATCATCTGAGTGGTTGCCCCTGTCCAGAGTGGGAGCGCTTTGTAATATTTTTAGCAAGCAATGGTCGGGACTACATGTTTGTCACCTTAACGCTAGGAGCATCCGAAATAAGGTTGATATAATGCAGGAAATGTTTGGTCAGACGGATATGCATAGTATTTTTGTTTGTGAGACATGGTTAAATGCTGACGTTAATTCGCGCTTGGTCGCATTAAGTGGATTTAGTGTCTTTCGGTGCGATAGAATTGGACGCAACGGAGGAGGAGTTGCCATCTATATTAGAGATACCTTTAGGGCTAAACAAATTGGTTGCTCTAAACCGGGTGACGCACTTGAGTTCATCTGTGTTGAAGTCAGTACATACGGTCACAAATGTGTTTTGATTTGCGCGTATTGTCCACCAGGTTCTTTTGATTTGGATGGAAGCTCCTATTTCCAGGAAACTGTGTCTGCGATGTCACTACGCTACAATAACGTTATCATTGGTGGTGACTTCAATGTAGATTTGTTGAAAAATGATTCGGTCTCAAATAATTTTAGGTATTTGTTGCAGACTCCGGATCTAAAAGTCGCGAACACTCTTCCAACTTACTTTCGTACACAAAATCCTTCACAATTAGACTTGTTTCTGGTAGCTAACATAGACTCAGTGAAATTTACAAACCAAATTGATCCACCCAGTAACTTTGACAATGATTTCATCTATATGACTTACAATTTACCTGTTAATCCCCACTCCTCCGTCTCCTCCTTCACTTATCGTGACTTTAAAAATATTGATCATGAAGCATTATTTAACGAATGTCTAATAATACCCTGGGAACGCATATGTAACTGCCGTACATTAGATGAGAAGGTGGTGTGCCTCACTCAATATTTGAATTACCTGTTTAACAAATACGTCCCTACCCGAGTATGTATAATCCGATCCCAAAGCTGTCCCTGGTTCACTGACGAAATCCGAATAATGATTGCAGAGAGAGATCTCCTTTATCGACGATACAGGTTTACACGGGCCGATACTGACTGCAGACGTTATAAAATTATGCGCAATAAGGTAAGCTCGGCTGTTCGTTCCGCAAAGCGAGTCTACTCCAAATCAGCTATGGAGAAACCTGCATAAACTAGGAGTATGTGGTAAGGATAGATCTCCATGTGATATAGACCCAGATGAGCTTAACAGTTTCTTCGCTTCTGATCAGGATAATACTGACTGCTCTTCAATACAGTCGCCAGCTGAGGATGAATTTGTTGATCCTGATGGCTTTTCATTCAGGTGTGTTGATGCGGATGAAGTAGTTGCAGCAGTCACGGCCATAAAAACGCACGCTGTGGGATTCGACGATTTCTCACCCAAATTTTTAAAAATTATTTTGCCTCATATTCTGCACATCTTGGTGCATCTTTTTAATACCTGTCTTACTAATTCACAGTATCCTGTGCTCTGGAAGAAGGCTATTGTAGTACCGATTCCTAAATCTGGTAAATGCTCTGCACCTTCTGACTATCGCCCAATTAGCTTGTTATGTTTCCTTGGTAAAGTTCTTGAAAAACTAATGTATACTCAGCTAACTGGTCACCTGCATCAACATAATCACTTATCACGAAGGCAGTCGGGTTTTAGGTCAGGCCACAATTGCGAGACAGCTTTACTTAAAGTAACTACTGACTTATATAAAGCCCTTGATGAAGACCACATTGCAATATTGGTACTTCTTGATTTCAGTAAGGCTTTCGATTCGATCGATCATACAATATTACTACTTAAGCTTCGTAGGGATTTCAAATTATCTTCAACTGCTAATAAACTTATTAAAAACTTTTTAATGGGCCGAAGTCAGTCAGTTAAGACACATAGAGATACTCATCATCGTTGGCTGTGGGCCGTGGTGTACCTCAAGGTTCTGTATTGGAGCCCCTCTTGTTTTGTTTGTATATAAATGATCTACCTGCAACCCTGTCTGATGCTTCAGTTCATCTTTACGCGGACGACGTTCAAATTTACTTGGATAGACCGATAGGATTAATTGAAGATTGCATTGCTCGACTAAATGAAGATTTAGGTAGAATATGGGGGTGGTCCCAAAGTAACTACCTTACACTCAATCCCATTAAGTCAACCTGTATTCCCATATACAAAAGAGCAATTGACTTTGCTGATTTATCACCCATCTTCATTAACGACGTTGTAGTTCCATACAGTAAGTCGGCCAAAAGCCTAGGGATGGAGCTGAACTCCACATTCACATGTTGCAGTCATATTTCGAATGCGCTTAGTAAAATCTATAGTAGCTTGAGAAAATTAAGAATTTCTGCCAACTTATTATCGGCCAATATGAAAGCAAAACTTGCTAAAACGCTTGTACTACCTCACTTTATTTTTGGCAGCCTAGTTTTCTCCAAGCTTGATTCTATCTGCCAAAGAAGGATATCTGTGGCATTTAATGATACCATCAGATTCATTTATGGATTGCGCAGGTCCGCTCATATTTCTGATTATATTGATTCCTTTGTTGGATGCTCCTTAGAAACTTATCTTACGCGCAGACGGTTGAAATTTTTATTTAATTTGATTCACTCGAAAAAACCGAGCTATTTGCATGATTATATACAATTCCTAAGCTCTAGTCGACGTAGAAATATTTTGTCACCCAGTTTTCGTACTCATATTGGAGAGCGCTCCTACTTTGTGCAGGCTATTCGCAAGTGGAACCATTTGCCAGTGGATGTTCAGCGTGCTCCTTCTGTTCGGGCATTCAGCGGGCTCTTGACCACAACTCACAACACCTAAGACGCACTTAAGATATCGTATCTTTGTTTCTTCGCACTTCATTGGTTTCTTGTTCATTATTTGTACATTTTTTCACTTTTCTTAATTGTATGTTAGAGAATAGGCTTGCTCAGTTAACTTTATACATGAACTATGCTTAGTTTAATTAATTATGTAACATTATTTCCATTTTTGTATGTACTATTATAAGATTCACGAATCTTTTTGTACCTATGCCAGTGAATAAATAATAATAATAATAATGTCTGAAAATCTAAGCTATAACGTACCTGTCATCTTGGCTCAGCTTAAACCTGTAATGGAACTCCTATCGCATTCAGTAGAAAACGTACATTTTCTAAGCGACGGTCCCGTGACTCAATACCGGAACAAAGATATGTTTTTTTACTGAAGCATACCCAAAGATTTGTAATTTCACCTGGTACTACCACAAAGCTGGTCATGGAAAAGGAGCTCCAGATAGTGTGGGAGGGACATGTAAACGTACCGCCGATAAAATCGTCGCATCTGGAACTGATATCCTATATGCCATAGAAAAGCATTGTCCTGGTATTACAATATTCGTTATTTCTGAAGAGGAAATTCAGTTGCAAAAAACAATCATTGATGACAATCGACAATCGATATCAAGCCTTTTGTACACCCGGTACGAGGAAACGCCTTTATAGGTCGTAAGTTGTTTATGAAAAGCCTCAGTTGCTTTTGTAGCGACTTCTGTATTTACTTCAACTTAGGTGAGATTACTTATCCTTAATATAATACTGCCAAATTGGATGGTGCTGAAATATATACCGATTCTGATGAAAAAATATCTTCAACGAAACACTACCAATTTGGATACTACTGAAGATAACAACTCCAATGCAAACAGACCTTCCTGTTCAAAATCTGCTGATATGAATGACAGTTATAAGAACGGTGATTTTGTTCTTGTAAAGTAGCGGCACAAAAAAAAAAGAATATAGATATGCTGGTGTGTGTTCATCTGATTATGATGAAGAACATGGAGAGATCCTTGTTACTTTTCTAAAGATTTGCAATAATAGTGGTTCTCTTTTTAAAATAGATGAGAATGATAAATGGGACACAAATTTAAGAAAAATTACCAGTGCCAAATATAGTTATGCAGGGTAACAGATTATTCTATAAATTTCAAAAACCAGTTCAAGTATTTGAAAAGTGAGTAGGTATTGTTTTTAGTCTATTAAGAAATCGTTTATTTTGTTTATATTTATATGTTTTGCTCAAAAAGCTAGTTCGAAATTTATGAAATAATGAAATATCAAAATAATTATAATACATCATAATAAAAATAAGTCAATACTCAAATTCTATACCTAATGTACGCTATTTAATTTTTGAGCAGCATTTGTATTTTATTTCAGTTAGAGTTTTTAATTTTGTTTTTAACTAACCTCAGTTAAATTACCTATTGATACAGTCATTATTTTATTGATAGGTATGTAATATTTACTAATTATCCAGAAATAAGGCTGTAAGTTTTTCATTATTTAATTATCAGAATTAGCAAAGCAATAATATAAAATGTTCAATACATTTGCATTTTAAAACTGTTGAGACTGACTGTGCAAGTCTTGTTATTCATTAATAAAGTACTCAAGTAAACCTTAACTACTTATGTAATTTATTTTAATATAACTTTACTTTTCATGTCTAATAATTAGTAGGTTATCACTTCCCTGGCCCAATCAGCACTATAACATATATAACGTAAACTTGTTATATAATTAATATTAAATTAAATTGAGGAGTTTTTCTTACGTGACACCGAAAAACCCTTTATCGTATAATCACCTGAACTGAACAACTGAAAATAGTGTTGATCATAGTTTTAAGACAAAACTTATACCACACTTTATTACATTCTGCAAATAAATAAAGGTAAATAAGTACACTTTACAATGGTACTTGACTGTAATAAAGCCAGTAGTAAAAACTCTGGATAATTGAACTTATGAAGTAAAACTAAGAAAAAGATAAACTAAAGTAAGATACACTAAATATTCAAGATACTTTAAAATATTGAAAGCTAGTTAGAGTGAACAGAATAATTTGATAAAAACCAGTGAATTATATAAATTAATGTACGATCAAGAACAACATATATTAAAAGTGAGCTGAACGAAAGTTATTATATTCCGAAAGATTTAATTGTAAAACATTTCAATTAATTATTAGGTATATTGGCCCAGATGAAAAAGTTATAAGAAAAAGGCAAGTATTGGAGTCATGGTCGAGATTCTTATAAAAAGTTTGATCTATTCTGCCGAGTGCTGTAGATAATTGTAAAATAGTAAAGGAAAACTTAAGAACGACACATGCATAGAAGTTAAATTAAAATAAGAAAGAAACGTGGACTTTACCGGGACTTATAAGATGCCAGGAACTAGACTTGCTGGCAGAAAGATATTGAGGAAGTTAAGCTTTTGTATTTCTTCTGTGTAAAACTTTCGTGACTTCGTGGAGAATTAAGCTCATTTGCATTCATATAATGGCTTTTATTAGAAGATTACTTTATCACCTTGAAGGTTTCCCCCTTGTTTTATTAATTTCGATTTTAGCGAGGAATTTGTTAAATAGATATAAGACTTTAATAAACCATATATGGGAGCAATTTAATATTGAAAGGTTTCGTGCTTTAACTTATACTTAGCAAACATAGGCATAACGAGCCAGAAAATGCAGGCATCAAAATATTTCGGCTCTTTTACTGGAGTACATTTATATTTGAGTCGAAGCAAGTGATAACCTTTCAATACCGGTGGTCCCAGTTTCGAACCCAACTGGCGCTCAATGGTCGGAATAAAAAAAAAGAGCTTGCCAAAACCTATTGATTTTCTGTGGAAGATAAATGTCCAGATCACAAAACGGGAGTAAATGATAACGTGTCGGGTTAACAATCTGGAGGTCCCAGGATTGAATTCCACCGGCGGCGACCCATGGTTGTTTTCTGACAGCAGATTGCGATAAAAAGGCCAAGGGGGTGACAGAGAAAATGTGAGTGGTTCGAAATCCACTTTAAATTGTAGGTCATCTTGCAACCGTTGGATTGAATCTGGTGAAGTTATTCTCCCGCTAAAAGGCGGACATAGGTCCACAAGGGCTTACGGAAACGAGAGAGAGAGAGAGAGAGAGATAGAAGTCCTCTTAAGTTAAGCAAACTCCATATCACACCTTAACAACCACATTGTTATGACTAGGATTTAAAGTTCCTGAGGTCACTGTTGTAACTGTTTAAGAAGTTTGTCATCATTTTCCAAAACAACTGAGGTAAAATTAGGATTATAACCTTAATTTAATCACATATTTAATAACCCTATACGATTCCGATGAATGACTTGTATTTAAAATCAAAGATGGCTTTTTTAGAAAGGCTTAAAAGAAATTCTCGCGAGCCGCAATAAATTTTGCAGTTTTTTTAAAGACGTGTTGGTCATTGCCATATTAAGTCCGCCATATTGAATTTTTAAAATCCTATAATTAAATTATATATTAATATTATATTTGTTGCTTCGGTATAACTTTTTTAAAATTTTGTCTGCTATTTTGTATAGCTAAAAACCACCACTCAGGTATGTGGCACGTATTTCGAATCAGCAAAATGAAACGCGAATTTTCTCTAGCTAGAACCACAATTCAGGTTACTGTGCGGAGAACACGCATGATTTTTTTCTGTTTAGAACGGATTACCATAAAAAGAACCACTGGGGGTTGCAGAAGTAATGTCAGTGTTAATCGCACTCCATGCCACACAAGGGTTTGCGGGAACTAGAGAGAGAGTGTTTTAATTAAGTAGTATGTTAAGTAGAGCTGAATTTTGTGGGTTTTCTTTGCGTTTAAATGCTTCAGAATGTTTTCACACAAACTACCATCGAGCATTTTGCAGACAAATCTTGCAGACGTCTTTCGCTCATCGAAATCCGATTCAATGTGCACTGTTAATAGCGCTAAAAGAACGTTCCCAAGCGGCTGTGCTGAATCCAAATGCTTGAATTTTAGCGAAGTATTTTGGTACCCACAGATAAGCCAGTGTCTCATGGGTAACAACGCTTTAAGAAGCTCTTCGGATGTCTCACTTTTGAAGAATGCTTGCACTACTTCGAGCTCGCCTTTATCTGGTTAACGCATATAGTGGTCTAAATCTCTCTACAGTCATTATAGAAATTCAAGCATGCTAAAATCAAATTAAAGCCTGCTCAAGCATGTCCAATCCACTAAAACGATACGCCTATGTTAGCAAATGACCACGTTGTGCCCAATATCTGGCCGTTTTACAAGAGTATTGTAAAGTTTTAATTTTGACCCTAAGTTCGTAATCTACGACTCTGAAAACCTTAAAATATATAATAAAAGTATACCATAGGTAAAGTGCGGCGACTTTTGAAATGAGGGGCAACCTTGATCGTTACCACTTTTGGTCGATTTTCGCACCATATTGTAAGTAAATAAAGCAAAAAATGCGGAATTTAATAAAAATAGAAAGCGCGTTTATTAATTACATGACTTTCGGAAAAATTTGGAGAATTCTGAATTTTGGATAACCGCAAAACATGTATTCACTTTTGGAAGTGACTGTACCTGCAATGGTAGGAGTTAGATCCAAATTGGTGATAATTTTGAAAAGGTGATTTTGTTGAAAATGGTACATTTAGGGACGCTGCGTCTTTCCTAATAATACTGAAATTATTATTTTTGCGGATAAAATAGTTTCGCCCCCGCTCTTAATATTCCGACCATAATTAATTCGATGGGGCTTAAGGGGAGCTGGTAATTGGGTGTTTTTTACCTGAAATTGATGCTTATGGCAACATTTTTTGGTGGACTACCTCTTAACGTAGATGAATCCTTGGGGTAGTTTTTCGCGCTTCTTTGATGTCCCTATGTTTAGATCAAAAGTTAAAAATGAAAGAATGTACATTCCATGAAAATTTCAAGTTTATGAATCACCCTGTTAGTCTCAAAGTAAAACGTATAAACGTTAACTTTTGAATTAATTTGAAGGGAATCTACTGAGCTTTAGCGTTGTCATAAAAAAAACTCATGGGTTTATTCGCAATTGACTCCTGATGTTAAAGTAAAATAGCAAATTACTATAATGAACAGATTGGCGCTTACAGAGAAAATGTGGGTGATTTAAAATCGACTTGTAATCATCGTCTCGAATCGCGTGAAGTACTTCGATTGCTTATTTTCTAAGAGGACTTTTGAAACAAATCATTCAATTAAACAGCTTTATTGAGACTTTACTGTACTTAAGAAAATTTTTTCAACCCGTCTATCCTATTTAAACAAAAGGTTACCTGTAATAACAACAAGTCAATTATTCAATTGCATTCACTGAAGTAATAAATTTATAAATAAATAATAAAAAGTTTCATTTTGTCTGGTGGCGTACAAGCTCATAAGTTTAGTTTTAGCAGCATTGATCTTAAGCCCGTAAGGTTAGGTGGTTAAAAAAGATTTCCTCTAATCCCTTGCGGTGGGGCATCGTCTAGTGCGCTACACAATACGTCATTAATGACGATCAGGAAAAGCAAAGGTTACAGGATGATTCCTTGTCTCATTCCGTTCAGCATTAGGAACAGCCCCGACAGGTTTCCCTTGTGTTGCTGCGGCTGATATTTTCTCAACGTAATCCAGGAATGTTGGGAAACCAAGACCAATCCCACTGAATGAGAACAGGCGTAATTTTGAAGATTCCCAAAAAAGGCGACCTATGGATTTGTAACGATTGGCGAGGTATCTGTGTTTTCAATCAGGTTAAAATCAAGTTACAAGGTGCTACAAACACAAATTGCTTTACGAATATTCAGTATGACTGGCTGGTTTAAACGACTAGAACTTTGATTGGTGCTATACGCGCCATATTGATACCACAAATTGTCAGACCTAGTTGACTGATCAAGACCAGTGATTCTTAACCACTGTATCGCGGCACCATAGCGTTCCGCGAGATTCCTAAAGTGTACGGCCATTGCGAATGCAATTCTAAACTAATAAAGTCATATTACCGGCGAACAACAATTTTACTACGGCATGCCGTCGCGTCATTACGTGTCAGAACAGAACCAAAACTTTTCCCCTTATTGACAGCCGGAATGCAAGAATTCTTCTTCTTTTTTTGGGTAGAGTAAGTTTTTCAATTGGCCCCAAGCAGCGCAACTGGGTTATTACTACGTCTTATAAAGTATCTACCTAAAGTTGCAGAAACAGGTAGTATGGTATGTGGTAATAAGTAGTTGAACTAACCACGTGAGGACCCTGTTTGTAAGTTATTATAACTTGAATTACGATCCTTGAGGAGTCATTGCACGCATTCATAAGCTTTTGTATACAAATGAATTAACACAGTTTTTTATATACAATACATTCTCATTATATATTGTCGCACTTCTACGTTTTTTAGAATGTAAATGAATTGAGTAAAAATCTTTAAATTACTCCATAATACTAAACTAATCTAACATTTTGCGTATAGCGTATAATTAAACGAAGCCTTAAGTTCATATGCCAAGAAATATTTTCAAATATCTAGGAGTGATTTTAAATCAAAAACTCACATGGAATACTCATCTCAATAGGGTCACAGGCAAGGCTATGACTGCCCTATGGTCCTGTCGAAGACTCTTTGGCAAAACATGGGGTCTAAGGCCTAAAATGGCCCTTTGGGCAAATGAAACAATTATAAGACCCGTGGTCACGTGGTGGCCAAAAACTGAACAAAAGACAGCGCAATTCAAACTGTAAAAACTGCAGGGGTCAGCATGTCTAGGAGTTACGGGTGCATGTGAACATGCCCCACGGCAGCTATGGAGGCTCTATTAGACCTCCCTCCATTACACCTACACCTAAAGAAGGAGGTCGCCTCAAGCGCGATAAAGCTGCTTGGCAGAAATCTACTCTCAGCAGGTAATTGGGCTGGTCACAGGTAAATTTTCGAAGAATTCATGGATGATCTGGAGATCAACTCAATCTCAGATGCCATGCCAAAAAGGCACAACTTTGACATTCCATCCCCCCATTACACCTACACAATGTGACCCTATTGAGATGAGTATTCCATGTGAGTTTTTGATTTAAAATCACTCCTAGATATTTGACCTCATTTGTGATTTCTCTCCGTGTTAATTCAAGAGTAGAAGCCTCTAACCTTAGCTTCCTTTTTCTTGTGAATAGTATAATGGTTGTTTTACCAGGGTTGACTTTGAGCTGTTCCCTAGTACACCATGTGCTATGCGAAAAAGGCAAAACTTTGACATACCATTCAAGCTGATCCTTGAGAGCAGAGATTACTGGCTCAACAGTAGACATATCTTTGAGAAGGGATCTCTGGTTTGGTACACGGATGGATCCAAGATGGAAGACAGAACGGGAATCGGGATCTACGGACCAAAAATAAGGCTGCACAAACCGTTCGGTTCTGCACCAACCGCAAGCGCTCACACTGGACATACACTCCAGAGTTAAGACAGGCAAAGAGGTTCATAACCTACTCAAAACAGAAAATGGAAGTGCTGCTTTCACTCAGCAGAGCAGACTTAAGGATGATAAGAGGACTTCTAACTGGTCACTGCCGCCTGGGCTACCACCTAAAAAAGTTGGGGCTAGCTGAAGATGACACCTTCTGTTTGGAAGAGGAAGAGACAGCGGAACACATCCTCTGTCACTGTGAGGCCCTCGGTCGTATCAGGCTCAGACATCTTGGTGCGGCTTTCCCATCACCACCAGACATAGCTAAGGCGGCCCCCAAACAGATCTTAGGTCTAATTAATTAAAGAACTAAAGCTTGACTGGGTAGTTTAGATCTGGACATGGATCAAATCACAAAATATCATCATGGTCGCAGTGACTAAAGGATGTTGTTAGTCCTTGATCCTCTCTCTAATAATAATAATGTCTGCCAAATTTTTGAATTACTATACTATATACTATTACCGTGCCGAAAAAATGGTTGAGAATCAATGGTCCAGACCTATCATATGCCATAAGGCAGTAATTTACGTGAAGGAGGCGTTAGAGCAGGACTAAAGTTAACCCGAGAAGGTATGAAATTGGGCTGACGCTCTTGTCTTTACTCTTAAGACTGCTTGAAGATCCTCCTGGAGTAATCTCCAAGCTTCCTCCTCCAAGCACTCACCAAAGCAGGGCTCTTTGCATGGAAGATAAAGCATGGTTTCATGGTAGGGAGGGCGCAGCCTAAGCAAAGGCTCGCCTATTAGACTGTTACCTGTGTAGACTGCGACTTTTTTGCAATGATATCACGGGACTGATAAGCAGCCGCGATGTGTTATTTCTGTTAAAGCTGGCTAGGTCATTCTATAATAGCACAACTGAGGTTTGCCTTGGCTTAAAAGTTCTGAAATAGTTCTTTTTCTGTTATGGAGAAGTATAGGGCAACACCAATTCTCGTGAGTTCATCGGCTTTCTCATTCTCTGGTATGTTCTTATGACCCGAAGCCCAGGCTTCTAGAAGGTGGTTACTGAGTCAAGCGCCTTTGTGTCAGCCTGGCTCTCCATATAAATATTCTCGTTAAATTAAGGTTGGTGTTCATAATCAGACGCCGAAGTAAATGTTACTATCGGTGTTAAGTTGAGGATACTATTCTGGCCATAGGGTTTGGCAACTGTGAATCCAGACTCCTTTAGTCTGTATGACGCCAGATGGCTGATGTGAAGGTCAGGAGAGAGAAAGTGCAGCAGAACACTGAGGGCATCGCGTCGGATGAACGTCGGTACAGTGTTCTGCATCTTATTCAGTTTTGCCTTGTTTATCATTCTCCCATAGCCATCCACCAAACTGTTTACACCCGCAGGGTCATTTCAGCCCCAATCTTTTACCAAAAGTACGATTACAGGCATAAAGGGGCAGACTCACCTTTTCGACACGCTCTGCTACGGCTTGTTTCCAGTGCTAATTCAGATCTAAAATCTCTAGATTACGAGATTTTATGCCAGTTTAATTTGGGAATTTAAAATTTGGTTACTGTTGTTTTGCGGTGAAGAGCCATCAGCCATAATCGCTGCATCAATAGTTAGTATACATTTAGTTAATTGCTTGCTTTAGTAAAAGCATTTTATTAATTATGTTTCCGATTGTTTTAAAGACTGTGCGAGAAGTAGTTTGACATAACCGGATAAGTAAAAGTTCGTGTTTTGTTTGATTTCTTTTTTGCTAGTGTAATTTTTTAATATATGTATTTTGGTTGTTAAAATGTAGTACTGTAAGCTTGAAAAATAATCCATAAATTTTGTAAAATAATTTAGTGTTGATGAAAATTAAAACAGCTTTCTTGTAATTTTTGTCTGGCCATGCCCGCCAACAAAATTTTTCACAGAATTTTCGTCAACAGTTTCAGAAATTAAGGAAGTCAAAGGAGTTTATTTTTGGGCACTGACTTAATAACGACATTATTTTAAGATTAAACAAATTTCCGTGTTTCATATAAAATTAATAATGCATTATAAAAAAATTACTTTCACTAACCTGTAAAACATTTTATTTTTCCAATTCAACTAAATTTTATTTAAGAATTGCCTGAAATCCATGGATATGTGTCAACAAATTCTTAAGCTATCATAGACTTTCACAATTATAGTGCAAATCGCTTTCACTTATTTCTTTTTAAAAATAGCGAATAACTATAAACTTATTTTACCAATGGCACTTCATATAATTGACATTATTCGCTTTAATTAAATAAATGCGTGAATAGATAAACAAATGCACCATTTTTCTCCAAAAACAATAGGTAAATGATAAAATTAACGACACCAAAACACTTCACATCACTCACTGTCATTTTATTTGAACGAAAACAATTTGAATAACCAAAATGCTTGCTAAAACCTGGATTTGTTTTGTGCTTAAGGAGCAATAATCTGCTTATGTGAACACGTCTCCGGTAGAAGCGTCTATTTACCGTCCGTGTCGCGACACTATCGAACGCTATTAGTTTCGGGCATAAAGTATCTGTCCTGTCGGAGTCAAAGCCACTTATCGAGCAGTTTATATGTTCCTCAACTATTAAATTTCCCTTTCTTAGTGCTGAAATTCGTAATTTGTAGTTTTCTGGTCCTCTTGATTTTTTTGGGTTCTCAAATTTCCTTCTCCTTCCTTTTTGTAAAAAAAAATCATTGAAGTCAGAGAGTATGGACTCACGTTAAGAGCTTAGGTTTCGACGAAACTGCCATTTGTAGGATTATAGGAGATTTAAGATAATTAAGTTGTGATTGCCAATGACACTTAACTTAAAAAATCAGGATTTTCAAATACATATTTAGTACTTTTTTGAAACCATAAAACTGAGTGTTGAGCGGTATAAGTTTGGATTAGACCAATTACATTATGCAAGCAGATTACAAATAGAATTAATCTCGTGTTCGCCGTTTATTGCAATTTACGTCCCGATTTATGGTAGGTAAGATGTAAACCTATAAGTGTGAGTATTAATCCGAGTGTTTGTTGCAAAAGTGAAATTGGTGAGTAAAATAATATCAATCAATCCCAAATATAATATTTTTTACTTCACCAATCTAAGAAACAGTGCGCACTATAAATATAAAAAAGGGAATTAAAATCAACTAAAGCTAATATTTTCTAACAAGTTTTGCTTTTCTTGTATTATTAATTATTAAGAACTTTATTTAAGCTGCTTCCATATTCATTAAAACTGGCACATAAAATTAAAATTACACAAGTGTTAGTTTTGATTGGATTATTAAACTTATTCAATTCATTTCATATAAGCACACTAATGTAATAAAAGTGTGATATCCGTTCGTCCTCTTTTTTGCAAAACGTAAATTTTATTTATTTTTGTAATGGGAGGTAAAATGCTTTATGCACGCCGGGCACTACTTCCCAACAGTTTCAGACTCCTGTGGCACAGTTTACCAACTAAAACACCTCGCTTCCTTCTCCGGACAGTAGCCTGGTACTGTTTTTCTTTCGTCAAAGAACCTCCTCCACGTACCTGGCTGTGTTGTTCCAGACTTCCTTGTCTGCAATCATGCCTTCCACTATAGTGTCCGGAGAGACCACCCCTCCTGGGTGAGCCACCTCTAGGGCTCTTCTCTGCGCGGCCCATTTCTCTCTCTGCGGTATCAACTTTTCCCGGACAATACATGCACTCTGCCTAGGCTGTGTTCCCCATCCGGTGAAGATACGATCGAAAGTACCCGTACCCGCTCTGTGTGAGGTGGCAGTTTACTTCACCGTGTTTTCTGTCCACCCAGAGGCCTATATATTTAATAAGCCTAGCGGTCCATCGTCTCCTGCTCTCCTCGTCCCACATCTTCTCCCACTTTTCTAGGGTATGGAGCCTGTCTTCTCTGTTCGCGATTAATCTCCCACCTTCGTCTTCCTAAGGTAGATCGCCCTTCTTTCTTTTGCAAGCAGTTCGACGGGTATCAATCACTCCGGCGATCACAAGCGCGGCTGCCTCGGAGACAGTGCGATATGCAGAGGCCACTCTCAGCGCCGCGCGCCTTTGCACTTGGCATAGTCTCTTCTTGTAGGAGTCCTTGCTTAGGGCTTCCGCCCATACTTCAACGCCATATATCAAGGTTACCTGCACTGCTGACATAAGGAGTTGGCGCTTGCCGGACTTGGGCCCTCCGACGTTCGCCATCAGTCTGCTGAGCGCTGTGACGCCCTTAGCCGCATTATCCTCAGCATGCTTTATGTGCTCCAAGAAGATCAACTTTGTGTCGATCGTCACTCCAAGATATCTCGCTGGCGGTTTCGACAATACAGTCTCCACTCCCACCCTCACAGGGAGGATGTTAATTATCTGTTTTTTTTGTTAGGACCACGACCTCTGTTTTGCTTAGTGCTAATGCAAGGCCGTGAGCATATCGCTCCATCTCGCCGAATTGAAGGCGTTTTTGACATTCAGGGTGACCAGGAAGACCACTCGGCGAGAGAAGCGACTATGATCTTCCGCTCTTCTGACCGTTTCGGGGACCTCCGGGATCGCATCCACTGTCGATTTTCCTTTTCTAAACCCGTATTGTCTGAGACATAAATCTCGAGCCACCTGTATAATCGCTTTCAGCCTCCCCCTTATGAGCATCTCGAGCAGCTTACCCACAATACGTTACAATATACAATACGGAGATGATATTAATCAGTTTTCAAAATGTTGACTGTGTGTTTGAATAAAGGTAAAACAGCTACAGCTTTATTGTCAAAACTTTGTTTATGTAAAAAAGGCTTCTACAATTTCACTTTGTTTTATCTTAATCCTTGAGATAGAAATTCCAGCGGAGTGCTTACGTAACTGACGCATTTTCAGCCCCACCTAAATCCTCGTAATCCAGTAATTCCACCTGGGCTCTATTTCATAAAGCTATTTGTCTGATACTAAGGCTGAAAGTTATAAAATACAGTTCTTCTAATCTTACTTTGTAACTGAAGCTTTGACACAAAAACTCAGAGTTATCAACTTGGGGGGTGTTGCCACTAAATTTAGGGACAACATATCTGACATGGGCTTTTCTTTTCTTAGGTCTTAAAGGTGTTTTAATCTTAGTTCAATTATATCGGAGAAGATTTATAAACTACCATTACTGTACGTTCCGTTCCAGATCACTCCGAGCGAAATAAAAAAAATGCAGGACTTAGCAGAACTCGTTACAAGTCAGATATGAAATAATTAGTACGATATTAAAACGATTAGATGAACTACAGCTACTGTTTTTAATTACTCTTTACTTGAAAGACCGAATGATATTATTTCTATGGTTCCATTGGTGCCTGGTGCTTTGAAGGATCTGCATGCAGTGGTTTCATTTATTTATTTATTTAAGCTTCATCAACAGGCTGATTACTTACTTGCTAAACGTAATTAACGATATTTGGTAAAAAAAAGTAACAAAACAGTTGGTAGTAATAATAAAAACTTTACAAAACAACTAAAGAAGTGTAAGAAAAGTTTAAAGTTAAGCCTTAACGCAATTTTTAGAAAGATTCAAATAAATGTTGTCAAAATAAGAATTGAACAACCGAAACATTGACGTGATAGGTTCGTGTAAACCATAATTTGTGCGATGTTGCAGAATTTTAAGAAAGTCTCGATTTCTCAAGGAGCGACTCGGAATCGATATATTAAAGGAAGACAGCACGACAGGGGAGTTAGTAGTGCCTTGAAGACACTCAAAAGCGAAAACAGTTTTAGAGATATTACGTCTAAATTCAAGAGATTCCAATTTTATAAGATTAAGCTTATCTAAGTACGGAGGTAAACTGAGAGGGTCATTCCAAGGAAGCCCGCAAAGGGAAAAACGGGGCTTGACAAAATTGTGACCACATGCAGCAAGCATACTCCAGAATTGGCCTAATAAAGGTGCAATAACGGAGCTGCGTAATATATTTTGCCTCGATTACTATCTCATCAATGTGGTCGTCAAATGTAAAACGGCAGTTCAGACAGACTCCTGAGTCTTTAGTCTTATTTTTTCCAGTACACAACCATTCATAGTGCAGCGGAACAAAAGAGGGTTGGTTTCTATGAGTAAACGACATAGTAGTGCATTTACTAATATTAAGGGGAGATAGTTAATAGAACACCAATAATTATAGAAGGCATCTAAGTCAGAGCTTAAAATTTCACAATCGCATATAGAGGAAACAACACGAAAAATGTTGGCATCGTCAGCATAAAAAAGACTTTTGGATATTTCAAAAACATAAATACATCATTGATGTAAATAGTAAATATAACAGGACCAAGATTACTTCCCTGAAGCACACCAGAGGAATTGAAAGTAAACTTGGATAGGGATTCACGGAAGGACACACGTTGGGTACGATTTAATAAGTAAGAACGAACTTAGTCTACACAAAGATGGAAACCCGGGGGCAGCCAACTTATGAATCAAAATGTGGTAGTTTATTCTGTCGAATGTCTTGCTGAAATCTGTAAAGATACAATCGACTTGCTTACCACCTTCAATTTCAGATATACAGAAATCATAGAATTCTAGAAGGTTAGTCGTGGTAGACCTTCCAAAACGGATAAATCTCAAGAAATATATGCTGCTGCAAGTGCACGACGCATGAAGTTGTAAATTTTAAAAAGATGATTAAATGAAATTTTGTATTTTGATCGGCTAAATTGAGTTCTCACTCTCCGATATAATAGTTTTTAAGAATGTCCTAATATTTCCAATTAGGGCCAGGCTTTTATGGGGCTATTTCAGAATTTTAATGTATCTCTTTTAAGTAATTTTTCACCACTTTTGCCATATGGGCTGATGCATTGTCCTGCCGAAGTATGAAGTTATTGTCAACTACAAAGAATAGTTTCTTTATTATCTGGCCTATTTTGAGCTTCGTTTGCCCTCATTTCTTCATTAGAAACGCCGATCGTGTTAAGACATATTTTAATATTTCTTACGTTGCTCGAGTTTAAAAAACAGTTTGTTTTGGTTTTTATTTTGAAAAATAAGCAACTGGCGAGTTTGGATCTTGAACTGAGGACCATGCGCATGATGCTTCATCGCCCTAAACAGAATTCTCAAATATCCAAAATCGTTACGTAAAATTGCCTCTTATAAATGGCCCTTATCAAATGGCCCTTATAAGATCGATAGCCACCTACGTGGCTCTCATATTGCCATGCACACCTGCCCTACTGCAACGATGAGGGCTCTACTGGACCTCCTTTCCATTAAATCTAAACCTTAAGAAGGAGGCCGGCTCTAGCGTAATAAGTCACAGCTCCAGTCTCCGCAAAGCAGGCAATCTGATTGGTCTAAGGAAAATATTTGAAGAATTAAAGGATGATCTAGTAATCCACTCAATATCAGATGTAATGCATAAAAGGTACAACTTCGATATACCTAACAACAGCCACATCTTTGAAAAGTGATATCTGGTTTAGTACTCGGATGGTTCTAAAATGAGTGGCAGAACGAGCATTATACGCTTGTATAAGACGCTCCGCGCACTCTCTTCGCACGTTAAATTACTCAAAGAGGGGTACAGGGTCTTATATACTTAGAGCCAGGCCCGTAGAGACAAAATTCGGGACCGGGGGGTACCACATACGGTCCCCCCGCGAAACGAATTTCTGGCCCGCCACTTAGCGTTTACGGGCCCATATACAATCGAATGATTGACTTTCAGTTTAAAATCTGTCTAGTATAGTACACTTTTTCGATCGTGAAACATTTTTTTTATATAAATAATTAAAATGGAAAAAATTTTCTGTTGATGACTTAGATGACGGGGCCCCTTTCAAAGCCCGGGCCCGGGGGCTTTACCCCCTTCGCCCCCCCCCCTGTCGCCGCCCCTGCTCAGAGCTCTAATTTTTAATACCTTTTAGTCTAGAATTTTCTGGGACTGTCTGAATGCACTTAAGGATAGTACATTTTCACCTGGTTGCCAGGACACGATGGCGTTAAAGGTTTTATGATGACGGATCATTGAAAAAAGAGGCGCGAATTCTCAGTGCATCAGATCAGAGCCGTTGTGTGCCTACTCAGAAAGTCAGTTGGCTGTGCGTATCGGGTAGTGAGAGGACAGATCTAAGTACTCACACTAGACAAACACCTTGGGATTAAGACAGGCAAAGACGTTCATAACCTGTTAAAAACAGAAAACGGAAGCGCTATCCTACTCAGGAGACCAGATTTAAGGCTTATAACAAGACTTTTAACTGGCCATTGCTATCTAGGCCTTCACCTAAAAAAGATGAGGCTCGTTGAAAGACACCTGCCACTTTTGTTTGAAAAAGGAGTAAACTTTCTCATCACCGTTAGGCAGATCCGAAGGAAATTTTAGGTCTGATTAAAGAGCAGAAGTTTGATTGTCTGTCTTAAGTTTTATATAGGATCTGGTCACAAAAGATCAATTTGGCAAAAGAGTCGTTAGAGTCCTTAGATAGATTGTATATAATTTCTTTCAACGTTTTGGCTACTAACTAAGCAAGCTAAAAGGGGGGAAATTGCTGGAATCATCAGGGGTAATTTTTTAAGAACAGCGAACAGTATAGTATGTTTTCATTGTTTTGGAAAGTGAGAAAGTAATATATTGTAAATGTGCTTTAATGAGCTGCCAAGGTTTAAAGGAACTTCAACGAAAAAACAGTGTGAATCCAAGAATCAACATTTCAGCTAGTCAGCAGGATCTGCTGAATATGTGTAATGTTACGGTTTGTGCGTATCGTACACATGAGAATTTAACCACGCATGAATTACTGGAGAGATGCCATGGCGATCGTACTGAAAATAAGAACCAGTGCTTTAGGATTGTGGCGCCAAAACAGATCTTTTATCGCAAGCAGATTATTCAAATAGCTACAGAAGCTACTGGAGGAAGGGCAGATTACAGAAGAGATGGACTTTGAAATTGCCTTGGGCGCTATGCAATTTGTGAACTCGATCGACGCGGCCCGCATATGATTGGTGAACGGCCACAGCTGTAAATCTTCAAAATATTAAACAATTCAACGAAGAGGGTCAAAGCTAAATGATACGTTTGAAAAGTCGGAACTCATACTCTACATCGCTCATTAACTGCAAGTAAGTTTTATCCAACATTTAAAAAAAAACCTTTTGACCGATCGTCTCCATATTTGAACCGTGTATCTACAAATGTGTGGCGTTGGTCGGAAGTAAAATTACATCAAAATCTTTTTTTCTTCGATTTTAGGGGGATAAAACGTAATAAACAGAGCACATTCTGCACAACTCTATGCCACTTTGTTTTTTATCTTTGCATGAAAATGAATAAATTTAGTTCCGGCCATAGCCACTGCTTCCAGATTTCAAAATTTTTTGGTTATTTTTGTTTCAGACAAATACAACAAGCCAAAGCACCTACGCCACTCTTCTTTCTCTTTTTTTCCACATACATAATGTATAAGAATAATAAAAATAATTTTATATATTTTCTATTTCTGGCAACATTGCACAAGCTTCAGCTGGCAACCGCCAGAGGCGCAGATGTACCGCTGTCAGCAATTGGCAGCAGTGAAATCAACCCAGTGAACCTTCAAGATAGAAAGATGACAAAATCTTCACCATTCAGCATTGAATCATCATGACATGACTACGCTATAGCGGCGTAATGTCGACAAAGTTTTGCTCAAATCAGATCTTAAATTGCTTAAACTCTCAAAGCCTAGCAAGAATACCGGATATATATAAGAATGATTGACAACAAATGACATTGGTAGGTATGTACCATCTTTAAAATAAAGTTCGATTAAGATAATATTGTTAATCTCGTCTAAATTGCAACGAGAGCAAGATTGTGCTTAAGTCGACTGTATCGATAAAGATTTCGTTAAGAATTTTTTATCGCGTTAGTCTATCATCACTCATTATCAAACTATGCTATATGCTTCTTGGTTTTACTCATCTCTTCTTAAATAGGTTGCATCTTCATCATTTTATTTTTAATCGTTGCTGTTTCTCTCTTGCTTTGTACTTATTATACGCTGATGATCTTAAGTTTGCGTCAATAGGAAGCTATATGTATAGCCCTGAATGCAGTCGAAAGCAAAAAGGATCCTGGGGTTACAGCGTCTCTTTTAAAGAGTATCCAAATAAAACAGCCTAAGTCTATCGATTTACGGTGGTAATATAAGGGAGTTATTCCACGGAAGCCCTCAAAGGACAAACCTAACGAACCTTCCTTGAACAGCTTCAACGCGACTAATATATGTAGCATAGAGGAGTGATTAAACTAGAGAGAAATATTTCAGAATTTCCTAACAAAAGTGCAATAGAGAACCTTCGTGATGTAGGGGCCATCGTACACATCCATGGAGACGGAGTTGGATCAATACCCCGTGAGTTTTTATTAAGAAATTAATAAAGCCTCTGGGCTGTTGTCTAGCTCGCAGCAATGCAGAAAAATAAGACTCAAGTTTCCTCACTTCCCTTACCCTAATTCCCTTCCGGCCAAAACCATGCTAACGCAAGAAAGGGTTGTCCCCTAGGATTTGGCCACATCGTATAAAAAAAAATATCTTCACGCAACCCAGAGTCATAATAGCCCTGGCAATTATGTCATTAAAATGATTTCGGAAATAAAATTGGGAACTAACCCAGTCGCCCAGGTTCTTACTGTTTGTAAGTTGATGATATTTAGGGAAGATCGTTAATGGAACATTAATTCTGAAAGGCATCTAAGTCAGAATTTAAAAGTAGGCAACCCACTGAGTGCGCTCAGATAAGTACGAATGAATCGAATTTTCAAAACCCCGAGAAGGGAGAGTTTAAAAAAAGAATTCGATGATTTATTCTGTCGAATACTTTGCTGAAGTCAGTCAACTTGCTTAAAAATTCCAATAAATTAGTGGGACCCCTAAAAAAGCCATGTTGAACGACTGCAAGAAGGGCTTGCAGAGAAATCAAACAACATCGGAAATAACAGCCTCAAAAATTTTGGAAATACAGCAAAAATTAGCAATTGAGCTGTAGAGTTCGAAATTTCACATTTACCACTTTATCATTTTTATGGAGAGGAAGAATTAAGGAGATTTTCCAAGCTTTCGGGAAAAGACCACAACTAGTAAACAGATCAATAGAAGCAAGAGAGGATCACTTATTTTCATGAATGCGGCGGGGATACCGTCAGGACCAATTGAAAACTTATCACACAAGCTAGGAATTTTCTTTAAAATCGTAGCTTCGTCTTTCAATTCTAGAGAAGTCGTTGGAAACTATAGCTAAAGATTTTCTTTCGTCAAAGGCTCACTGCTTTCACTGTCTCAAAAAAAAAACAAAGAAATAGTATAGTCATCAGAATTGCACTTCAAGCTAACGAATCGCCAAAATCGCTTAGGATCGACGTTCTTTCATTCTGATCATGTAGTTATTACAAGAAAATACTAAGTCAGATAAAAATTGACTGCGTAAGTTTGCTTAAGTTGAATAGGCAAGGGCATTGCTAGATGAGCAAAACCTCTTCCACGCCTTATTTTTAATATTATTTAAACGTTTTATGGAGAAAACGAACCAACGCTGGTTAGAACGTGAGTTATTAGATTTAGAAATAGAGAAACAGTAAGTAAAACAGATAGACAACAAATCATAGAAAGATCTTACTGCCTCATTAGTGTATTGTTCGTTGAGGACAATACTCCAATCACAATGTGGGAGCCAGTTGTTCATCAAGGAGAAATCAGCCTTACTGAAGTTATAACAAACGTCATCAATCACTCAAAAAGCCATCATAACTGGATCCATGCAAAGAAGAATTTGAAGCACAGGGTAATAATTTGATTCTGGAACAAATGGCACCAAGCATCGTCTTACCAGTGTATGTACAAGCAGGATCAGTAGAAAAGACGAGGTTGAAGAAACCATTCATTTGATATGCTGCAGGTCAAAGGAAAAGCACATTGATTGGTAGACAGAAAAAATGGAAAAAAAACCGTCCTCCGAGTGAGACAGCTTCTAGCTTACTTCATGCAAGTTAAAGTCACCAAAAAGATATAACTCGTCGGAAGGCATCAGAGAGGTCATCCAGGCAGGAGGCAAATCGTTCTTACATATTTGACGGAGAATCTAAAGAGATATGGGTTTTCAAAATATACACATTTTTACCATGCAGTTTAGTAGCGATGCACAAAGCCTCCGTCTACAAGTTTGCATGGAATATCGGGGCGTACAGAGCAGAAAAAACAACGTTCAACGGGCTTATCAAGGATGTTTGCGTAACGGTTACGGCGAAAAACAATATACTCAGAGCTAAACAGCTCCGCATCTAAAATTCCCTGGCACAGCCAAGTTTCTATCTAACAAATCACCTTGAAGCATGAATCAATAAAGAGCCTTTCAGTTTTAGAACGAAGATCAGTTACGTTTGCATATTTCCGTAAGTCGTTTTTTGATGGAGTATTGGCAAAGCCAAGTCGAGTTGTTGAAACAAACTTACGCACAATGGAATTGCGGAACCAAATATTAGGAGAAGGAACTTCCTGGAATAGGGAACCAGTACTTTGAAAGAAGCAGTAAAAGAACGATTGCGCGAGAAACCAATCCTGTTACATGCAAAAGTGTCCGGTACTGCGCCGGTACCATGATGAGCAATGACCTCATCCTTAGTAAGCTCAGGATAGATTTTGGATACAAATTTTACTTTGGGATTTTAGCTGTTCGTAAACTAATGGTGTTCTTGCTCGTATTCATACCCGGACCATCCGAATTTGAGACAGAAACCAACTGCAAACTATTGACGACGTGGCAAGACATAGGCAATGGAGAAGTTTTTCGAAACTGCACACGACCTTGTCCGAGAAGATCGGGAGCCATTGAACGGGCGTAGAGGCATCAGATGAAATGCACCCAACTACTTTAAAGGTCACAGATACACGGGACTCGTCCGGAAAAACTGGACAGGATCTGGAAATGGAAAAATTTTTGGAGTCTCCACATTGTAGGAAATCTCTGCGAGAGCTCCGTGAGATCTGTCCAGCAGCCTGTCATAATTTACGTTGTACTTGTCCAAAACCCTACTCGTTATGCTTTTTTCAGATTGTTAAATTTTGAGGAGATCCTTCCATGCCTTGGTAGGTGCAGACTGTTTGAGTTGCAATCACTGGACGCACGTAAAAGAGTATAATGTTTTGTAGGAGATGGTTTTTGCTTCGTTCCCGGGAATTGATTTATGTGGCTCGTACTGCACTCAGATGGAGATATCTATTATTTATTCCACCGCAACGCACATGTTATAGTCGAAACGAGCCTATAACTTATTGTTCCAAAATATTTAATAAAATTTGCAAAGATCTTGTTTTATATTGGGATCGCACAAAATATAAGGAGAAGGCGCTCATAGCTACTGCTTATACTTAGAAAAACAACTATAATCTGTTGACTAAATAAATAAATAAATACATCAGCATTACAACAGTCATATTTCATCAGAATAATGCGCGGCCTCATGTGTGTTTTTCTACTGGACATAAGTTCTTGGAGCATTGTTGGGATATTTTACAATACCTACCGTATTCACCTATATATATAGTCATTGAACCTTTAGATTTTTACCTACTTGCATCTCGTAATGGCAAACACTTAAACTCTATGCTTGATATTAAAAATCATATTGAAAAGTTTTCCTCCGAAAAACCTGAGAGGTTCTGAAAGGATGGAATATTCAAGTTGCGTAAAAGATGGAGAAAAGCTGTAAAACTAAACGGAACCTATATAATTAATAATTAAATATATAAATATGGAAGTTCAAATGTGCTGCGTTTGAATTTTCCTTAAAAATGTATAATGAACTTTCCGGACAAACTTACACGAATTTTGATAGCAAAATAAAGAATCAGAGTTATCGTAACACTACTTGATATGATGGATGATTTTTGCTTAAACATTAATAATTTATTCGATTTTATTATACAGAAACATATTTTATACAAAAAAGTGCTTCTTGACTATTAATCCATTGATTGTAAATTTTAAGAAAAGTGCATTCTATACTCAAGTAACTGCTGCAATAAATACAATACCTGGATTTTCAGAAGCTACAAAATCGATGTAGTAAACAAAGAAAACAAAATCTAAAACAAGAAATAATTAACAAAATCTAAAGTGAGCTTACTTCACCATTGTCGAGCGTGACAAAATTTTAAGTTTTAAATTTACACAACGGGCGCTTTTGTTTTCTGATAAACTCGTCGTTTTCATAACTATAATCACTTCTGATTTCTGAAGAATTTTTGGAACAAACGCAGGATTTAAAATGAGATGCCGTTTTACTTTGAATCTTTTCAAATTGAAATTAATTTAAGTTCTTAATATCTATGTATCGCTTGGCATCCATCAAGTTTTCAGGCAATTTAAAATAAATTAAAATGTTCTTTGCTCGCAAATGTTCTGAATTCATCCCCTGAGTTGGCAGATAATTTATGGGTTAAAATTTGAACTAATCAGGCTTCCGATAGTCCAACTGGCATCTTTTGAAATTATTGCCGTAATCAAGTCCACGCATAGTTCCGATGAAAAGTTCACAAGGACATTCTAGTAAGATGTGGGCATGTGGGCTCCAGCTCCTTTGCCTTCAAAATTTATTTCCATTCATAATTCTTACACCCACTTCAAGCTCAGAACGGGTACAATCCTGCAGAGGGCCATAAATGGGGGAGCACAAAATGGAGTTGAACATGACGAGCCGGGAAGCTGCACGAAGTTTAAAAAAAAGAACCAATAATCCAGCACCCGCCACTGTTTATGCAATCGAACGTATAGAGTAGAGCTGCACACATAACCTTCACCCCAAGATCGACCACTGCGACCACCCCCAAGTATACACGAAATGCACAAACACGCATACAACCTCGAAGCGGCAAACTTGAGTACAATTTACACTGCTCGTAGCATGTAAAAGCGCTACACACTTGAGACTATCCTTAGATTGTGAAGGGCATAGAGGGCGAAATACGCGCAATACAGAAGAGGGTTAAAAATCACCACCCTCCATATAGATCAGCGGCGTAGTGCACATTTTTTGAAGGGGTCCTCTAATGCAATTTACTCTGCAGCGGGTGGTGTTTGTTTATAGCTCTAAAGGTGACTAGCGTAGAAACGCATATAACTGTGGCATTCTTCACGTCGGAGGGTGCACGTTAGTAATGGCAGCCACGTTAGGGGAAGCACAGAAAGAGGGTAATATTCTGTGCAATGCATTTTGCAGCACAGTGGGAATGAGCGATATTGATGGGGGTAGCGATAGCTCAGCTGTCAGCAGCAGCAACAACAACGTTGCACTCAGGGAAAAAAATTTGTTTTTGTATTTTATAAAGTGCAAGGGGTTGCTATTAAGCCACACCCCTAAACAGTTGTGATTGGTTATCCTTTGCCTAGCACTAGCCTGTAGTTTTGTGCTTGAAGGGAGACCGTATGCAATCTAACTACCCATAGTGCGCGCACCCATACTCTCGCTGTCCTTCACTCTGGCACGTAAGTCCGAGTGAATGTGATGTGATACTCGTCGACGCACCTACACAGCCACACACGAACGCACCATCAATAACACCCGTGTGCTAGGGGTGAAATGCACTTCTTTCGGCTCTAGCTGGAAGCTTATCGCATCAATGGACGAGCGATTATGCGGCGATGTGGGTGCACATTGCCAGTGCACGGAGGTAGCTTGTTTGTGTGGCCCTCGCTACCCTTTGATATGCCCTTTCAAAGTCATTTCCGTTTTGTTTTCGAGCGTACATACGCCTGCCAAGCAGCCAGGCTGCTGCAATAGATGCATTGTTAGGTAGCTAGCCTGGCCTGCCTGGTGAATCAGCCTGCCTATCACAGCGATCACCCTTCGATTTGCCGATGTATTGATTTTCCGTTCGGCCTTTGTTTTGCCTTTCCCGGGACTGCGTGGTGCATGTGCCTTTGACCAGTGACGTGGCTGCTCGTGGTGGTAATAGTCCTATTTGCTGCTATTTTGCCTCATCGCTGCACCAGCCCCTGCCAACCAAATGAACGAATCGGACAGCCAAAAAGGCTTCAAAATGGCCAAAATAAATTAAAAACCCGCAAAACAAGGATAAAAGCATCAAGGGATGGACATGTGGGTGTACGCGTAGCCGGAATTAACACCAGGAGCATGTGGGATGCAAAAGGCCCAGGGATGCAGAGGATGCACCCAATGGAGCTGCGAAGCTGGTGAGAGTTTGCAAGAGCACCCCTTTGTTTGTGTTCCTTCTTTAAAACTGGGGTAAAGTCTCGGGAAGGATATTCGAAGGGCACTCAAACTTTTCCTTTGCCTGAAATTTAGACTCAAGGAAAAAGAAAAACACTAAAATCTCACCCGCTAATCCTTTCTTACTGATGGACGGATAAGGGAGATCCTCTTTGGCCCGAGCGTCATTTCGCCCTGCTCGTTGCACTTTTTTTGAGCTTTTTATTTGATTAGGGCCAATTTTTCATTGGGGAAAATGTTCAAACCGAACGAATTGTGTTAGGTAGGGTGTAGTAGGTACAAACAAAGGATTCAGTGCCGAGATGGATGGGAGGCTGCTGTCTATGTGAGGGGATAAAATTCAACAGAACAGCAAAAAGGGCTATGTGAAATGCGAGCTCATGCAGTGTGCAATTTTCACGAATGGTTGCAAGTATCGGTCCAACAATGGCCGCGCGCATTTTGAACGCCTGTTTTTGGGATTTTTTGTTTTTTGAGAACGGTTTCACGTTGGTGCAGGAAAAATTGATGAGTGGGACGAACTGTGGGAGTTTAATAGAAGTTTTTCTTTCCTCTTTTGAAATTGAATGAAATTTGGACACTGGCAGCCAGACTTTCCAGATGACGTTTCCAGTGCCGATTACACTGGACATGCAAAAGAGCCAATCATAACGAAAATGTCAAAGAAATTATTCATTAAGTCTAATGGATGTACTGTCATAAATGTCTTCATAAATCCTGTCGGTCCTTGATATGAATTCCAGCTTCGCTGGTTGTTTTCATTTGCCTTTGATGTCCCGATATTGCTTTGATTGGAGGAACCAACTCAAACCTTCGCCGGAGTTCCCTTATACTTTGAATATTTCTTCCCTATCTTGAGGAGTTTGGGGTCTATTGATTTTTATTAAGCTCAGTCGTTGATAGCAGACACGCAAGGGAAAGTTCCCATCCGTTCTGTATATCTACTTCTTTGTTCAATATTGCAAGCGTAGTTATTGCAATTAAGGATTTTTGAGAAACGACTTTGAATAAGACATTTATTAATTTTATAGTTCTGAAGGATTACAAATTAAAGTTTTTTATTCATTTGGAACTGGAATTCAATTTGAATAGCGATACATGTAAGACAATTTCGCAAATACTAGTTAATAGTTCTACTAAAATAAATCAGTTCGCTAGAGATTTTCTATGAATCTTTATTCTTTAGAACTGGCTCAAAACGCTGAGATAATATAGTTTTTTCTTGCAGTAGAAGAGCGTTTGCGTTTTATTTACAAATCGTGTATATGTATGTTGGTACAAGAGCAAAGTATCATTGGTTGTTTTGCAATTCATATGCAGTATTTAATATATTAAAGATCCCTTACTTTGGTTATACGTTAAGGAGCCAGTAAAAATTAAAGCGTTTAGGTTGGTAGGATTTAATAATGAAAAATTCAAGGGCCTTATGCAATTGTCTTCCGAAGAATATAAATAAATAATCGACTAGAATTCACAACCGACAACTAAAGTGAGACAAGGTATCTATTAGGTAGGAGGAAGCGAAAAGCTTAAATTACCAAATTTTCTAAAGAATTCCGCTATCACATAATGGAGAAAAATAGAATTAAAAAATTTTCCTTAGCCATTACCTCAAACAAATTGACTTCACTGAACTGATCAATGGAAGAATTGTTGTCAGCCATTAAAAGAAGTTCAACTACGAAAATATTTCAGGTAGTGTTTGGTATTAACTAGTTGAAATTTTGATTAATTGATTAACCAATTGAAAAGTCCAATTAATTAAATTGTGATTAAACATTCAATTAGTGATTATAATTGAGGAATTAATTGTAAATTAGCAATTATTATTAGATTTTTTATTATATTATTATTATCTACGTCGTAGGCTAATAAAAGAATCAGACGGTTAGCCGAAAGCCTTGGACGTTGACTAAATGGCGGCTGTTAGTATAAATCGATATCCTGATTTTGCGATTACCACATTTGTGTATAAACATCAGACTGCGATCCGGCTATGGGAGGTGAGAATTCCTTGGGATGAGTGTGGATAGGATAGGATCAAGAATGTGGAGCGGAAAATGGCCCCGTATAAAATGAACACCTTAGGGCTTATCGAAACTACGAGGCGGGGCAGTGAAGAGTTTGCCCACATCTAAAATGGTGCTGCTACATATACTATGACTAGTAAGAATCAGAAGCACCGGCTTTTAGCTAACGAAGCTTGCCCTAAAATTACAGCGATATTGTTGGGGGAAGGGGGGGGATATGGCCTAGAACATGCAATCGGAAAGTTTGGATTTGGAAATAGGAACGCAAATCGGGAGCTGTTTGATGAATTTTCTAATTTGCGGCAACTTGTCATCGATTTGATTGAACAGAAAACATTTCATATAACAACCTGGGTTTTTCCCATACTGAGATTGACTATATTGCTGTTTGTAAAAGTTGGCGGAAGGAAGTGTCTTCCCGATGTACGGTCTAAATTCCACGCTGATATTGGCAACGATCACCATCTTGTTAAATTTCGGTTATATACGGCAACAGTGCCCATACTGTTCTGTTGTAAGGCTTTTTAAAAGTGATTTGGAAAGTGATCTGTCAAATAATATCAACCGTTAGCAGGTACCAAGATCAGAAAGTCGTGGCAAGAGCTGCAAGAGATGGCGAAAAACCTGACCAATAGACGCAATCTGCCCAAGAAGGCCAGAGAGAGAGAAAGAAAGATAATTCATCCAAAAGCGTAACTTCAATTGGGCTTTTAGAAAAATAGGTAAGCATATTGCCCGTGAAGGCAATTTGGCGTGTTTTAAATTAAGTGAACGTAATGATAAACCGAGAAGATATTGAAAAAAGTAAAATCAATCATATTTGCGACAATGGAACAGTAATAGTAATCGGGCAGTGTGGGATAAAACTTATGAGAATAAAATGTGGTTAGTATTATTCAAGGTCGGGTCTTTGAAGAGACATTCGCAGAATTATTACGAATAACAGTACGAGTTTGTGACGATCAGTAGCAATAAGCGCCAATTCAAAATGATGTCTACCATATTGAAACTAAAGATGGAAGAAATAAAGGGTTTCTAAAAACCTGCATTGCAAAATCTATTTGCACTAGATTTCAACAATGAGAGGCGACGACAAAGCAATCTTTTTCTGGGTTGAAAGCAATATAATTGCAAAGCAGCGCAAAACCAATGCATAACCATTGGCTTTACTTACTTCAATACAGGTGTATTCTGTAATTCGCGGTGACACATGAATGGGCTTTATTGTGATAAATAAAGGTTGACCCTTTTACTCGAAATGAAAATTAAAATAAAACTCGGCTTCCACATGTGAATTTACTTCACACCTTGCCCATCACGATACAACGATAGAATTTTCCATGTAGGATATAACAAGAGTCCCGCGATTGGCCCAAGCTTGTGTCAATCCATTTTAACCCTGGCCCAAGCTTGACATTAAAAAAGGGGTCCAAGCCCTGGAAAATATTGGAATGATAACTTTGTACCAGCCTAACCCTGGTATTCAAGAGTGGCCCAATGCCTGTTCTAAAACGTGATCCAAGTCTGATGTTGAAACCTGACCCAAGGCTGGTTAACCTCTGATTTGTAGGCGAAAATTAAACTTTGAGCGGCCTCTTAAATACCAAACAAACGTATATTTATTTTATTTTATGTACAAAGAACTTTATTCATTTCTAAAAATACGCCCGCCATAAATGCACGCTTCTGTTACTGCGTTATCTAGAAAACGTGTGAGCTTACTGTGCTTGGTTTGTACTAATTTGTGACTCTTTTATTGATACGTGCATGCAGTGGGCTGGCATTTGGAAAAGTATAATTTTTACTCAGGCGTATCGTGCCTCATTTAAGTGCCATTCAGGCGTTTTGACGCTGTGCGTGCCTGTATGCATATTTAGCGCGAAACTATATATATTTGTTATATAGGAAATTATAATAATTTATATCGTTTCCTAGGATTTTCTCTCTAATTCCAGCAACCCTTTGTGGGTCAGGGGGCGGGGCAAGAACTTTACCCGATTCGAGACAACGATTGCAAGTGGACGATATAATTGATAGCGCATATTTTATACTGGTCTGTAAATGGGAATGAATTATAAACAACGTTTTTCAGAACAAGGACAAGATGAGTCTTGATGATTTTGCAGAAAAATTGCAAAATTGCAAAAAAAGCATTATTTACCTTTTTGATATAATTTCAAAAATCTTCGGTTCTTCTGGGTCAATTTTAATGATTTTAGCAAGGATAGAATTTTATGTTTTCTAAAAGAATATGTTGGGGGAAATTTTTGACCAAAGGGACAATTACGATAATTGGTTTATCCTTGGAAAAGTCCTTGGCCCATACAGCGATTTTCAGATATTTTCATACTTTGTATTTTTGTATTGCTACAATCACTTGTTATTTGAATGGGTTGGCAAGTATTAATAATACCTTAGGAAGGGAAAATGTTGGAAGGAATAATAAGTTTTGAAATTTATAGTGTATTTATCTATGGGTTAATTTATAATTTTTTAAATTACCTTATGTACACGTGATTCAGTGAAAAATGAGTTATATTTCGTCACATTTGAGCGTTGAATATCTAGGTTGTGCTTCTGCGTAATATTCTTCGAAGGATACGTAACATTCATATTGTTGGAACATTCATTCATACAGTTGCAGCGGTGCTGTTATGAAATCTTTGTCGATTTTGGAGACCTTTGATGCTAGGCGCTTAATTCATCGAAAATCCCTTTCTGGAGAATTCGCGAAGTAGATTTACTCCGCGTCAATCTGTATGGATACATTGTAAAAACTTTTTTGTCGGGGAAGTAAAAAAATATTTACAATTTCTCAACACTTTAATTTTATAAAAAAAAGATGTACAGCCACAGTGTTGTGCTCTAAGCAATCACTAATTATGACTTAACTGGTACTCTGCACTTCTCCGTGCCGGTTGCGGAAATATACAGCAAAGAGATGAACTGTAGCCTGGTCATTAGTCCACTGATATCCTTAAACGGTTTCCTGTATAATAAATGAACAATTCTCCGAAAATCTAGCAATACCACTTCATTATTCTGGAAGGCATTTTTAGTATCCTTGAGGAATTGTCTTTGTTGTTCTGCAGTGAACACATGACGTATAATCCTGATAAACGACTCACGAGGCTGGTAATGAATGTTCATCAACAGGTTAAATTTCAATCTCAAGCTTTGAACGATCTGTGTAGATTCACTGGCAAAATGTAATATTTTCGATGAAATATTTTCGAAAGCGTGCACAAAAAGCCGCAATTTCGAGTATTTGGGACAAATATTACAAAAATGAAAAAGTAAAAACACTTGTTTCACTTCCACAAAAACAGGAGTAATAATTTCATTGGGATGGTGATCACTTAAAAATACATGACAATAAATAAATAAAATATTGTTCATGACATCCATGAACAATATTTAACCAGTATTGGTATTTTATGAAATTAATGGACTAAGAATCCTCTTCATTAATAATTCGTACTTAGTTTTCAAGCTAAATACTTATAGGAGTTGTGTTTTTGACCTTCCTTAATGGATGTCCGTGGTGGAAAGTGCAAGTACCATGCTGATGATGACCAGCTTGCACTTTCAGTCGAAAAGTTCATCATTTTTCTTTGAGCACTTATATTTTTGGGTGATCACCATCCCAAAGAAATTATTACTCCTGTTTTTGTGGAAGTGAAACAGGTGCTTTTACTTTTTCATTTTTGAATAAATGACTTCCACCAAGTGTTAGTCGAAAGGAAACTTTGTGATCAAACAAATATTACAGTTTCCAAATAGCATTCAATGCTTGGAGGATTACACATCACCAGAGCGATATATTGTACGATAATCATCGATGAAGGTATCTTTTCCAAAGTTAAAATTTTTAATACCACAACCTACGATCAAGATTATAAAAAAACTCACGCTTTATAATTTGCTTTTCATATATTTTTGTTCTATATGTCTTCTATGATCAAGTTTTTCAGCCTCATTGTCAATGAAATGTGATGGTGCAGGATAAACGCCTTGAAAAGGACTTGCCATCGTAGTTTCCGACATTTCACTTTCTGCTGAATCAGCGATTGGCAACGACTTCATATAAAGCAAATAACTTAGCGACATTTAGCGAAGTAGAAAAAGTCGCTGGAAAAAGTTATTCTGGAGCATATAGTAAAGTTTTAATAAGTGTGGATGGTAATGCATAAAGTAATACCTTGACAAATACGGCCTGTACCCAAGTATGTTACATTTACAAGGCGAAACTTTCTGAAATTAATGATTTGGATAGTAGATAATAAGAAGTGCTAATAAGAAGCAAATAGAAGACAGGAAAAAATTTATCATTGATAAATTGCGCCAAGAACTTGGTTTGTTGGTTGATCAGCCAAAACCAGCCTATGACTCAAAACAGGGCGGAAATACGGGTAGAATTTTTTTCGTGAGCACAAAATATTTTCAAACATCATTAGAGTAGAGGAAGAAATTTAAACTTAATTTGGAGTAATTTTAAAAAGCAATATAAAACCAGAACGACACGAATGTGAAACACTTTACCCCCTTCTGCTTTAACCCCCTGCCCTGGGTTTTAAAATGTTTCGCCTCTGCTTTTTCTAAACCTCTTTGCAAACTCTTTCCTTTGTCATATTCAACAAGAGTGTTTCCAAGTACATGGAAACTTGTTCATCTCCAGCCGATACTTAAAAAAGGGGAGGCGACCCCTCTGCACTAACTTCGGTCTTATTTAAAGTTTTTGAATCACTCATAAACTCTTCCGTGATGAAATATCTAGAAAATAACCATCTTGTCAACGATCGCCAGTATGGTTTCCGCAAGGCCGTTCAATCCGTGTACTAATTGACGAAGTTACATCGGATTCCTACAAAATAAATACCGGTGTATCTCAGGGTTCAGTTCTTTCACCAACCTTATCTCTTCGTTTTATTAGTGATCTTTTATCCCTTACTCTCAATCCTATTATAGTAATAGTTTCGTCGACGACAGCAAACTTGATTCGCGTACTCTCTTGATTCTGTAATGAATTATCGTAGAAATGCTACAGTAGTCAATTGAAAACACATGTTCGCACCATTAAACAACGACACTTCTATGCTCCTCGCTTGGGGCAGAGCAAATCGTGTTTCGTTTAATGCATCCAAAACTCAATGCTGTTTAGTGACCCTTAAAAAACGTCCAGTTCACTCTCAACCCATTTTAGTCGACGGAGTGAATATACCCCATTCTCCCTCTCTAAACACCTTGGATATTGAGCGGGTAGTAATCTTAGCTGGACTGATCATATATTTGCAATCGCTAAGAGCACGATGAAATGCTTGGGTTTTCTACAGATGTAAGAAATATTTCATCCCATCTAACTTAGCGCTGATCTACAAGTTCCGCATCAGACCTTGACTTGAATATGATTCCCATATTTGAGCAGGAGCCGGACGCACTTCATTGTTCGTGTTAGACAAAGACCAGCGAAAGGCTTTTAACTTTATTAGAGATTCCTCAATCTCTGAAGACCTTGATTCTCTGGAGCATCGATGGAATTTCGGTTGTCTCCAAGTTTTCTATCGCTATTTCCATGGCCATTGTTCTAACGAAATTGCTAGCCTTTACACACATGACAACGCGCGATATAAGAGCTACAAGTCGCTCCCACCCCTATACTAATTTGGACGTATCGTCAAATTTCGTTAATCTTTTCTAAGCAGAACAACACCAATGTGGTAAGTTTAACATCTTCTGTTTTTCCTCGTCTTATGAGCCCGAAACTTTCAAACGAGGCGTACATCAACAACTCATTCGCTCAACCTCTTGTTATGTGTTTTTTGGCCTTTTTTTACGTGCTAAGAACTGAAAATAGATGGTTTATTAAACAAGCTGAAAAGGAACAAAAGAGTTCTGTCAACCTACCTGTGTGATGTTCTATTCCGTCACTTACTTCAGATTAAATTCCGTAACCCTAATTCTCTTCCGACCAAAACCATGCTAACGCATCAAAAGGTTGTCCCCTAGGATTTGGTCACATTGAGATACAATGTAGTGGATCTGAGTGGAATATATTTTATGTGGACCTAATGAATCGACAGTCATATCACCCTTTTTTGAAGAAAACTTAAAACAAAAGAAACTTGTAAAAGAGGATAAATCGGATTAATCGGATGCGTTGTATTGGATACTGAAATGATAGAGTAGGATTAGCTTAATATTAGTGTAATTAGAATAAAGTTAGTTTATTATATTTAAATTTTAAAGATCGAAATTAATTATAGGTTAGGTTCTAGAATATGAATTACTTTGAACATTTAAGATGTAGTTAGAATATACTACAGTATTGATAAGTGTAATTTAGATTTAAGAGAAAACAATTTAAACATAAATAGTTTGATATAAGTGTAATTACCTGTAAAGATACTGTGAAACAGAAAAGATTCGCGCATATTTTGAGCTACGGAAAGAAATTGAATTATAGAGATTTTCACGAAACAAGCAATAAAAGATGAGAACTTACATATTTTGAACAATTTACCGGCGAAAACACCTGGAAGTCATTGCACTTAACCTGACTATATCACAACTGGAATTTAGACTGAAACTTTATTTACCGGTGATAACAGAAGTAATATTTGGGTTGTCTGGTTACAGGGTCGGATGCAGGGCTGCCGGGGCCCGGGGAAATGAAGAAAGTGGAGGCCCTTTCAATGAATAAATAAATATCTTTAGATAATTTTATTTTATGTAATTTTTTAAACATTTTTAAGTGAAAGACACTTTACGTGCTTTTTAACCGACTTCCCAAAAACAAAGATGTTCTAAGTTCGACGTATATATACATCTATAGGGTGAAACCTAACTTTATAATGCGTGAACCGATTTGGATGGTTTTTTGTTGTTGTACAGGGATGATCCTCCATTGCTAATACGAGAAAAAAATTTGGCCTAGGGTGGGAGAGGAGGAGGGGTAGTCTAACTTCGTAACGCGTGGACCGATTTGGATAATTGTTTTTCTGTTGGATAGAGTATGTTCCCTGGTTGATACCATGAAAAAAAAAATGTTGGTGGGGTGGGGGTGAAACCTTATTTTGTAACGCGTGGACCGATTTGTATGGTTTTTTTGCTGTTGTATAGAGTGTGATCCCCCACTGCTAATAGGAGAATGATTTGGTCCTATGTGGGAGGGGGATGGGGAGGGAAGAGGGGTAGTCTAACTTCTTCTACTTCTAGCTTGTATTTTATTTTTTTATGCAATAGCTGGTATTAAGCTTAAATAAATAAATAAGTAATGCGTGGACAGATGTCGATGACTCTTTTTCTGAAAAAAACATTTTTGTGTAAGGGGGTTTAACCTAACTTTTGAACGTGTGGCCCGATTTGGATTGTTCTTTTTTCGTTGTATAGACTAGAAAAGACTAAAAAGTGAAAAATAAAATAGTTTAAAAAAAAAAAAGTTGAACCAACTTCATAAAAAGCGCTAAAGAGCATAAAATAATTTTTAATTTTATATCTATTACGACATTTTGAAGTCGGTGCCAATTAAACCAATAAAACAACTACAGAACCACAATTGAAGTATTTATTAGTAATTTTCATTTTAGAAAGTGAACGTTCTCCGCTACAATTAGCCACCATCAACACTAAATACATTCTCAATGTAATTTAAATAATAGGGAATGCAGCGCCGAAGTTATTATCAACCAGAATCCTGTAAAAAACATCTCTTGTGGCAACATGTGTCAACATTTAAGTCCTTCTTGAAGGCATCTATCAAGGACCACACTCATTCCCAAGACTGATTTCAAGATTATCGTTGTAAATTTTTGCTAATTTTTCGGGAGCCCTATGTAGCTCCGATAAACTCAAATTCTCTAAATGATTCAAAAAACCAAATCGATCGCAGACAACGTGATAAGCTCGAATCCTATTACTCAGAGATGCTAAAGGCTGATCAATTACTGGAATAGAATCTCCCGCTAATCACATGAAATGCAGTTTGCATGGTGTAGATTGATCTGAAGGAACTTAAGAGTCCCTCTAGCGGCTGCCCCTTACTGCAGTTTGAAAGAAATTTTTCCTTAGAGTTATCAGTTTTCGTAGGCTTAAACGGGCCCGTCGCCCCTTCCTTGTAAGGCCTTCTGGAATCTTGGTTGTATGTGGCCTTTTTCCGATCTTTACTATCAAAGTACTCTCCGGTAACTTAAGGGTTAATGACCGGATTGTGTTCTCGTTTTATAATTTGAAATTTTCTGAAAATCACTCACTAAAACAGGCACAAAATCTAAATGACAATTAGAAAATAAATAAAACGGCGTACCGCGAAAGTAAAGAAATCCTGCATTTAAATAACGGTTATAGGAAATACTAATTTGGACAATTTCTTCTTGAGGCTAGGAACTTCTCAATTCAATACCATACATCTCAATTCAATACCATACATTTTGACTCATCAAAGAGTTCTGACATATTTCAATCCTACAAATTTGCTACTAAAGACTGTTCTCTTATTATTGTCTTTGATAATTTCAGTTCTGAACTCTTAGATCTCCTAACAGCGGAGTTTGGCATCCTAAATCTTACGAAGAACTCGGGCTCATTACCAAATTAAAATCATTTTATTTAAAAAATATTTTAATATGGACAATTTCAATACAAAGTTAACAGCTTGTCGATTTAAACTCTAAGACTCAGATTAATAACAAAATTGAAGGTAAGTTTCAATCAAGGCTGAGACTGTAAAATTGAGATAAAGTTCTTATTTGCATCTCTCAACTTAAGACTATCTCATGGAAATTCTGTAAAATAGATGATGTAATTAATCTTTAATAAAAATTAAGCCCTGATTTACATATATTATATTGGAGTTAACATTTGTTCTGATCTTATGTGTATAGCAATATAGAATTTCCCTTCTAACTCAGAAGGCGCATTTCTCGACACGGGCCAAGAAGCAGTTGAACTATTCACAAGAATATAATAATATATTATGTTGAACGAGGCCGAGATTGAGCGACATGACAAGCAAAGCTATCCTGGATATTCCTAAAATAAACTTTACTTGCAAGAGCACGCGAATCTATGTCCGAGTTCAAAAGCTGGTGAATAAAGACCCAGTCAGCAATTCTACGTCGTTTTTCAAAACAGTGTATATTAAGCAAACGGAGACGATCCACATAAGGAGGAAGCCTGAGTGGATCATTTTACGGGATGTCTGTTAGTGTGAACCTAACAAAGCTCCGCTGTACCGACTCAATGCGTCTATAATGAACACGATAGCAAGGTGATCAAACCTGAGATGAATACTCGAAAATTGGTCCAACCAAGGAAAAGAATAACAGAATTAAGCTCTGCCAACCCCCTTAACCACCGCTTTACGTAGCCAAGAACTGAATTACTCTTAGAAACAATATAGTTTATGTTCGAAGTGAAATCGAGTTTTTGTCTAATTCAGACTAAGGTCAGTAGTAGACTGTGCAAGCGAAGGATGTTAGTTAAGCTGCAGACCATTAGAACTACACTAGTCCTTGAAGGCTTAATCAGGGGGACAATGTCGTCAATGGCGAAAACAAAGAACAGCAAACCCAGATGGCTGCTCTGCGGTGCACCTAATGAAGTCTTAACCACTCTAGATAAAATATTACGGAAAGATAACCGGTATGTCCCATCTTGTAGGTAACAGCAAATCCAATCAAGCAATAAAGGCGAGAAATCCATTTTTTTAAGTTCGAGAATAACCACAGCGTGAGGAAGTTTATCAAATGCCTTACTGAAGTAGACGCAGTCGGTCTGAAGACCCAGTTGGAAGGCAGACACTATGTGGAAGGTAAATTCAGGCAGATTAGTTTTTGTTGATTTACCGGGCAAAAAGCCATGCTGATTAGGCGAGATTAACGATTAACCCTCTACTCTGCCCTTGAAGCTGTGAATATATAACAGATTGGAATTACTTGGAAATGCAGGAAAGCTCCGCGACATACCTATCACTTGTTATAAATTTTTATGACCCTTTTTATAAGCAGTAATTATAGAACTGTAGAAGAGCTATAGTGTAGGAAATATACCAGCCTGAAGAGACTTGTTGAAGATGAGAGCCAAAGGATTTAGAAGTGCGACAGAGCAGGACCTTACGAACGCAAGGGGAACAGCAGCAGCGCCTAAGGAAAATTCCAGCTCAAGTTTCCTGATGCTATCCATGAGAACAACAATGAGATATTATGCACGTAAGAATGGACTCAGCGGGACGATTCTGAATGCGACCAAACTCGTCCGGGGAAGGCACAAAATTGCAAGAAGAAAAGACTCTCTCAAAAAACAATGCAAAGTTGTTGACTTTACTGGAGGATTCTTTGTACCACATTGTAGATGGATAACTATCAGTTTTCTTCTTCATATATTTTTTTATACGAGGGTCATTATATAAGTTATCGCAAACACTTTCAAGGCATTCCATCTAGAACGATGAAGATAAAGCCAAAAAGCTGTAATAACAAGCGACGAAATCACAATAAGCTGGCGGATCTCTTTAGCGTAAATAAGTTTTTCACAGTCAATTTTTATTATTCTTAAGGCTCCGAAGTTCCCTAGTATATCACAGAGAAGAACGACCGGATAATCTTGGCAGTTTGATTGGTACACACGAATTAAACAGATCGTAAATTCGTATGTATATTTTTCACAGTAAATTTTTATTATTCTTAAGGCTCCACAGTTTCACAGGGAAGAACGACAGGATAATCTCGGCAGTTTTATTGCTACACACGAATTAAACAGAAATAAATAAGAAAGTAAATCCTATCATAAAACATGGAAATACATTCGTCGATATCGATTTTATAAATTACGAGATGGAAAATCGATTGAGAAGATCCTGCCTGTAAGGCCAGAGAAGTCCGCCTTTTCAATATCAAGAACGTACTGCTCTTAGTTGGGATCAGCAATATTAGAACCATTGTAGCAGAAAGAAATAAAAATAGGCGGATGTAAGCTGTTGATAACGGATAAGCTACGAGAAGCCGATTTGACGATAGTATTACTCGAATCAGAAGAAAAGATAAGATCTAACTGTGTTCCTATACATAGTTCTCTACATCACTCATTTGGTGTAAAACAGAGGAGGAGATGGTGTCTAGAAACTGGGATTCTTTAGCACTAAGCCAATTTAAGAGAAAGTAGTCAGCGTCATTGAATATCTATTTAACGTTGGGTAAATTAAAGTCACCAAGAAGGATGATTTCGTCCTCCGGATTCGTCATATTATTTATAAAATATAAGCTAAGAATTAAAATGTAGAAAGGACTTCAATCATCTGCGTCAATATGTTTTTTCAAATTCGGAGGAATGTAACAACAGAGGAGGGAAATGTTCAGTTTCACAAGAGGGCCTAAGAGCTCAATTGCGAGCATGTCGGAGAAAGCAATCTAAGTGTGATTCGGACGCAACCTGCACAACGCCGCCATGAGCCATCTAGTCAGACTATCTTCTATGTACTATTTTTGTTGCCGATAGTGACTCTATTGTGAGTGGTTGTATAAATGTAAGTAAGGTTTTGTATTTATTTCCGGCTGCTTTTTTTTATAAAAATATAATATTGGATTTGATCCTCTATCAATAGATTGATCCTAGATGACTAGTATAAGTTTCCATACGAAAGAAGGCTTTGAGATAATATCATACTATAACTTTGGTAATTTAGAACTCCAAACTGAGTTTTTAATGATATTCTTCTCTCTCTGTGTTCTACTATAATGTAATTTATTACAGAGATCACAATTATCCGGCTCCACATATGTACACGTCAGCTAAGGAAAATTAACTGATATGTGAGAACAATGTGAATTTAGTTCTTCAGCAAAACTTTGATTAATTTGCTTCTTAATTTGGAGCATTATGGATTACACTCGTGCCTAAATTAAGATTACAATTGAACACGCCAGCAGGATTAAAAACGCAGGAAGTTCTGATTGGCATAGTAAAACTTACTTTTGATGGTATACAAATTTACTAGTAACTTTCACGTTTTTTGAACAAGTTTGAATAATTTTCCAACTTTCGCAATATTGACAATTTCTGTGTTATTTTATTTAACACAGAAATGGAAGGAAAATTTCTGGGAAGCTGAAATTGCTAAAACAATACCACACATGTACCTATGCGAATAGGTAAAAATCGATCGAAATGTAACTCTATTGCTGATTGTCTTTCCCCTGAGGCTGGGCATAAGAAGTAATCGTCGAATGCAGACTGCAATAACTCAGAGCCTAGCATATAGGCAGCCAGCCAACAGTACACAGTTCAACCAATCAAGCAACTAATGGAACTATAGGTGGCCACAACGCGATAGAATCTAGAGGAGAAAGGGCGCGGAGCATTTACTAGAGATACAACAATAAATGCTACTTACCCCTTTCGGCCCAGCTATCACCTGGATGGGCATTAGTTAAAATTATTTATGGCCGCCATAGTCGCCCATTGTCTCAGGTTTCAAGCGCCGTTCGCGTGCTTTTAACTGAGTTTTTTTTGCATGTTTTGCACGTTTTTTACTCGCGATTTGGTTGCATTTCTACCTCAGATTTCCACTCTAAAATCGGATGACATATGGCGCGATGAAAATTTATTGTTTGATGGATATAAAGAAATCTAATGAGGGGTGGCGAACATTCATCATCCTCGGCCGCTTATTAGGCGCAACTATTGTCAGTTCTGACATTTGAAATGAATTTCTTGTTGCTCACTGAAACATAGCAAGCAATTTGCACGCTTCGGCTTCCTTTTTATTTATAAAAAATAAGACAATGTATAGCTGAAATCATCGAACGCCGTAAACTATTCATTTCATTTATTTATTTTGATATTATGTGTAGGAGTACCGGAAAAACAAAAGATAGATTAAACATTAACTTATCTTTTAGGGTTTTAAAATCATTTTGGCATTTTTATTTATTTATTTTTTGTCAAAATCTTTACTGTTTATATAACAATAGATTACAACATGTTTAAGTTAAAAACTTAAACTTAAAATTTAAATTAAAAAATTTGACGTCATGGCTCATGTACGGCACAAAGAAAACAACGATATAATCGGTGAAAGTGATATCTCGTCACAAGTGATGTCCCGTCTTAAACAGAAAAGATAAACAGGGTTTTAAAAGTACATTAAAATACTAAGCACTTCACCACTATTATAGTGAATTTTTATTTAAATGCCCATATTTGGCGCTCTATTAAAGAAACGTCCGAAAAATTGTTAAAATTTTCGATTTGCGCACTAAAAATCGAGGTTCACTATTAGTGATTCAGTGCCTGAAAGAAGAGATTTTGCTTAGAATGTTCAAAACTAGCAGCTAATTTGACTTATAATTTTTCCTATGTCATTCGCACCAACTTTGAAAGCGTTATTTCAAGAAAAACGCTTTTTGGTTCATCATTCAGTCAGTTATTTTACGCTCAAAATAACCAGAATCGAAAGATGAGATGGAATACTTAAAAGCTATATAACATTCTATATTTATAATAAAAAACAATCGATTTTTTACTTTTCACCGCCTTAAGGGTTTAGGGCTAGTCAGAGGCGTAAAAAATTTACTATTTTAAATAGTTTTATGTGGCGGTAATTAAATTTATTTTACATTACTAATTGAGAAGCGATCATACAAAACGCAAAAAATCCACTTGAAGCAATTTTGAATTAATTGCAGAAATGTTCTACAGAAAATGTTTTGTTACCTATACCTATAGAATTAACCCTTCTAACCCAGAAGGCGCACTTCACAGGCAGAAGCCTGGAATCAATTGACCTATTCACCAGAATATACCATATATTGAGATGAATGAGGCTCCCACACGAACATGCAAAAACAAAATAATGTTAGTAAAAAAGAAACCGAAAAACGCCCAAACACTACAATCAAGGGTGCAAAGACAACAGAGAAGGTTTAAGCAAATCCTTAATAAGAGCTACGTCAAAAATAGGACACATGTTCACGGCTCTACACATGCGATTTATAGGCTCATGCATACCATAGTTAGACCGAGAATGAACAACATGCAGTAAAGGCAATCTCCTTAAGCTATACGGGGTATGCATATAAGAAACCAAACTTACGAGCGTGCGAGAATCTATGTTCAAGTTCAAAAGCTGTTGAATAAAGACTAGGTCAGCAACTCTAGGACGTTCCTCCAACGAGTGCATATTAAGCAACTGGAGGCGATCCGCATAAGGAGGAAGCCTGAGTGGATCACTGCACGGGAGGTCTCTTAGTGCGAACCTAACAAAGTTCCGCTGCACCGACTTGATGCGTCTAGAATGAACAGCATAGCCGAGAATCGGTCTAACAAAAGAATAAAATAAGTGAATTAAGGTCTGTAGATCAGAAAACTCCCTTGACCATCGTTTAACAAAACCCAGAACAGAATTACTCCGAGACACGATATAATTTATGTGCAGAGTGAAATCAAGTTTTTTATCTAGCTTTACACCAAGGTCAGTAAAGGACTCCACACGACGGATAATAGTTTCCGCAAAGGTATAATCAAAGACGAGCCGATTGAGGTTACTAGAGAATGACATAACTTCGCATTTATCTAGGTTAAGTTGCAGGCCATTTGAGGCACACCAAACCTTGAAGGTATTCAAATCATCCTGAATGCAGGCAGAATCATAACTGTTTCTAACGCATGAAAAAATCTTAATATCGTCTGCGTAGATTAAGACTTCGGAGTGCTTAATCAGAGGGACAACGTCGTCAATGGCAAAAATGAACAGCAGCGGCCCCAAGTGGCTACCCTGCAGTACACCAGATGAAGCCCGAACAACTCTAGATAAAGTGTTACGGAAAGATACATGGTATGACCTATCTTTTAAATAAGAGCGGATCCAGTCGAGCAATAAAGGCGGAAAACCCAGCTTTTCAAGTTTAAGCATAATCACAGAGTGAGGGAGCCTTGATAAAGTCGGTGTAAACGCAGTCGGTCTGTAGACCTGGCTGGAAAGCAGAGATTATGTGTGTTGTAAATTCAAGCAGGTTAGTTGTCGTCGATCCACCAGGCATAAAGCCATGTTGATTAGATGAGATTAGCCCAACAAGCCGTGCCCAACAAGCTGTGAATAAATAACATTCCCGATTGGCCTATAATTTGTTATTAAGTTTTTATGCCCCTTTTTATAAACAGGAATTATAAAAGAGCTCTTCCATAACGTAGGAAATTTACCGGTCTAAAGGAATTTGTTGAAGATGAGTTCCAGAGGAGTGAGTAAGGCGTCAGAACAGGATTTCAAGCACGCAGGAGGAACACCATCAGGACCACAAGAAAAGTCCAGTTTAAGCTCCTTGATACCATCCATGATAATATCACGAGGTATATGTAATAGGTAATGGTAATGGGCAAAGCAGAATATAAAAACGAGATTTGGTAATCATAAGCAGGTTAGAGAGAACAAAATTAATACGTGTATGTGAAGAAATATTTTGTCGTATATGAGTAGTTATTTCTAAAAAAATGGATTTATAACATTTTGATTGACTTAAATGGATTTATTACAGTTTGGTTGAATTATGGTAGGATAAATCTTACCGTAAAGCAATCAAACTGTAATAAAAGTCAGCCAAATCCGATTTTTTTTTTAAAAAACAACTACTTATTACAATTATGTAAGTTATAAATCCGTTATAATTAATGGTTTGTAGCAATAGGAGGAAGTGTATCTATTACATAAATTGTTGGAAATTATATTTCGTAAAACATACAAAAAGAATATTTTTTATGGTTAATACAAAGAACTAGTAATATCCTAAGTACAAAAGAATAATTAAATATTAATTTAACAGAACAAAATAAACATGAGCAATATTACTTAAGTAGCAATTTCGATGACATGCGTTCTCTCTTTCCCTACCGTACTGGCAAATAGATGTTTTGCAATTTGTATGAAATCTGCATAACGGCTATGTAACTTAAGCCGGATTTATTACGTTTCGAATGAATCGCTTATCTTTGGGGTTTAATTTGAATTGAAATTATTGCAATTGCGATGATACTACCAATGGATTTATTTCATCTCTTATATAGATGCATTGTATCAAATATCGGGATGACTACGAACTAAACCTAAATTGTTTTTTTTTTAAATTTTATTGTTCACACACAAATCTCCTCGGTGATTACTCTTGCGCCAACTATTATCTCTCCGGATCTGTAAACGGAAGAAAATGACTCGTGAGTTTACAACTCAATGGGTTAACTGCCTAAACTACGCAATACCGCATTTACACATCTCACTCACATTAGATCAGCAAAACGGACATACCATCAGAGCTGACCTAATCCTGTGATTTGGAGGATTGATACCTGGACATACCAACTTAATCAATTCCTCCTTCATCGGACATACCAGATTATCAACAGGACTTACTCTGGTTTTATTACAATACCGGACATACCACATATAAGTAATAAAACCACCCAATAAGCGGACATACCAGCTATATCGGGATAATTCACAGGAGTGCGCTTCAGCTTCACCGGACACACCACGATCCGCTGAAGTCACATCCGTCCAATGTGCGGACACACCAGCACTATTGGCACAACCGTACCATGTCCCCCAATTTCACCGGACATACCACGTTCCACTGATTCATCATCACACACACACACAAATACTCAAACGACAACCTACGATTAGAGAAACTGCCACTCATAACTATTGTCATTAACTCTAACTTTAACTACTCAGTACCCACTAACAGTACCCACTACACAGTACCCATTACACAGTACCCACTACACAGTACACACTACACAGTACCCACCTTTATAAATTATGAATTTATTCAAATCACTAAAATCACTACTTAATTTTTAAACTACTTTTCACTTTCCAAATTTAACTAAAACTGAGGTTCTTTCTTAAGGAGAATGAAAGCAAACCTCAGGAAACTAAAGGGTTGGTCTACACCTACGAGGTAACGCTAATTATTTTAGGAATTTTTGGGTAAGGGTCATAACTAACGAAATTTTAAAAAACATGCTCAATTTGTTTACGCCATTTATTGCGACCTACATTAAGTATTTGAATGTCTGAGGATGAAAAAAGGGACCAAATCTTTCGGATTGTTTATCTATTTCATTATGGTTATGTGTGTCCAAGAAATCTTGGCATTTCTAAATTGGTTATTACCTGACACAAATTTAAAATAAGTCAAAAATGGATTTAGTGCGTTTTGAATGATCGCTCCTCAATTATGCAGAGTTGTTATATTATCTTTTAACTTGATTTTATCCATGTTTAAAAAAAATCAATCTTTGAAAAAGTTATCGCCATCTTTGTTGGACCCCGTTCCGGAAGTTGCGATTTGCGGTGACCAACACAGCATCTTACTGCTTCATTGGAAATCAATCAAAGAAAGAGAATCATTAGTTTAATAGTTAATCTTGTCCTTAATGGAAGCTTTTTTTCTGAAAGTTTACTCGCTGATTTTCAAGCAAAACACCACTAGTTTATTGTTTAAAAAAATCGAAGTTTTAAAAAAAATGAAATCCGTTGATCAATGACAAGTTTTTTATGTTTACAAGAAGCTGTATAAAGTTCTCTCTCATTAGTGCGTTGCAGTGGGATATCTCGAGAACTATTTGTCGGATTGACTTGAATTTTTCAGGGAATACATATTTTCAAGATATCATACTTCAAGAAAATGCAAAAAGAAAAAAACCGATTTTTTGAAAATTCCGACTAGCCCTAGCCCCTTAATGAGTTACATACTTTCGAGCACTATAAAAATTGTCTATTTAAAAAAATATTATTTAAGCGGTAGTTTTACATAATATATAAAATTATACTTCAAAATTAACCTTATGTTATATTTATTGGGTCAAATGGGCCACTGATTAAAGTGACGACGCACCCCTGCATGATGAAAGCTTCCCCAAAAATCATCCAATCAGGAAAAAAAAATATCTTGTAAAATAATGTAGTTGTTATCGGATGCCGGAGGGTTTTTTTGCAACTTTTCAAAAATACAAAATAAATAAAATATGGCGTTTTAAACTAAAGTGTGTAATTTTTAAACAAAAACTTTATTCTTAATTATTTCTAATTAATTGTCTTATGAAAAAAATTTAAATGATATCCAAGTGGACAGGCAAGGAACCAAGAAATATTGTCCGCTAAATGGAGTGTCCGCTTTTGGGGGAGTCAAAATAAAAATAAATAAAAATTACAGTCATATTGAGACATACTCGTTCAATGTGCTATAGAAAAAAAAACTAAAAGATAAAAATAGATAAATCATTAAAACGAAAAAAATATGAATATTTGTAGGCACATACATAATTATATTTAATATTAATACATTGCGCAAGTTGATTTCAAAAACAGAATTTAATTGCGCAGGATGCTGCAAATATTGCAGTTGCTAAAAAAAACTTGGATTGAAAAGTATGAAATTATGAGATACAAAACTGCTACATACAAAGACAGAATCAAAAAAAAACATAGTGCTGTGAAAAAAATTTCAGATAAATTAAATATCAAAGAAGAAAAACTTCAAAAGAAGTTCATAGTCTTCGTACGCCATTCAGCCAGGAATTCGCCCTCAGATGACATAAAATAATCCCTGAATTCTTCTCAAATTTCTCTGCTGGTTTGGAAATTATTTATGCAAACACCCTCTTTCCAATGAAAGCAAATTTCTTTCTGGAATACCGTCTTGTCGCCAATATGTATTTATTATAGTCTGTTGAATTAGTATTAAGGTATAGCTTGTATTTAATTTTTTATTTTTTTTATTTTTTTACGCAATAGCTTGTATTAAGCTTAAAAATAAATAAAATAAAAATATTCAGGGTTTCTTCCGAATCATATGTGGTGCATAATTTACAACAGTCGTATTTCGGTACATCAAAAAATTGTTTATGTTTATGTCACAACATTACGGTTCCAATATTCGCAGCATACCTGAAATTAAAGAAATAGAAATAAATACCAAATAGAAATTAAATGTTACCTTTTGTGATGTACAATTGTCATTCATCTTGGGCTTTCGATGCTGTACTTGTTTTTTTCTATATTGCAGATTCCAGTTAATTCCGAAAACCTGGAAATGAAAGTTGCCGTTTATTATTAAGTCTTTAACGCCTTCCAAAAGAAAGACGGAAGTCGGAGCCCTTACTTCAACTTGGGCCACCTCAATAATGTTTTGGTGCACAAGTACTCGTACTAAAACTCCTGAAAGAAGAATGGATAAAGCGGAGTATGACAAATTGTTTAACCTACCTGAATATCGGAATTTTGCATCCCCGTATATTGGAATTCTTACGAATCAAAAGAAATGAAAATACTTGGAAGAGCATTTAACAGATACTTACTTGGACGTGGACTTCACTGGATCACTTATATTATTATTAAGTAAACAAAATTATTAGGGATTGTAAAGATTGATGGTAGCAACTTAGATATAGCACACGATACTTCACGTCTTTATTTGACTAAATTTACAACACGAAACAACACTTACTTCGCGAATTTATTATCTTCAGATAAAATAGTATTTAATTAGTATAATCCAGGCTACCCCCAAACGGGAAAAGCAGAAAGAACTCCAAGAAAAGGAACCTAACCTATATGATAATTAAATCATGAATTGTCTGCAGTATTTCATTTACCAGCAATATTTAATACCCGGATAAAAACTGCTGTAACCCAAAGTTAAGGTTGATTTTAATATTAAAGCCAAAAAGCCTGAAAATATACAATTTTACAACATGTGGTGCATCCTGTCAAAATATTTTCAAATTGCAAAAATCGCTGTTTACAACGAATTAGAATTTTTCCAAGAATTGGACAAGGATTCAAATAGAATAAGGATCATTTTAAAATGAAAATTGAGAATAAAAATATATAAATTTTGAACCGATTGGGAAAATTATCCTCAAAAATGTTCCGATTGGGAATTCGTGGAAGCCACTTTCCAATAGTGGCAAAAATTAAATAAATCAACCCGCTTTGGTATGCGAAGCAGACAGTTTTTTTGTGAGATCCGTGCTGCAAAGTAGAAGTGAAAACCGAGGTGTAAAGTCTGTTGTAAACGAAAAGTTAAAGAAATTAAAAAAAAGAAGGAAAGTGAAGGAAAACAATCGACCGAAGATAAAACCAAAAAGAAGTAATCGTGGGAAGTTCAAGGAAGACAACCCAGAAAGTGGTAGCCTGGATTTTTTATTGTAGCTCGCGAACAAGGAAAACAAATACAAAAGATAAGTGTTGTTTAAAATTTCTTAATTTCACTTTCCTTATTGTTTATATTTGATTTAAAATTTAAAAATTTCTTAATTTCCTTATTATTTATATTTGATTTCGTACGTTTTCGTTATCAAAAATTTTTTTGTGGTGTGCGCAATCTCCGTGGTAGATATATTTCGGTTCATAAGACGTCAGATTTTAACTTAGTAGTTTATTTGAATTAATTTTGCAATTTAGTTATTTCAATTTTCAATTTCAAGAGTTTATTTGAATTCATTTTTCAATTTAGTTATTTAAATTTTGGGAATTTCAAGGAATTTGGAGAAATTTTCTTTGAGAACCGAGTTTGTTCCATTTCGTACATGAAGTATCAATAAATCTGATTTATAACGTTTACCATTTTAGTATATAATGGATTTGTTTTGTTGAAGAGTTCGTGGACTCATAATTAACCACGTGGCGCCCAACAATTTTTTAACCTTTTTCAGGTAATAACCCGCCCTTCTCTGAGCGAGCCTAGTTACCCCTAAAGGGGCGGTAACAACATGCAGCAACTACAAGCTTTGTTTTTTCTGAACATAATTAAAGAGACTGCCTAAAGACACAAAATCGGTTGAAGTTTTAAAAGGAGACGTTCACTTATTGTTTATTTTAGTTTGTAGTATTTATTTTGTTATTTTGTATTTTTTATGTAATAGCTTGCATTAAGCTTAAATAAATAAATTGGGAAAGGCCTTAACTTAGTATGCTTTTTCGATATTTTCGTTGCCTAAATTTTAAAGAACTTCAAAGTCTTCCTGCGATATACGCATAAAATTTCGAACTGTAGTAGGATCCTTACTTCTTAATTATCCAAACAGGCGTTGATGGAACCCTAACTCCTGTCTAGAAGTTATGTGCTCCCTAACCCATATTTTCTACTTACTCATTTTTCTTTTCTTTATAAAAGTAGTTACGACGATTGCAGCTGCACATCTTATCTGTTGTACAATATTTTTACACTGCTTAGTTCTCAAATTAACGTTCTTAAAAAATTGCATAAGTTTTAAGTTTTTTTTTATACGATGTGGCCAAATTCTAGAGGACAACCCTTTGATGCGTTACCATGGTTTTGGCCGGAAGGGAATTAGGGTAGGGGAAGTGAGGTAACTTGAATATCTTGCTATTGCATTGCTGCGAACTCGAGAACAGCCCAGAGACGAAGTGGATTATTTCAATTTCCTAATAAAAGCTCACGGGGAGACCTGGTCTCGAACCCTGGCATGGTGGTCGTGCGGCTCAACGAATTGATCCAACTCCGTCTCCGTTGAGTGAAACAACTTGCGCAAATAATCTTGGAAACAACTTGCAGCAAACAATTTTGTGTAAATTTTTCTTTAAGTTTAGAACAAGCGCAATAGTTTTCAAGTGTACACGGCCCTTTAGAGCGAAATTTTTCAAGGACTCCACTAGCCAGTTTCTGTAACTTCCGTGAGTATTTTCTTACGCGCAGCGACGTAAATGTAAATGAAATTGTTGTTATCTACAACAACAAATTCATTCAGTCTTACGTCACAAAGTGAGAAAATATTCACATGAAACTTACAGAAATTGAATACTGTATAGATTACTGTCATATGTTGCATTATGTAAGGTGTCGAAAACTTGTCACAACCAACCTGCCTTATAAAGGAAGATAAATCTCTTAAAGTCGATAAATGTAAGTCATCTTCTGGGTCAAATTCATCATTAGGACTTTCTTTGTTGTCGCGTATGTAGCTTGATTTTGGAAAGCAGGTTTTGATGGTATGGTGAAATTCGTTATCAGGCTGCGTCAGCCCAAGTTGTACCTGAAGTTTTGTTGCAGAAGAAATGTCATCCATTTTGACACGAAGATATTTTAAGATATCTTGACGATAGAAAACTTTAAAACTTTTTATAATGCCTTGGTCTAACGGCTGCCTAACTGATGTCGTGTGTGGTGGTAACAATATGAGCTTCACATTGCTTAGTATAAGATTACACTCCTCTGAAAAAATATAAACTCAAACATAAATTTTCGATTTTTTTGGAATGATAAATAAACTTTAATGGTTGGCTTGCATCCCGAAATGGTGCCCGCCCACACCAACTCAGGTACACTACTTTAGTGGCTTAATTCCTTTTAAAAGGAAAAAAGGATCAGAATTTCTGAAAAAAGGAAAATTTTGCCTGTGAAAAAGTATAAACTAAACATTTGTTTTTAATTAACAATTTATTTAATATGAAATGTTTTTTCCGTTATTTCGTATAAAGCCCAACAATCTTCGTGGTAGACTGGAAATAAGGTTGTTTAAAGTACCTTCCTGTATTTTTTCCCATGCTTCAACAATTCTTTGTTTAAGTTATTCTACATTTTGGATTTCTTTCTTTTCCTGATCATAAACCGCCCTTGCCAGGATGCCCCACAGGTTTTCTATGGGGTTTATGTCTGGACTTAGAGCTGGCCAGTCTAAAAGTTTAATTCCGTCTTCTTGAAACCAAGTTTTTGTATTCCGTGCTGTATGGTTAGGAGCATTGTCTTGCTGAAATATAACATCTTTGTCCTCAGTTAATGTAATTAAGGGAACAAGATGCTCCTCTAACACTTCTTGGTATTGTTTTGCGTTAATTTTGCCAGAAATAAAGGCAATTTCTGTTTTAAGATTTCCGATAAAAGCTGCCCACACCATAACTCCTCCTCCTCCAGAGGTCTACGTGACATGATTTTCCTTTCTTTCCTGAGATCATGCCAATAGTACTTGAAGCCGTCGGGACCGTCCATTTTGAATTTCTTCTCATCACTTAAGATCACATGACGCCACATTTCGCTGTGTTGGATGTGTGTTTCGGCGAATTTAAGACGTGCTTCCTTATGCCGTTTTTTTAGTGCAGATTTACTCAAACACTTTCGAAATTTTAAGTTCCCCGAAGCTGCTGCCCACTTTTTGATAAGACTCGAATCGCAGTCCAAATTAAAACGTCGAACCATTTGCGATGAAGAAGCTCCTGATGTTGAAATTTCACGTAAAACAGCTCGTTTTACCGTCGGTGCAATTTTTGTTGGTCTCCCAGATCGCCTCGTTTTTCCGTAATTTTGAATCCCAGCTTGTAAAAAAATTTTTACCACTCATTGAACACGAATTATTTCATTAGCAATTTGTCTCTGCGTCATTCCACGATTTTTCAAATCAATTATAACTTTTTTTTCAATGTCCGTTAACTGTTTCCCACGAGGCATATTTAGAACTTTAAATTGAATCCAAAAATAACAAAAGTCACTTTATTATCACTTAAGCTGGCTGCACTGTAAATAAATGAACAATTATCACACCGAGGTACACTTTGAAACTGTGCGTGCCGTCGAATAGAGGGCTGAGTTTATACTTTTTCACAGGTAAAATTTTCCTTTTTCAGAAATTCTGAATGTCGGGATGCAAGCCAACCATTAAAGTCTATTTATCATTCCAAAACAATCGAAAATTTAAGTTTGAGTTTATATTTTTTCACAGGAGTGTAGATGCAGCATTATCAAAAAATAGCAATACGTTTCGTTTTTGTTTCTTCATGTTGTCGTTAAAACTATTTAACCATTCGATCATAATGTCTGAGGTCATCCAAGCCCTTCAATATGACATCCATGTTACTGGTTATTCTTTTTTTCCTTTTCACCTGCTATATTTGCACAGTGCACTACTGAGATTTTACCACTAGAGTAAGTTTCACCTTTCTTAGCAAATGTTTTGGAAGGCAAGACTCGAAATAAAAATCTTGTCTCACTGCATTGTAAATGTTTCGGTCATCGTGACTTCTACTAAGTGATTCGATGCGTTCGTTCCAGTATGCAACAATTTCCAGATTTACGTCCGCAGTTTCTCCAGATATCGCTCTAAAAGATATTCCGTGCCTTTTGATGAAACGCTTAATATGTAACCATTTGATGCTATGAACTTGTAATCAAATCAAATCTTTTGGCAACCTGATATAGTTTCTCCTTGATGATGATCTATGCTATGCTAAGCTTTTAAAATGTTTTGTCTATTCTTCAATATATCCGCAACAGAAGTTTTTCCAACACTGACTTTTTTGCGAGTCATCTTGAACTGCGCCCTTTTTCACTTTTTGAATTTTACACAAAACTTATAATGTCCACTTAACTTGAAACGATATCGGTAATCAATCACAAATATATTGCTATGCATATACATATTTTTCTGTAAATATTGTAAGACTGTTCATACTCTATAAATTTTTAAACTGATCTTAAATACTCTTTCAAGTCCAGAGTTACATATTTTCAACAAGACAACTTTGAAAGTTTTAATAGAAATAAATAATATAATAATTGGGTAATAGTACCAGTATGGCACAGACTTATTATTCCAACTTAGAATACTAATGTCGTCAGTGGAGTAAGTGATAATGTGTCGGCCCACCAATTCGGAGGTTCCTGGTTCGAATCAAACCGACCGTGACCCATGGTTGTATTTTGCTGCCAACAAATTGAGATAAAAAGGCCTTGAGGGTTGCTGAGAAAATGCCAGTGGTTCGGAATCCACTTTAAATTGTAGATCGAGTTGCAATCTCACGCCCAATGCCCCACAAGCGGTTACCGGAACTAAGAGAGAGAAGAATACCGGTATACATCTATTCAAATATAGAAGTATACATAGAGATATGTTATAACTATGTAACGATGTATCAAAAATAAGCAAAGTAATCTTTTTTAGAGAATCTGATTAACACAATTCAAGGAAAATATTGAAAACCTTTCCGTATTTGATAAAAATTCGCGGAAAATAGTGTCACCGTCCGTATAGAGGAGGTGTCCGCGTCCGTATAGAGGAGGTGTCCGGCTAAAAGTGATAAATCGCCCATTCATGTCTGCTGGGTCCTGAAAGGTTTTACGGTAGATACATACATTAAAAAAATAAAAAGAAATATTGTAAATTGATTGAGTAATCTTCATGACTATGTTTAAAAACATAGCTTTAAGAAATACTTCTTTAAAGTTTTGGGTAGGTGAAATATGAACTTACGGTCAGTCTCCAATGCCAGCTTCGTATTTTGCACGTTTTGTACGTTTTATCATATTACAAAATTTAGAATAAAACACACAATTGTACTCTTCGAAAGTTGATAGTAAACTAACATTAGAATCGTGAACTACACATATGAAATTTACAAATTTATTTTGAATAAGGAACAATGAAAATAAAAACGACGGGCGGTCACATCTCTTACTATAACTTTGCAATGGAATGGAATTTTCTTATTGATTTTTTTGAAAATGTCGACCTTTAAATGTAAATGATTAGAATAAAGAACATATTTCAAAAGAAGTACTGACAACTTTAGTGACAGATCTTCGGGAAAAACATTCTAAAATTAAAAAGAAATATAAATTAGCGATTTTTGAAGGGGGCACTACTGTGTATCGACTCGAAAGTAATAGTTTCCATGCAGATATGCTATAAATTGAGAGTAGGTCAGAAGACCCGTTTTCCAGACTAGGTATCATTTTGCAATGCCGTTCAAGCGAAAGTGTTTTCGAAAGTATTTATAGCACACTCCATGAGTTATTTGTCAGAAATAAAGGATTCGCTATTTGAAAACTATCGAAAATAGTTATGACAATGATCTTATTGGTTTTCGGTAAGATGTTGTGTCTCGAGGCAGCACCGCGTTTTTGAAGTCTATTTTTATTTTGTATTTTCCGGGCGGAAAGCAGTCAAGAGAGGATTTTATCGGCGACTTTCACCACTTTAGCGAACATTCTTTTTATGTGAACTGGTCTACTTCGAAAATAAATAGCGTGCTTTCTTACCTACAATTTTTTCATTAATTAACAGCTACTTTAAAAACTGCGGCACATGAGGTGTGGCTTGAATCGGACTATTTTGGGTCCGCTATTTTGGTCCTGACATTTTGAACTGAAGAAAAATAACAGTGAGTATGAAAAAAGCGACCTTAAAAGGGCCGGTATACAAGATGTGGCTTAGTTTAGGGTAGAGTTAGTTGGCCCCACATAACTGCACTTGGCTCTCTTACGCAGTGATTAATGTAGCCGCAGTTATTAAGGAACCTTATTAGGTCTTTTAACTCTACGCTAGCGAACTCTTCTAATCCATTAAAGAAGTGCTTGACAAGGACCTAAAACTTTCTCCTTTTAGGTGCACATCTATGAGTCTTTTCTAAGTAATGCTCGTTGATCTAAAATTCTTAGCCATTGTCTGCCTGTTCTTCGCTGTCTTGGGGATAAAGATTAGTTTAGTCACCAAGCAAGGGGGATATAGGCGTTGAGTGAGTATCTTTCAAAAATCACCAGAAGCCAAGGTTTGAGCTCTCTGCAGCATACGACAGCTCAGTTTACTTCGTCATATTTGACAATATTTTTTAAGCTTACTGCCATCGGGATATTCGTTCTCACCACCGCGTAAAAAAGTTAATCACTGATTGCTGTTGAATTACAGGGTAAGTGCGATCTCATGAGTAGTTCCAGTATCTCCTCTCTCGAGGAGGAACCTTCACTTCGCATAAAGAAAGATGGTATACTGGTTTTGCCTTCGAGACCCTGACCTTGCCGGCCTCGTTTGTACAATCAATGGAATCATAAAATTCCCGCCACGATTTACGTTTTACTATCCTGATTACTGTTTTAGTTTCTTTAGCTTGCTTTAAATGCAGCCAAGTCAGTCTGGTAGTTTTAGCCTTGTTAGAAAGATTTGCCGGCAGTGTCAACCACGGTAATGCTTGGGATTTCGCGCACCGCTTCGGTCATGGTGGACACCCTGCTTGCCCTCATGGCTTACGCAGCTTTCGGTGGCTAGATTGCCCCTACAGCCTTGGGGTTTCCTTTATCGCCCTCACTGGATGTCACTACACATTTTCTTTGACATACATTCCCCCTGGAAGATGTGCCTGGTCTACCCGTAACGGAGCTCGGCGGGGATTAGCTTGATTTTTTGCGGCGCTGCCGTCTTCGCCTAAGGACCGTACCGAAAGGACAGTTCGGAGATCGTCAGGTATCCGGGGTTCGCATACTAATGACCAAGTTCCCCCTGGGCCACGTATCCCTCGGAAAATGCTATTCCCCCATACCATTGCTGAGTACAATAAGCTAGAGTAGTAGGGATATGTATGTTCTGCCTCAAATGTGCAATGTGCACATCGAAAATGGTCAAATTGTGAGGGAATTTGAGGTCTGACGTCACATTTTTGCACATTTGAGGCAGAACATACATAACAATTCTGGGAGAAGAGAGATAAGGAAATGGCTGGAGATAAGGAAATGGCTGGAGATAAGGGAATGGTTGTGTGATTCCGAAGGTCAATTTAGATTGTTTTTTGGCGGCGGTGCGCTAGTAAAGGTAAGTATGAGTTGCACCTGGGTCTGGATCTGGACCTGGACCTGGACCTGGTTCATGGGTATAGAAACGAATGTTAAGCTAATTGATAAGGGAGCTGGCTATAGAAATTAATAATTTGGTCGCAATGTTGTGGTTGTTGGGTGATAAGGTTTTGTAGATGAACCTGGGCTCGTGCTGAAGATAAGAGTTTGCTGCTTTGAGATTTTACTATACCGGATATTTTCGGCGGGAGCTTTTACTACGAGTGATGATAAAATAAGTTGCTAGTGTAGGATTACGTAATTTGGGCAGTAATATATCTTGAGGTCAATGGATTTCCGAGATATTGAGTATGGTCAGTAATTATGAAGTTAAAATTGCTATGAACATTTTCTATATATTTTCTGGAAGATATTTATGAAAATAATTTCGTGTTTAACCACGTTTTGTGCTAATGATGAATTTACAGGGGGAACTGCAGAGAAATTAAGCACTTGAGCGTGAGAAAATTTTGTAAAATAGAATAGGAATATTTCTTCTTGAATTGTATTTAAGTATTCATTGATTTTTTATTCTTTTCTTTATAGTATTTCTTAATAAAGATTTCACCACTTTGAGTAAATGGGTGAAGATTGTTTTTTTGTTTTTGCAACTTCTTATTTCTGTGAGATCATTTGTTTCCAAGCAAGTTCTAACATGTTCTCAATAATGTAGATTCAAAAGGAAATTGCGGTTTTTAATTTTTTCCAAAGCAATATTGGCATTTGCTGTAACTTACTGATAATTGAATGTTATCAAAAAGTATCATGGGAACATTTCATGTTTATTCAAAAGAAGGTAACCGCAACTTTTTTAGAGCTAATTAAAATTAATCGTAATCAGAACAGATTGGGAAATATTTCAGTTTTATAACAAATAAACCGCAAATATTTCCTGCTTTCGAAGCTACTTGAAATTTATCATATTTAACATGTAACAACAACAACAAAATGTTTGCGGTCATCTTTTTCCCAACAACTTTAATTTTACTACACTCACATCACAATCTACCTCAGTTCAATTTTGAATTAGATGAGAGTCGGACGTGTGTTTTGTAACCTAAATCAAGCGTGATTTATTAAATGTTTTTAAGACTAAAGAGAAAAGAATAAGAAAACTTTATTTTAAACTTTTAAAGTACACAGCGAGTTTACTATTAATACTAAAAGACTACTTAAGAACTCTTGATAATTATACAGAAAGTGTAATATTATAGAAATGAAGTTCATATTGTGTGAAGTGTGTGGCAAAACCTTTAAAAGGAACTTCACCCTACAGAGGCATATAAAAAGTATACATAGCAACACATTGTATTCAAGATCGCATCGTCTAAAAGAAGATACCAAAAATATTGCTACAGATATATCGTTATCAGTTTCACCATCAACGTCATCATTAAAAACACCATTAAAGGACGCTTTAACACATATGTTTTGTCAAGCATGTAATTTGCAAATTAAAATAAAAGACTGGACGCATCATTTACGTACCAATGCTCATAAAAAGAAAGCGTCTATACCTATAAATGAACATCTTAGGTGTGTTAAGGAAAATTTCGGTGAACGAATTGAAACATTTATTCTTGAAAATGGAGATGAAGGATTGCTCGATATAAATAAATTCTTACAAGAATCTAAACATCAACTTTTGGAAGTGTTAAATATGTCGTTAGAAAAACATATTTCTTGTAAGTTTAATATCGAACTTTTTGCAGAATATATCAAAGTTGCAAACTCAGAAGAAAAAAATGAAATTATTTCTTCAATAAAATCATTTCAATCCAAAATGACTGTCATATTCAACAACAGCGATTTATCAACTTTATGTAAGAATATGATTAACTGCATTAACACCAAATCAGAAGAATTTCAAGAGAAAGATAGCGGATGGTCGTTGACTCGAATAATTCATTTAGAAATCAACATTAACCAATATCACCCGTTAAGAGGTTCTTCCTACATACCTTTACCAAAGGTTATAATAGACAAGAAAGCATGTCTTAATGTGAAAAATAATGATATTTACTGTTTTAAGTGGGCTGTTATATCAGCTTTACACCCACCAACTCACAATTCTGATAGAACATCTTCATATTCAGTTTCTGATATATCAGATAGAGAAATAGAGCTAATAAATGGAGTGAAATTAGATTTTACGGGGTTGGAATTCCCCATGACTTTGTGTGATATAAAAGTATTCGAAGAGATCAATCCGAATATAAGCGTGAATGTTTTCGGTTATGAAGTAGTGAAAAGTAGTTGTCAGATTGTGGGACCTTTTTATTGTACATCAAATGAGAAAGAAAATCATATAAATTTGTTGCTTCTTCAAGATGAAACTCTAAATCACTATGTCTGGATTAAGAATATTTCAAGATTGCTTAACGAGCAACTAACACAGCATAAAAGACAAATTTACTTTTGTAATTCGTGTTTTCAACATTGTTCTAATATAGAATCTTTTGCTATACATAAAAATGAATGCTGTAAAATAGTGACTACTATGCCTACCTCGGAAAAAGCTTTTTTGGAATTTGAGAAGTATGAACGCAAGTTAAGTGTGCCATTTGTTATTTATGCTGACTTTGAATGCGTGCTGAAGGAAATTAAAACGTGTATACCTAATCCTATGCCGTCTTCAACGACCAACACTCAGGAGCACATACCCTGTGCTTTCTCTTATTTTATCCATTGCTGTTATGATGACGCTTTAAGCAAGTTCAGGATTTTTCAAGGTGCAGATGCTGTTAGCCAATTTGTACAGTTATTAGCAGACGATGTGAAAGACATTTATAAAAATCAAGTTTCAAAGTATAAGCCGCTTGTTCCCATGTCACCAGATGAAATAAGGATGCAACGAGAAGAGCAATATTGCCATATTTGTAAACAATTATTAACAAGTGATAGGGTTATTGATCATTGTCATCTTACAGGAAAATACAGGGGTCCAGCTGATTCAACTGACTGCAACCTGTCGTAGAGTTTTTATTAAAAAATGTAATTACAATAGCATTTTTGTAACGAAGTACGCGTTCAATTATCAGCGAAGCTATGTAGCGGATTGAATGATAAACTATTTTTACCTAGAAAAGAATACGTGAAGCAACTGCATCTAGTACGACAGTAGACAAACTCAACCTGGAGGTAAAACGCTGTCAATCCAATTTATTAGAATAGAATTAAGAACAAATTGTTGAAGCTTGTCTAAAAGAACAGTTTGTAAGAAGCTATCAAAGGCTTTCTAAATATCTAAGAAATCTCAGCAAAGTTATGAAAACAAACGCAAATGTTCTGTGAAAAAAGCTAACAGCTCTTCAATGGAGTGGCCAGAGTAGCAACTTGATACAGTTGCATACATACATAGGTACTTATCAGAAATGCACATATAATGCAAAGGCATTTGCAAAAAAATTCCTTAAGCAAAAGCAAAACTAAGTCACGAAAGAGTTAGTTTGAAAAATAAAAAAATCCCAAGAAAGCACATACTTATATCCATTTCAAAATAATCCTTAGTAAAATAATAATAAATAATAACAATAGTGTTTATTCTCTCAATCATGTACATATTCATGCTTAAAGTATTTCATAACCAATTCCAAATGGAAGAAAATATAAATTTATAGGAAAAAAGAAAAGATAAATGGATTTAAAGAAAATACTACTCCATGAAAAAAATAAAAAATAAATACAAACAAAAAACAAATCAATTAGAAAAATAAAATGAAAACAAGGTGCTGTACTGTGAACTAGCCTACATATCATCTAAGCACAAAAATAAAAAAAAGAGCGTAATAAAATCTGTCAAATAAACTAAGACAATGAACTAGTCGTCTATCTGGGTTGGTATAAAGCTTCAAATCTACTACGCCTTTCTAAGTAATCACTAAGACAAAAACTTGCGTGCAATACTATAAGAATAATTAAAATTCATTCCCGATAATAACAACAACGTGAAACTATTGTAATTAGGATAAATTAGGATAAATGCAACATGGGCTGGCTTGAGCTGTAAGAAATCCATACCATTAAGCATTATAATTTTCAATCAAGTAAGATCTGTATCTTAAAGCCGACTTTGTATATAAATATAGTGCTTTCCAATCTTTCCCATTTAATAAAGCGATTGTTTTGTCGAAGGTAAGTGCACTTTTATTAAAATAGCCAAGAAATGAATTATGTCCTCTTCCTCATTCCTGTTGCACATGGAGCATAGCGGGCTACCAGTTCTTCTCCATGGGCTTCTATTTAGCCAGACTAAGCCTACTCTACTTTTGAAAATATATCTGATCATCTCAGTAGTGTTGTTATTTGTTATGTATGCGTTTTCACCCATATCATATTGTAGGACGTTACATACGCCGTGTCTCGTGCTTTGCCACCCCCTCTCAAGTTTCCACTCCCAAAGAGATTGTGCTTCCTTCTCGGAGATAGTACACAGACATTGTCGAAGATGGCCGAAGTCAAGGGGCATCTCAAAGATATCAGAAAACTCATTCCATCTTTCGCACCAGAATACCCCTTTTTTCAAAGTTTTTTTTGCCAGTATTTTTGAAAGTCTTTCATCTGGCATTGCCAGCACCCTCTGGATATAATTAAAATGGCACCCCTATGTAAACTTAAAGAGGTCTGGCAGGCCCGTTTCAATCGACAGCATATAATTGGGGGTTGTTTGTGGGAGCCCAAAAAGCTTCTTCAGAAAAAATCTTTGGAGTTTTTCAACCTCCTCATAGTATCTAAAACCCCATACCTGGCTCGCATAACAAAGTATCGATCTCGAAACGGCGTTAAAGATTTCTACCTTTGCTAAAAGCAGCACATCCCTATTTTGTAAGACCTGTTTCCAGGTAGCGTTGATTGAGCACTTGGCTACATTCAATTTTTCACCCAGATGCTTCCTGAAGCAAATTCGCGGCGTTAATGTGATTCCCAGATAGCGGTACGAGCCAACAATCTCAAGAGTCTTCCCGTCAAGGTCCCAGCATTCGTCACCATTCCTTCTGCCCCCCTTCTGAAAAATCATGACTTTGGACTTAGAGAGGTTTATCTGCAGGCTCCACGTTCCTTAGTTACAGAAGGGTAAATGACTGGATGTTTATTGGCAAAGAGAAATTTTATGTTGGATTTTAAGTTTTTATTATTTAAGAAAGAAAATTAAATTTGTAAAATCGTTGCTTTTGCTTTCAAATATTTTTTCTTCACACAATTTTGCAAAATCGGATTAATACATACATTTATACAATTTTTATTATACATTTCCCCTTTACTGCCAAGGCTGCGCGTTAGCATCATAGGCCATCCCCTCAGCTTTGGAATTATTATATAACAAAAAATAAGCAAGTTAACACATGACTTTAACTGCCTCATTTTTTCTCAATATTACAACTATTATCATCACTCTGCTCAAAATAATAATTACGGAATTCCTTGAAATGGTCCTCAAGGGTCGCAAATATCACCTCATTTCGTATTCATTAGACTTTTGTCTTTGAAAGCTAGAACATGTTGAGGCATGTTTTGAGAAAGCGCCTCTTCTAAGTGTTTCATGCAGTGTAGTTTCTATGTAAATAACTAGCGTGTTTGGCAATCGTTATGCAAGATGAGAAAAGGTAAAACAAAAGGTGAACGATATATGAATGATTAATTTTACAAATCTGAGTGTGGGTTTAAGATAATTTTTACAGGAATTCGAAAATAAAAGATTAAATTAACAGGAATAATTAGTGACTCACGCAAACTGTGGTTATAGCGCCGTCCGGAAACTGATAATTTGCTTTATAATAATTCTAAAAGTCTGAAATCAAACGATTAGCATCTAAGCGCAAATTATGGCAAGAGTAAATTGTAAAACCAGGGCCATATCTAGGGGGGGGGGGGGGGGGGCAAGCCGGCAACTGCCCAGAGCAGCAATAATGTGGGGCGGCAATAATGAGGGGTATCAAAATTGAGGGGCGGTAAAATTGAAGGGCGGCAAAATTGAGGGCGGTTGCGGTTGGAGGTAGAGTTTAATATTCTCAGAAAAAATATTTTATTTACCTAATTTAATTATTTTTAAGAATGACTAATTGGTTTTGTTTTTTTTATTTGCATTAAATTTAAAAACAATCATTTCTTGTGCTTTTTTTATACGTAAGGTATGAACCTTAACGCTTAACTAAAATACGTATGAACAATTTTCATAATTTTAACAGTTTGGTCCTAATCTTTTTAACTTCTGAAAGCATTTTGATGAAAAATGTTTATTTCTCCCTAAGTTAAAGGGTCATACGTAGGCAAGATTAGCCCGAGATTGGGCGGGCTATATGGCACAAGGAAAGAAAAGAGGCCTATACTCAGCAGTGAGTCAAAACAGATTGATGATAGTGATGAAGTTGAAAGATATATCTGTCGATAAAAAAAATATTTCAATCCATTCAGTAGTTTCTGAAAAATTCTTTAACAGACATACATATATACTTACAAACATACATACGTACTGTCATAAACTTTTGTATACTTCTTCAGAAGCCCCAGTAGCTTAACGTAGGGGCCCTTCAAGTATTACGTAACGCAGTTAGGAGGAAGGGGGCGGTCTTTTAAAACGTTAAGATGTGTTATAGGGGGGGGGGGGGGGGGGTCAAACAACGCGCCCTAACTAACTCGTGACTCACGGCTCAGTTTGTATGGTATAACTGCACTACACAAACTTTTTTTACACTTACGTCACTGAGTATACATATATGGGGCAAAATTCCTCAAGAGTACCAGGTGAAAAAATTTGACGTCTCCGATTTTGTTCAAACTTAACCAAATTATTGTTACTGGTATAAATAATTATCGTGCTAAAGGATTTTCAAAAAAAAACTTTTTGTGAAGAAGTTACAGGGTGGTAAAGTTTTGCATTTTTGCACTTTTATTGGTTTTCAAAAATCAGAAATTTACACTTAACATCGCTTTGCCACTCTAAATTATGCATAATTTTAAAGCTAAAAGATGGCACTTTCATTTGAAAAAATATGAAAAAAATTCATGATCAAGTATTTTGTTAAACCCCAAAAAATATTTTTCAAAGCAACAATTTTTTTCGGAAAATTCTATTTTTATTCGGAAGACCATGTAACGACCTTTACAAATCACTAGAGATCAACGTTCTACGGCAATGGTGACGATAGTTATGAATTTTCAAAAAAGGTATGATCACGAGAAAAAGTGCAAAAATGCATAAGTTCACCACCCTGTAACTTCTGCACAAATTTTTTTTAATTATCCCTTAGCACGATAATTACTTATACCAGCAACAATAATTTGATTAATTTTGAACAAAATCGAAGACATCGAATTTTTTTACCTGGTACACTTGAGGAATTTTGCCCCATATATTTAAAATAACCACAATGAGCCGTGTACCACGAGTCCATAGTTTGGACTCTTAGAGTCCGGCCGTTGCGGTTAAGCAAAACCACCTATACTACAAGACATGAACTTACAAATTTCACGCACACACATATGGGCCAAAGTGCGGTGAAATTTCGTTTAATTTACATTGCTTCTTATGCTTGTCCTACTACCTAAACTATAGTATTACGTCTATGAAAAAATTGGCAGAAATCATCCCACCTTTGGAATAGCCAGCTCATGACTTATATGGGGTTAGTGTAAAGGGCGGCGAATATTATTTTTGCCCGGAGCGGCTAAATAGCTAGATCAAACCCTGTGTAAAACAGCTATGCATATGATATTATCTTTGTAGAAAGGCTTAACATGGTTTAGGTTTAGAGATTGCAAAAGTGGAAGGTTGAATTAATGTTGTGTGAAAGTATACGCAGTGTAATATTTACTGTAAATATAAAAGAAATTGAAAATGTTAAGTTAAGTGCTCTTTGTTTACTCGACTATTTTCAGTACGTTTGTTATGAAATTATCGTGCGAAAGGCAGAAAAGTCTCGTGTATACCTCTAAAATAGGTGGCTCAAAGAGATTATTTAAGAGAATTTATGTCTCACTATGCTAAACAAACAAAAATTATTTTTAAAGGAATCACCTAAACACTTGTCTCAAATTTCCAAATAACTTTATTCAATATCTTTACACTTTGTTTTTGAAAACTTACTAATCCTACGTATTTCGGCTTACATTAGGGAGAGACTACACTAAATAAAGTCTAGCAGTATATATCAAGCTCAAACAGAACATCCATTAACGGGCTTTTATAATTGAAATTTATTTGGTCATTGAGTAAGTAGTTATTTTATTGTTTAGTTTTTTTTATTTCATTCATTTCAAATTTATCTAACGTGTCCCCTCCACCCAAGTAATGAAGAACGTTAACTTTTTTAAAATTTGGTTTATGTTTCTTACTAAGTAAGTGTTTCGATAAACATGATTATGGTCTATTATGCTTCATCCCAGAAATATGCTCATTAAATCTTGTAATAATCTTTCTCTTTGGTTTACCAATATATATTCCCTCACAATCTGCACATTTAACTTCGTAGACTCCACTTTTTTCCAACTGATCCGTTTTGGATTTGAAACTAATTTCTTTAATGATTGAAAAAAGCGGGCTGTGTTTTTGAAGTTTTTAAATTTTTTTAACTTTCCATATATTGTACTTTTTTCCAGATTTTATTTTCTTCTTTATAATTATTATTTAACCAAGGGAATATTCTTTTTATTGTTATCTTTAACATTTGTCTTTTAATAGCTTACATTTTTTTTGTAATCATTATTGGTTGCAATTTTTATAATAGTTTTAAGCAGGGACCGAAAATAACAGATATTTTGGAAATTTTAAACAAAAAAAGCTGGGATAAATTAAGATCGCGCGATTTCGTGGAATGTACAAAATTGTTTCTCGTGGGGCCCGGTTCGATTCCTGTAAAGCTTTTGAAAACTTAACTTTTTTTTAAGTAAAGTAGTGCTAAAACTGTTCTTTTTAACATATATTTATTTAAAATTAAAAAACTAAACTGAAAGGCTTACTATTTTTTTGTATAAAGGTGCATTTTTGTCAACACTTAGGCGTCACGTATTGAAAATTCTTAACATGCCCCACTTTTCTCTATACAGCAATAGAAAATTATATAGTATATATTAACAAGTGTTTTTCCTTTTCATTTTTTGAGAAAATTGTCGTAGTCAGAGAATCACCGTAGTCACTCTAGGTACACTATTTTTATCATTTATCAATCAGGAAACATATTCTGTACAACCGAACCGAAATCGGTCTATGCCTTATGAAGCTAGGCGCCGCTCATCCTCCAATTATCAACATAAACCACAATTTCTATCAGAATACAAATAGATACTTTATGCATTTATAATAATCTTAATTAGTCCACGTGTTACAAAGTTAGGTTTTCCCTTCCCCACCCGAACTCTAGCTCAACATTTTTCCATAGAGTAGCAATGGGGGATCATATAATACACAACAAAAAGGAATCTTCCATATAGGTGTGTGAATTAAGAAATTGCGTAACTCCCCCTACGCACACCATCCAACTTATAAATTGTTGTCGTCGTATCAGTGAGGCAACATATTCGACACATCAAAAGAAGAATCATCGAAATCGGTCCACGTGTCATGAAGTTAGACTACCCCTCTCCCTCTCTTACCCTCACCGTAGGACCAAATTATTTTCGTATCAGCAATGGGGGATCACAGTCTCTAAAACAGTAAAAGAACTATCCAAATTAGTCCACGCGTTACAAAGTAAGGTTCCACCCCAAACCACCCCAACCTTTTTTTTTCTGATGGTATTAACCAGGGAACATACTCTTTCCAACAGAAAAAGAATTATCCACATCGGTCCACGCGTTATGAAGTTAGACTACCCCTACCCCCTCCACCCGCCCTAGGACAATTTTTTTTCGCCTATTAGCAATGGGGGATAATATTCTGTACAACAAAACCTCTTTGTTTTTGGGAAGTCGGTTAAAAATTCTGACATGCTATGAATTAACTGCATAGGTGGCAGACGGCGGAATATCTGAAAAAAGAAATGTATTATGTAACTTTGAATTGAAACGTTCTCAGATATATTCAATTACAACCGACAATGATCGGTAAAGCTGTTAAACTGTTGCCTCTACTGGAAGCGGAAGTTAATGAGAAAGATGCGGTCACAAATGACGCTACCAGCGAGGCATATGAGAGAGCGCTGAAAGATATTTCGTTTGATAATGTAATATCAGTAAGGTTCGACAGACACTTTATAACTTGCTGTCAAAGATTTTCTCACGCAATATCAGCCAACACCGATTAGTTGCGCTTTCCCGTAAGTTAAGGACCACATCCTAATATAAGTCATAAACAAAGTCGGTCGTAAACTCATACCTTCCTTTAGCTAATATGATTGATAATCTAAAAACGGATGTGTGAATTTGTGACCCTTATAGCTTTATGAATATACTGAACGATGTTTGTCTATCAACTTAAATGAATTTAACAATTTGAAATTTTAAAAAACAAGAAAAACATACTGCTTTCGAGATATAAAAGGCCTCTCCACAATTTTGTTGCAAACAAATGTTGAACATATTTTACTAAAAAAGACTAAGAAAGGTGAAGTAGCGAAACAGAAATCAATTTCATGCAAATGTTAATAATAACAATTCTCAATCAATTATCCGAACAACATTTTCTTATTACCGGAAAAACGTCTTTTTGCAAGTCACGTTCGGTTCCCGAAAAGTTTAAGTAGCCTTCAACGACTGTATTCGCTTCATTTTTGGTCTGCGTAGGTTCGATCATGTTTCACCTTAAACAACTGCAGTGCTTGGTTTATCTATAAACTCTTATCTAAAACATAGAATACTAATTTTCCCTTTATAATATTTTGAACAGTAATGAGCCGGAGTATCTCAGAGAATTCTTTCAGGTTTCCATTTCTAGACGTCGCCGTAACATTATAATACCTAGGTTCAGTAAAGCTGTTATGGAGAGTTCTTTCCCTTTCAGGCTGCCCGTATTTGGAATGGTCTTCCTTCTTTCGTTCAGTCGGCACACTCTGTCAATGCATTCAGGACGTTGCTCAAAGCTCATATTCCCTAAACGTTGTCTTAAATCCCAGTATGTAAACACTTTAAGATGCCTATCTACGAGTCAATTGACTTATACTTTACTGATATTGTTTTCTTTTTGTTGGTAATAAAATTTATATACATATAATAATTTTATATTTATTGTCTAGTTTTAATTGTTTAACTTTTATCGATTAGTTTTTTATTTTATATATTTTTTTTCTTTCTTGCAATGTTAATGGTTACATATGAAATGTTAGTTATTTAGTGTATTTTCCCTAAAATTCAACAATTTCTAGTTCCAGTTTCTATTTATTAGTACATATAAAAGATTTGTAAATCTTGTTTACATCATCCATGAAATATATATTATATTATATTATTATTATATTTGCTACTGCTATATACTTGCAAGGAACAATATTTACGCATTTATTGGTAGTATATTTTTTAGCATAGATACAGTCTGGCAGGTTCACAACACAAGAAACCTGAAATTGACTTTTCCACTAGCTGGAATTCATCTTTTTAAAATGATGGAACTTCTTCGTGAATTGAAACAGTTTTGTGATGAAAATCTTTCTGTTCATGAAAACTTGAAGGAGCAAGAATGGGAATCTGTTACTGGCTGTTTTAAATGCGGCCATCCTGAAGCTACAAGGGAGTCGACTATTATTGGGTGATTTTTACAAACTGTGGCTAGAGTTGAAACTCGATTTAGGGCAACAAAATTCAAAATTCAGTAAGATTATTGTAGCCTGTATTAAGGAAAGGGAAACGGCTTAACTTGAAACAGATAGCATGTATGCAACCTTGTTTTTAGATCTTAGGCTTAAACGTTTGCTGATTGCGGAACAAAGAGGATCGGGGAAAAGCATCTAAAGCGATTCGTGCACCATGTTTACTCATGCCAAAAAGTAGGTTTTTATAAGCTTTCCCATTCATACGATATAAAGATTTTCTCATCCGTTAGAAACAGTTATGACTCTTCCTGCATTCATGATGATTTAAATACCTTTAAGAACTGGTGTGGATCTAATGTCGTGCAGCTTTACTTGGATAAATTTGAAGTTGTGTCATTCTCTAGAAACCAAAATCAGCTCGTCTTTGATTATACTTTTGCGAAAACTAATATTTGTCGCGTGCAGTCCGTGGTCTGAAGCTTGACCGGAAAGTCGATTTCACTCTGCACATTTACTATATTGTTTCTTAGACTAATTCAGTTCTGGGTTATGTAAAGCGGTGGTCAATGGAGTTTTCTGATCGGAAAACCTTAATTCACTTATTCTTTTTTTCCCCTGCTATGCTGTTCATGCTAGACGCATTGACTGGGCGCAGCGGAACTTTGTTAGGTTCGCGCTAAGAGACCATCCGTGGAATGATCCACTCAGGCTTCCTCCTTATGTGGATCGCCTCCAGTTGTTTAATATGCACTCGTTGGAAGAACGACGTAGAGTTGCTGACCTAGTCTTTATTCACCAGCTTTTGAACTCGAATATAGATTCTTGCACTCTCGCAGGTATAGTTTCTTATAGGCATACCCTGTATAGCTTAAGGAGATTGCCTTTACTGCACTCTCGGTCTAAATATGGTTTGCATGAGCCTATAAATCACATGTGTAGAGCCGTAAATATGTGTCCTTTTTTTGATCTGACTCTTACTAAGGATTTGCTGAAACGATCTCTGCTGTCTGTGCACCCCTGATTGTTGTGTGTGGGCGTGTTTTAGTTTTTTATTACTAATGCGTTTTTGCATGTTGGTGTAGGGGCCTCATTTGCTTCAATATATTGTTATATTCTGGCGAATATTCTAGGCTTCTGCCTAAGAGGTGCGCCTTCTGAGTTAGAAGGATTAATTCTACGTAATATATTATTTTCTCAGTTTCAATTACAGGAGAGTATGCAACGACTTCACCTGATCCTAATGTATCTTTTTTATTTGATGACTCCTCGATGCCGAACAATAGTTCATTACTTAGGAATGCGGGGGAAATTTGCCCCATGCTGTCTACGCCGTCCCCCCAACAGAAGTCAGCGTTGAGAGGGCCTTTTCAACCCTAAAAATTATTTTAAATGATCTCCATTGCAATTGGTCGGAAGAAAATTTGCGAAATATATGTTTGTTCGCAAATTCGCAAGCGGTTAAAAGAAACTAAGCACTCTCCATACTCTTTAAGTATGTTGATTATGGATTTTCTTTGTTAATTCAGTGTTATTATAATTACCTTTGGCTCTGTGAGGTATGTTCGATTTCAGTAAATTTATTTTTTTCCGAAATATATATTTTTTAGGAAACTATTGAGTTTTGAAATTGTATAATCAAAGCATGCTATGAAATTCAATGTTATTAATCAAAAGAAAAAAGAAAATATTTTTTTCAAAGAGTTGCGACACTCCTTATTTAACTAAAAAAATATAAAAGAGTGCCTTCCACCAGTTGCTAAGCATTTCATAAAGTAAAAAGCCAAATTGATTTCTCATATTTGCTAGAATAAATAGCCAACTTTGAAAATTTGCTATTTTCGGCTAGAAAAATTAAAAAATCGAACTGGCTTTATATTTTTACCGAAAAAGAGCATCATGCTCTAGTGCTTGCTTTTCTAGCTGCAAAACTAATATCTTTCGGGAATAATAACTATAGAAAGCTTTTTTCGAAAAAGTCTTCTGTCTGGTTCGGTCCTTTGTTTTATGCTCTTTTTTGACATTTTTATCTGAGAGAGGCAGCCTTAAATAATCTATCGAACATAGCATGAGACGAGGCTAATTTAATATTCTAAGGGTGGTCTGAATTGAAAGGAATGACTGCGTCTGAGAAAGTCTTTCCTAAAAATATCGAAATGTAGCATATTATCAAAGATAGAGATTTTTATATCAGGAAAGCAAATTTTTTTATTTTCTAATTCTAAAGTAAATTTTATAGAATCGTGCAGTTTATTTAAAATCTCATTTAAGACTATTCCTATTGTTAAATAATAATAATAACAAAGAAGAAAAGAAAATCTGGAAAAAAGTACCATGCATAGAAAAAGCTTCTGAGAAAGTTAAACATTTTTTAAAAGCTTCAAAAATACAGCCCGCTTTTTTCAATAATAAAACATTAAAGAAATTAATTTAAAATGTTAAGTCTGGTCCAAAAACGGAACAGTTGGAAAAAAGTGGAGTCTACGAAGTTAAAAGTGAAGATTATGAGGGAATATATGTTTGTTAAACAAAGAGTAAAATTATTACAAGACATAATGAGCATATTTCTGGGATGAAGCATTCGGATTATCGAAACATTTACTTAGTAAGAAACATAAAACAAATTTAAATAAATTTAACGTTCTTCATTACTTGGATGAAAGGGACACGTTAGATAAATTTGAAATTAATGAAATAAAAAAAGCTAAACAACTAAATCAATACTTACTCAATGACCAAATAGATTTCAATTATAAAAGCCCGTTAATTGATGTTCTGTTTTAGTCTTTCCCAAACGATACAAAGTTCGATGGCTAGAGACGTGCAGGTTTCTCAGAGTGCGTTGCGGGATAGAGATGTTCACGGCAGCCAGTAGATCGGGTGAATTTATCGTTCTCTGCAATAAATCGAACAAAAATAGTAATTTTCTTTTCAATAGAGTCGAGAGAAATTAGCCCCAAGCGATCAGTATAGGAGGGAAGTAACCAGGGATCAATCCAGGGAAGTCCACGGAGAGCGAACCTGAGGAATCTGCGCTGCACTGCCTCGACGCGGTCAACGTGAACGGCGAAATAGGGGGCCCAAACAGGGCTGGAATATTCCAAAAGCGGTCTGACGAAGGTGCAGTAAAGAAGCTTAGTTAGGTAGGGGTCGTCGAATTCCCTAGACCATCTTTTAACGAAACCTAGCATCGAATTAGCCCTACCGACGATCGAATTCACATGAGTTGAGGACCACGCCCAGGTCCTTCATCTTATAGACCCTGCCCAGGGTAACGCCATCTGCGGAGTAGTTGAAGAGGAAAGGACATCTTCTACGGAAGAAGGTCATAACGGTGCACTTCTCGGCATTTAGAGGAAGGCGATTGCGTACGCACCAATCGCAGAACACAGCCAGATCAGAGTGCAAAGCACTGCAGTCTACCTCGTGGGAAACAGTGCGAAAAATCTTAGCATCATCCGCGTAACACAGAATTTTACTGTGTATCAGGAGAAGCGAAACATCATTAATATATAGGATGAATAGGAGTGGGCCGAGGATACTGCCCTGTGGCACCCCGAAACAGAACGCATTGGGTACGACCAGACAGGTAAGAGGATAACCAGTTAACAAAGCAGGAAGGGAACCCAAGAAGAGTCAATTTATAGGCCAGGATACCATGGTCTATCCTATCAAAAGCCTTACTGACGTCCGCAAATACACAATCCACCTGTTTGCCCGCTTCAATGGCTGGTAGAGAATAATTAACGAACTCCAGGAGGTTAGTGGTCGTAGACTTCCCCCTGAGGAAGCCATGCTGGAAGGACCCCATGAAAGGCCTGCAGTGAAAACGAAGAACGTCACTGACGAGAGACTCGAAAACCTTCGCAACATGGCACAAGCTGGCAATTGGTCGATAGTTGGAGACCTCGGACCTACTACCTTTCTTTTGAAGAGGAATCAACACAGAAATCTTCCAAAGTTCCGGAAAGCGGCTGGTCTTGAGGGACAGGTTGAACAGGTAACAGAGAACATCAGAAATAGATAGTTGGCATTTCTTCAAAAAGGAAGGGGGTAATTAATAATTGAGTTAGTGAGTTTTTAAAAACAAAGTGTAAAGATATTTAATAAAATATTTAGGAACTTAACAAGTGTTTTGGTGATTCTTTTAAAAGTGAATTTGAAGCTCCAACAAGTGATTTCAAATAACTTTTTAAACAAAAATTAACCGATGAAGTTTTAAAACATATTTTTATGGCCGGTTTCGCTCAGTTGAACCTGAGTAGCAAATTTAAGCTAAAAGTCAAGTCGAAACTATTTCACAGTTTGTTTTTATGCTCAGCTCAGCGGAACTTAGTTCACTAGATTTTTGCAGTGAAATTGTTATTGATTGATAAGTTGTGTGATTTTTCTAGTTTTCTAATCTAATTGTTATAGATAAACTGAAAACAATAAAAAAGAAGTGCAAATTTTACAATAAGTAAATTTCAAATATAAAGTTGTCATCGAAAACAAACAGAGTTGTAAAACAAACGTGGACATTGAAGACAAAAAAAAGGAAGGACATCGAAGTGGAAGCTAATTCAAAATCTGGAACATCATTTCGATCAGTGTATGTGCTCCGATAGAAATATGGAAAAATTGAAAATAGAACAACATAAAAGGCTGCCAAGTTATTTCGATCGTTCCAAATACATTATCTGGGATTTTGCAAAAATTTCAACCTGAAAGGGTTTTATTTTTAAAGTGTAACATTTTCATATTATATTGTGATAAAAGGTAGACTGTTTTCGCTCAAGCTGACTTCGAAATAATTTTAATAAATCGGAAGAGTTCCCTTTATGTTCTGCTTCCTTATGTGTGAGAAAGTCATGAGGCTATGACGTACTAGTTTTTTTTTTGTATTGAGTTGGTTTGTTGGGTTAGGTTAGTGTAATTTTTGAAATTAAGGTAGTTTTCTAGATACTGATAAAATCTAGAGTAGGCTGTGTTAATTCAATTTTCCTCATGCTGCGGATTGTTCGCGGAGGACTTCTTTAGCAAGTGATTATAAAAGTATTAGAGTGTGGTTAAAATTGTCTTAATTTTTAAACTACTTAATTGTGAAGAAAAAGTGTATCAATGAACACTTTAAAAGATCAAAAAAAAGTTTTCAGTGATTTTTCCATGCCATCTATCCTGTCACTGCGTTAAAGTAGAATTAAATTAAATTAAAATGTCATACACATAACTGGAAAGTGGATATCAGGACCTCAAGCAAGCTAATCCGTCAGAATTATATGTGTTGAAATTAATGTGGTGCGTGTTCGTGAAAAAAGCAAACAAGTTAAGATAAATTCAAAGTATAATAATTTAATATATAGATATAGGCTTTACATTATTTACATATGACGAGCAACTGCTCAGTGATACAAAACTACTGATCTCTGCTAGAGTACGTGAGCGCTTACTGCCTTACAATAAATCGCACTTGTATATAGAAACATACGTGTATAACTACACGCTGTGTGTTTAGTTCATGATAGACGAGACTTTACTAATTTACATATATTACAACAATATTTCTTACATGACGGAAATGTAATTTAAATATATCTTTAAAGACTTATCCATATGAGTTCTTAATTATTTAATAAGATTCACTAAAAGATTCCAGTGAAAACTTTTTTAGTATATAGTTGGTTTTGCTCGATTATTATAAATTTGTGCCAAAAGAGCAAATTTCAAATTGTTTGTGATTGGAGGTAAATCTATTGGCAACTTTTATACTTGAAAAGTTGTCTAAGACTTTCCCCCAGTTTTTAACATAAAACAACTGAAGGAGCAATATTTAATTGTATATGTAATTTTAAAATAAATTAAAATATAACTTTAAACAACTTTCCGTTCGAAATAGTTCCCGTTGAGCCGTAAACTAACTCAGAACTACTTATTAAAATATTTTCACGGCATGTTTCATCAATGATGCTGTAATTATTACAGTGTAATATCTTGAAAATTTGATTGTAATTTGGAATAACTTTCGATTTCGTGAAGTGAAATAGTGTGGTTTTTCTTTTTAACCGAAATTATGCAGCAGATTATTTCTATAACTTTCAAGCGCGCCCTGATAATATTTGGATTGCAACTTTCCCATGAGTAATAACACCTGAATAATAAGCCTTAAATGCTTTCTTTAGTTTCTAGAATATACTACAAAAAAGTCCGGTCGAATTGTCCTTAAAACAAGGAAAATAGGATCAAAAATTTAGTCGAAATGCGAACAACACCGCCCATTTTCATCAGCAAATTACACACCACCTTCTCCAGAATATTTTCCAAGAGTGGCAGCATATTCTTCCAATGACTTAGTTCCTTTTACCCATATACCTATATAACTTATAAACAAATCACTCAATTCCAATGATAGTAGCGATTCCTTTTGAGTGATGTAGTCATATTAGGCTTGAAGGTTATTCTAAATACGAACCAGAGCTTGGACTCATTTCTGTTGTCGCCTACGAGTAGTGATATGAGACGCAATCACTTCACTGACTTAGTAATCATACTGCATGCACACGCACAACACATCATTGGACCAAAACTGTGTAAAATACCCCCGAAAAACTAACATAAGTACAATATCTCTTTTTAATCTAATCAATTTTATATATTTACGATCGATCGAATCGTATTCTGTAATAACATAAAATAATAGTCAATTATATATGTACTTGAGACCACAATAAGTTTTCCGGCTGATTATTATCATTAAGTTGGAAATTGCAAGATAGTCAAAGGGAAAGCTGACCAATTATAATTGCCTTTTGGAAAGATTCGTACCGTCGGTTGTATGCATGTCAGGATATACAAAATCAATTCACGGCAATCAAAATTTTTTATCGTTTTAGTAAGGATTTAATCAAACTTGGAAATTAAATGATTGCCTTAAATGAGACCTTCTGGATGAGAAAAGTTGTAAAAATGCTTCATTTACTTAAGGATAATATTAAATATTTATTATAAATAAATGAAGCTTAATTAGTTAAGGCAGATCTTTTCATTAAATAGTTAATTTATTAAACAAAAATTCATCAATAAATTTCTTCGTTTATTTACGAACGCACACAGTAAATATTTAACCACTAAGAACATTTAGCAGATTACATTTAAAAATAGAATATAATGTTCAAAAAATACATTGAAAATATTTCACAATTGCATAAAAAATATTCTGTTTTATCAATAAACTCTATGTTTCTTAAAACTAATGTATTGGTAATTGTTATCCGTCCATTCCGATTAATGCAGGAATAACGTCCGCGTAAACTCGATATAATCAAGGGCACCTGCAACAGGATGGTTTGTTTCCAGATCTTTGTAAGCTTTCATACTTTGGACACAATAATCGGCCATATCCTTCGCAAGGTTCATTTTTGTAGCGCAACTGCGAAATTAAACCATCTAAAAATTTCTTCAGAGTTGAAACTCAAAACATTAAAGATTGCGGAAGAAAATAATTTCCATAAAGGAAATCAAATGCAGCACGTTGACTCTTAAAATATTTAACAAAACAAAAGAGAAATGTTCAAATGAAATAAAAATGTTATATGTTTTGTGTATTTGAAATAAATTAAAATTACCTGACATCGTTAGCCAATTCGCCAGAAGTCACCAGTCTCATCATTGAGCTAATCCAAGCCATTAAGCCGCGGTAGTCGCTGAAGAATCCCTGTAAGTCATAAGAGCAGTTGCGTTTGTGGTAATCTGGTCCACATTTCGTTGATTTCTTTCTGCTTAGAGTATGTTTGCTCATGAGATTGCATCAAGCGATTTGCAGTTTCATCAAGTTGACGCATCTTATCTCGAAGGGCGACAAGATCACGTTCAACACCTTCGTGTTTTCTCTAGAGAGTCTGGACATTACGCAGAACTTTCCTTTGCCTAAATCATCGTTACAGCATTCTCTTTTTCTCGAATCCAAACTTTAGTTTCATCAATATCACGATGGAAACGTTTTACTTCATGTGCAGATCCAAGTTGACTTGCTCTCGCAGCAGTAAGCTCTTTTAGTGATGTCCATTTGCTTCTGTCTGCCAAGGATGTAAGTTGAACGGCGATCTCATGCATGTTTGCCAGGCGAGATTCATTAGCCTTTAAATCATCCGAAAAAACATCGAATCTCTTTTGCATGACTTCTACTTCCTCTAAATTTACACCAATATCCTTAATCTGTGCATGGTTTTCTTTGTCTTTAATCTAAAAAGAACAAATACATATGCTTTCACTGTTTCATTTTTCATTAAATTAAATTTAAGGAAGTGAGTGAAATCAACAAAAACTTTGACATTTTATCAAAAGTGAAAATTTCTGAGCAAATGTCAGAGCTTCAATCGAAATTACGGAAAACGTCAGAGGATTGATTTGGAAAACGAAACAGTGACGACAACCTTGGTGGTAAAATGGCCGAAATGTCATGTCTGCCGGGCTTGTATCTAGAGTAGGCTGTGATCGCACCCTTAGATATTTATGAACGCACTCTTCTTTCTACTTCCGTTATTGGCACCCCTACTTGCTCACACGGCAAGGTTGTGAAGTGTACGTAAAGAGAGCAAAGCACATTCTTACGTGACAGCTGCTCTTGTTCGCATCTACGAAAAGGTAATTTTAAAATTACATTTGTTCCTTTTGGTCTAATTTTATCTGATCCATCCTGGATCAGAGAAGGTTTTTACTAATTGGCCGATTAGATACATGCATTACAGCATAATTCGTGCAGAATAGTATTAGGAGATTGAGAGGTATTGCAGAGGCACCTTAAAAAAAATAACCTCTTAACCAGGAAAGCGTGCTTCCCACCCGATTAGGACGCAGCTTGGCCAAAAGCGGAATTCGCTGCTCAGGAAATATAAGGTAAAAATTATTACAATTCTAACCTATCATTATGCTTAAATGGAAATTTCTCAATATTAGGATACATTAAAAAAGTGAGTTCGCTCGCGCATATAGGCCTGTTTGTACTCGTCCATTCTTGGCCACCAGAGGTTTGGTAGGCGTAGAAATAAAGTAAACTAGATGCGCCTCAGACCCACTCCTTCCAGCAAATACGCTCAGTCGGCATATTTCTGAGGTACTAGGATTTCAACAGGAACTACAGCAAAAAACTTCCGTCGCTGGTCATCAGGTTCCAGCCGCCGAATAAAAGAAGAATAGGATATACCCCTTTCAGCAAATTTTTGTACGTAATGCTCCGAAAACGCTTATGCGTAGCCTAAGATAACAAGTTCCATTATTAACATAAGATGTTTTGAAAAGTGCCTTATCAAATAGTCCTGATTGCGATTTTTAAGGACGCTAGCTCTCATTAGGAATGAGTAAACAAGAAAATTTTTAAGGAGAATTCAGCATTTATTCTGTTAGTGCAGCTAATTTGTTTCTATAAATTCTTAATTGGAGAGATATACATACATATTCACCTACATACCGATAAATTTCTTTGGAAATTGGTTCCTGAAAATACAATTAGATTCAAAGGGTCAGGACTTGCTGCACAACTACAGGTTGAAGTAAAAATTGTTTGAGCTCATTCATAGGAATAAGATCGGCTAAGAAATATATAGCGTGCTCAGGATAAATTCTAAATTTAGTAAAAGATTTGATCGCATTTGCAAGTTGGAGTTTTCTGGTTTTATAAATAGCTTTTAAAAAAAAATTTAAACCGACATCACAAAAAGCGTTAAAAGGCGTTTTATATCTATTGCGACATTTTCAATTCGGTACAAATTAAACAAAGAAAACGTCCAAAATGGCACATGGGGGCCTGTCAAGCCCATTTATAGCCAAGATAGACTTTATGCTGACTGACGTGATTATTCGACATCTGACCACTGAGCAGATAGCTCTTCTACAAGGACGATTATAGACGTCACAATTCAACATGCGGACAAGGATATCAGCGTCGGAGTTCAATTGATGTATTCCACCGGACTGCTTGACTTCTTTTCGTCTGTACAAACACTCAGGCGGCGCATTGGGGCAAGCGTAAAATGTCAAGTGGGACAGAGCCAACGGACCCCGAGGAGCTAAAGCGGCGAAGCTCATTCCGCAATCAGCGCGAGATGTCCCATGAGCACGATAAGGCAAACCTACATACACCACACCAAAAAGGTTCAGCGGCACAGCATGCAGTCTCTTTCCACAACTGTTAACCCACGTAAGTTGCTTTATTGCCACTATTACTTTATTATTAGACCGCATACGGCTATCCTAATTGACAATAGTTTCAAGCATTTCTTATAAATAACTTTATATCCAGGGACTTTGTGGCGATACTGGCAGAGACCCCCACAGTAGACGGTACACAGTAAATTGTCCTTGATTCTGCCTACTTCCCTGGAGATAGCCTATGCCTGATGAGGTCAAGGAACTTACCGGCTTCTGTCAACGGACGAATCGATTCATCATAAGATGCAACGCTCACGGTTTTTTAATGGAAATTAATATTGACATTATTAATATTATTTAAGGGGTCGTTCAAGTATTCGCAGATTTCGAAGATTTCTGCCCCCCTCCCCCTTGTAACGCGCAGTAACCTTTCGCGTAACCCCCCCCCCCCCCCCCCCCACGTTACGTAACACACAGATGATTATTTTTACCTAAAAATGTCAATTATGTTGCGCAAAATACCGGAATAAGAAGCAATGTAATTTAAACGAAATTTCAGCCCTAATGTGTGTGCGTGAAATTCATAAGTTCATGACTTGTACTTTAGGTGGGTTTGCTTGACTGCAACGGTCGGACTCTTAAAGTCTAAACTATGGAATCGTAGTACACGGCTTATTTAGGTTATTTGCCATATATATATACTTCTGTATATTCAGTGACGCGACCCTTTTTGTATGTGTAGTGTAGATATACCATATAAACTGAGCCGTGAGTCACGTTGGGACTTTTAATTTTAACAAAAACATTAATGTTACGTAACGCGTTACTTGCCCCCCCCAGAACGCAGCAAAAGGTTTCACAAGACCCCCCCCCCCCCCCCCCCCAAATCCCCCTAACTGCGTTACGTAATACTTAAATGGCCCCTTAGGGATGCAAACCTTCTTTCATCATCTCGACTAGAAAAGAGATGCTAGGTCTCACTCTGGCTAGCAGGGTACTGTCAGAGTTAATAAGCAACTGGCAAGTCTCAGATGAAGCTTCGCTGTCAGATCATCAGCACTTGCCGATTTCTATCCCGCTTTTGTTAGCAATGTTTTCTTGACTGGCTTTTGCTCTCAGCACACTAAGATAACTTGAGGTTTATTGTATAACCCGAAAACCCTTATCTGAGTATGATGGCATTTAAAACAGATAGTATACTACTCACAATTACTCCATTTATTTCGTACCGAAGGCCTGTGGTCAAGGCTTGATATTAAGCCAAAGGCTCTAATTTTACATGTTAAAATGAGCACGAACGAACTTTAAGAAAATTGCTAGAATGAATGCCGTATTGATTTCTAAAACAGTCCGAGACAAAAACTATGTAAGAGAAAAACTTTATGAAAAATATGAAATTAATAATTCGATTTTAATTCTTTCAATAATTGGAAAAATACGAAACGTTCGAATAATTATGAGCCGGTTTTATTACCACGTACTGTATACGGCATACTGCAATCATCCATTGTAACCTTAAATACAATACTGCGTGTGCACTCACTTCTAACACTTTTGATTTTCTTAATACCAGCTGCTATCTTTTACCAACTACTACCTAAAATAACTTTTTGTAGATATTCCTATTCTGCAAGTGTAACTCTTTTTATTGTTGAACAAATTACACCACACACTAATAGTAGTGATTAGAGTACACAAACAAGATTTTTAAGAGGGGTCAAGGATAATTTCAGAGAATAATTCTTTATGTGGTCATCGATTGCAATTAATAATGGTATGCAGACATTTATTAAAAAAATACTTTCCCACAATAAGTAAGAGAATTTGCAAGTAATCAATATACCACAAACTGACGGACACTTGAGTGTATCAAGGTTTGTGTTCCCATTCTAATGAAATTACGAAAATTACCAATTTCTGTATTCCAAGTACGCTAACAAGAGACTTATGAATTTGCAATAGTAAACAAATCGAAGCTTTTGAAACGACAGAAGGAAAACATTGGCAGACACTCGTACTTGGAATTGTGACTGCCAATAGAAATTCCAAAGGTATCGCATGACCCAACCAAACCTCACGATCACATTTTAATATCGAGCATTGCTCTCCTTTTGTACAGATTAGAAGAATAGGCAAAGTGAAGCAGGAGAAAATCAGAAAATATTGCATTTGCGATTTTATTGTCTTTGGCTTTGGGCCCACTTAAAGTTAGTCAACCCTATCATCTGATGTACTTCATGATACGACCTCATTCGTATCATGTTCGGAGATCGTTCCCTTTCATCACACTTTGAAGATCATCACCTGAAGATAAAGTACTTAAAGAGTGTTTTTTTGACCAATTTGTTAATCTATATACATGACCAGGAGCAGGGAATTAACGTGTCAGAAATTTGATCGAAATATTATCACAGAGCATGACTGAAATTCATACATAGATAGAGTAACACTCCATGAGTTATCATGAACATGTTTTATTTTAATTTCCTACATCATCGGAGACTTCTAATGGAATAGCTGCAAAAAGAAGAGATGATTTTACCAAACTAGCTAGCTCTAAAATTTTACTTAACCTATCAACGCGGAACATGAACCGATTATCTACTTAAGAAAAGCTGATAATCTTCACTTTACCAACATTAAGGAGGCCACATTCATGCTTCCTGCATGGGATATCCGAGTGGTACTAAGCCGATCTTAAGATATCTAAACGCGGTCGTGTATCTCAGTTCTTGAACTGTATGTTGCGGCGATAAGGCCAAACAACATAAACACCCTCACTTGAGCTGGCCACTAAGCCACCAATCAATTCTGATTATGATAACGGCTCCAGATTAGATATATAAACATCGGCCTCCACGATCAGTTGCATGATCAGCATCAGCCATGGGCAGAAGATTGCGAAACCTGCGAAGCCTTTTGCAACAATTTCTTCGCGCGATCCCGACTTTTTACAATCGTCGTGATGCTCTTTTTTTCGCTCCACTGTTTTCTGTTTTCCATGCGCTGAAACAATTTTAACAAGATCGCGGACTCTGAGAAGAAAATCGATCGATACCACGGTGCGATCAATAAGTGATCAGTGATCGGAGGTGTATCATGCACGCAGGTACTTACACATGCGCGTTATACGGTCAGATGCGATTCAGGCAGATTAGGTAATCGGAATGCAATAAGGCAGCTGAGAACAATGCAAGATCGCGATTAGGCGCGCTATCAGCTATTTACGTCGACATGTGAGTGTGCAGTTATGGAAAATGAATTTACGAGATCGAGCGTAATCAGGCATGTGGGGATTTTCTTTCTGTGGAATAATACTGAACGCACGACTTCGACTAGTATAGAGTTAAGGCAATGAGAATTTTTCGACGTGTACCTTTAAGGAAATTTGCCTCAAATAAGACCAAATGAGCTTGTTACTTTGCAGTAAATTCACGAAGTATTAATTTTGCCTTAAGATCGAAATTTTCGCCATCAGCATGTTTTTGTCTACATTCAATTTATAATGCTTAAGCAAGCCTCAGGTTTCTCCAATCATTTGTAATAATCTCAGTGACGCATAGTGCAAATTAGGTATTTCGTTCAATACGTATTCAGTGCAATAAATCTGTAGGTGGTTCTGAAGGTTTCTTCTTTTCAGAATTGTAACGAACAATTGTATGTGAATCAATTATTTTTCTAATGAAATTTTCTTTGGGAGTTCGCATGTTTGTTGATTCTTATTTTCTTCTACAACTGAGCCAAAATATACTTTAAGCTCTTAAACTGTTGTATCTTATTATAGTATGCTTATAATACAAAAAGAAAAGTACAAGTGTGTTGGGCTTTACGTACATTATTGGGTCTCTTCGACGTTAATAAAAGTAGAGCATACGCACAAGATGATTAAAAGACAAATAGCGTATTACTAAAGTAAAATGGTTCAAGCCAGGTAAAAGCTTCTATTTTCTTCTAAAATTGTTGTTGTAATTATAAGATATTAATACCAACGTTTTTGTGTGGTTCAACAAAAATAAAAATAAAAATTTAATTGTTTTAGGTATTTTAGGACCTTTGAATTCTGCTAAGTTTTGTCGTAGGTTTGCTGCTTAAAACGGATTTGAGATGCTTCCTAATTGGTCGTCGATCTAAGGGCCCAATTTGATAACCCGAATATAAATCCTTAATCATTTAAAGGCGTTTGAATCGGTTCTGTGATTGAAAGCTTTAACCGTCAAAAGCCAGTATTTACTTCAATATTTCTTTATTACGCATGCGGAGAAAGTACTACCTTTTCATACGGTTTTGTGATCGGCCATTTATCACTGTCGACTCTAAAATACGGAAATTCACGGCACAATTCCCTTTTGCGGCATCGATCGCGCATAACTATATAAATAGGGAAAAAACCGCACATTCTGCCTCCTACTGCCCAACATGTTTACACAATCCTGATAAGAAATAGTATGTGCAGTTCTGGTGGTAGCCGATGGTGCATTTAGGCCGCTTCACGGGCGATTGACTAATTTCCTCGCCTGTTGCGCAATATACTATTGAAATGCGCTCAGATTCGCAGCTCAAAGTTAATTTTTTAAAACTCAACTATAATAAGTTAAACTGTTTTATTTTGATAAATAATTATTTAATCCTTCATGTAACCAACTCATCAGTAATATTGAAGATCGCTCTGTGATTTAGAATTAACTGCTTTTTTCTAAGCTCATATGTTTATTTACACTATACCAAAACCCAAACAAACGTCTGTATGCCCGGGCTAATATCGGGAACAGGCTGTGCCGATTTCGATGAGACTTTCTCTGGAAGGTCATAATTTATGCTGTTAGAACGAGCATGAAAATCTTGAAAGAATTATATTTCATTCTGTATTTTATAGAAGGCGAATAAGAGCTGCCTTTTACGAAATACGAGGGTGGAGAATGATTCGTGTTCTGTGATTGACCGTATTTCAAAGAAACAGGCGACCATTTGCTTCGAATTGCTTCGTGCGCGAACATCTTTTGTTGGATTTGGCTAGTCTTGAAAGACCGATACAGTAGATTGTTGCTTAGTTTCTGGTTCATATGCATAGGTCCATGATTTGTCGCTTGTCACGATCTTATAGACTTCTTTTGAAGAACCGTGATTGAATATTTTCAACATTTCTTTGCACCAAGCGACACGAGCCTTTTTTTGAGCGATTGTCAAATTATGCGGTATCCAATGCGAACAAATCTTTTTGACGGCCAAATGTTCATGCAATATCGAATGTATGCGAGTGGAACTAATCTTCAATCTCACGGTATGTCACATGACGATCTTGCAATATCAGTTCACGCAGAGCATTGATTTTTTCTGGCACAACAACCGATTTAGGATGACCTTAACGAAATTGGTCCTGTAGCGAAGTGTGACTACGATTGAATTGGGAAAACCACCGAAACACGGTGGCTCGAGATGGTGCTTCATTACCAAAAGTCGAAGCGAGTTGATCGGCACCCTGTTGTTAGTTTAAACCACGTCGAAAGTCTTAGAAAATCATCGCACGAAAATGTTCACGATTTTTTGATAAAGATGAATGTTTCAAGTACCTATAAACAACACAAATATCACTCGTAGACAAAACGTTCTGAGCACGATTACCATTAAAAATGTCAAGCTTTCCGATGACAATGTCAGTTTTGATACATTCAGACTGGTGTTGCCATATCTCAAAACTTAAGTAGCCCGCAGTAATTCGTGAATTTGAAACACTTTTTAATCTACTCGTTTATTCGTATGCTTAATATAATTACTAACAACACCCCTCAAACCCTCTGGATGCTAAAAGAGCAATTTTCGTAATTTTTGTCTGACTGTCTGTTTGTCCTTTTGTCTGTCTGTGCAGGCATTATTCGGGGACTACTGAACGAATTTGAATGAAACTTGGCAAGTTGGTAGTTTATATCCTGGGGGATCTTTGCTATCCCGGCAAAATGAGGAGTTCGCGCGGGCTAGTGAAAAAACTACATAGCATATACGAATGTATTAGGATGTAGGTGCATACATATGTGTATGTTGCAGCAAAACTTTGGAATGCTTGGAGCAATGTACACCAAACTTGGTAAACATATGAACTATAATCTGAAAAACATACTACGGAGGTAAGAAATCACTAACCGGCCTTACACCAAGAGGAATTTACATCTCCTGTTTGGCAATTGGATATAATATTTCGATCTTTTAACCCAAGCCCGGGAGGAAAGACTATACTACGAAAATTCTTTCAGACCGGCGAGATTGACATAATTCCTATTGCAAACACTGGAATCCTGGTTTACGACTTGATGTGGACCATTAAGAAAAACCAATACGCATACCTTGCAGTTAGATTTACAGAAATACACAGATCTACAAGTCCAAGCCGAGCGCATATCAGAAGAGGAACTATCTGCTGGTGAATTCACAATGACTTTTATAATGGAGCCTTCGGTAAAATATACTTCGGTTAACTGGAAACCGCTCTCAGAAGGCGTTGCGTAAATGCACTGATATGCAATTGGCTTGGTAGCAGACTGAAACTTAAAGCAGTTAAGTCTAATCACCAAAGAGACGAGGGCATCTACAATGTAGGATATACCAACGACATATCTACTATGGGAAAAGGAAAAATCATGAACATCACATTATCAGGACGGCTTTAAATTATAGATACATGGCTAAAATTCTTTGGAATCGAAATGAAGGTCTCTGGCGTGTTTAAGTATCTGCGAGTATTTCTCGATTCGAGACTTACCTGGAAAATTCATATCTAGGAAGGTTCAATTGCAAGTAGAGTACTGCAACAATATAGGAGGGTGTGTGGGCATCTTCAGGAACTCAAATTTTCAGCGCATTCTTAAAAATATATACTCTTCAAAAACAAACAAAAAAGTATTTTTCGAAATTTTGAATATACCGACCACAATTTTGTTTTAATAATATAGTTTATCCATATGATGGGCACTAGCACCAAAGAGGACTGTGCCAGAATCCCTAATACTGTAAAAGATGCTCAGCCACTCTCAAGTAAGCGAGGAAGTCTTTAACAGTGCAGGATATAACATCAGCCGAGCTAAAAAATAACCTACTCTTCTTTCTAAGCAATGCCAAGGCAGGACAAAAGCATGGTCTCATCGTCTTTCAGACATAGCCGAAACTCCGCATGACTAGACAGACCTATTCGATATTGATGAGATCTTAGCCCATGGTGGCCAGATAAGAAGCCTGAGCAACCTGCGATCCAATCTCCTCCACGGGGATAGAGCTTTATGGGGCGGTTGATTATCAGAGAAAAAAGTTATACCTTTCAGTCCATTGCTGATATTGTTAAGGGCGCAAATTTCGATAGCATGGATTTCGGTTTGAATGACACTGGGTCATTGTAGGATGTGTAGGGGAGAGAGTCCAATTACCGCATTCATGTCGGCTGTAGCTGTCTGCATTTGGTTATTGCCTACCGTTGTTGAACTTTTGGCCACCAAACCAAGACGGCGTAGGACAAACGGTTTGAAAATCGTATTTTATAATCAGAAAATCATTTTCGAGGTAAAACTGAAAGTCCTTCTGAAGAGTTTTTTACAGGACCATACGGCTCGTGCAGAATAATTTAGGGTAGAGTCAAGATGAGTGTTCCAATTAAGTTTTCTATCTTAATCGTTTTCTTCCCAGGTATTTCACATTATTGAAGTACCTGATGTCCGTGCCTTGTATCGAAATGGGACGAAGGTCCGAATGGTAGCTTCTGGTAAACGACACAAGAACAGCGTCGGCAGGGCTAATAGTTCAATCTTCTTTTGCGCATCAGGTAGTAACCGTGCGCAGATATGTTTTCATTATGTCATCCGCATAGCCGACTGCCCGATAACCAAATTTACAAAGCTTGTTAACAAGGTGTTACACAGGGTGGATGTAATTTCTCTCCTCCACTCCCTGCGTGCGACAGCTGGTGTTGTCTAACGCACCTTCTATACCACAAACACTTTTCTCCATTTGAGCGGTATGTAGCTCGAATTATAGCTAGCTCTAAACAAATTGATGAAATGATGATTGATGAACTGTCCATCTCACATTGTCACTGCCAAAGTTCACGCCGGACAAACTTGAGAGCCTACGGCTCAACGGAGACCCTTCGTCACTGACCACGTGGTGGACTGAGTCTGGTCCTAGTGTTGACCCAAGAAAGTGAACCTTTAGCAGGTATTTCAGGGTTTACCTTTGGGTTTTGCTGTAGGTCTACTCCTGCTTCCTGCAACGTCCTATTTCGTTTGAGACGTCCTTTTGAAGGTGAGCTGACTCTGGCAAAGATTCTCTGCTCTCACAGCACCTTCTCCAGGTCTCACGTTTGGAACGACTTATTTCTTTATTATATTCAGTGATTGCAAGCCCGTATTCATCCCACTGTTGGGAGGGTTTAGCTCTATTAAATGGTCGCCTCACTTGCCTACGCATTTCATGTAACCGTTCGCTGCACCAGGATACCTTACGTAGCGCTTTATTTGAGACTGAGACGGTGCTGTCATGGTAGGAGGAGATGAGCACGTCATTTAGCTGGTAAGCCGTAACTTCAGGTTCACCAATCGAGCTGATTTTAATGGTCAACATGTCAGTCGTCGTGCTCAAGACTGCTTTAAGGTAACCTGGTGTTATTATTAAATCCCTTGGCGTATGCTGTTTTGACCTTGGGTTGGAATATTTTATTTAAGAGAATATCCTCTTTTTCGCCCGATTACAATTAGCTAGCACTCTCGTTAGAGACATGAACGTACCAGGAGTCTGTTTTCAGTCGTCACCACGAGCAGGTTATGTTGCAATGAAGTATCCAATTGATGACTTCGTTAATGAACTAATTGTGCCAGGATGCCCCATAGATTTTCTATGGAGCTTAATTCCGGGTAAACAGGTATATTGTGCAGTCTAAAAAAATGTTTGTGTACGTAGCGTAGTGTCCATTGGTCTCGTTGGAACAATTGGACGGAGTTGGATCAATTGGTAGAGCGGCACGACCACGATACCATGGATGCCGGGTTCGAGACCAGGTCTGAGTGAGTTTTTATTAAGAAATTCAAATAATCCACTCCGTCTCTGGGCTCTTGTCTAGCTGGCATTCAAGTTTCCTCCTGATAATTCTCTTCCGACCAAAGCCATGCTAATGGATCGGCAACTCCGTTGCTTCGAAAAGTTGCTGAATTCTTTTTGTAGTAACAGGAAGAAATAACTGAAGTCTTATCTGAGGTAATGTAACTTTTTCATTTAATGCTAGATCCTTTATTTCTCTTTCAGCTCTTTATTTTTTTAGTTCACAGCCTTTTGGTGTACAGATTTTTCTTACTGTTGCGTATTTTTCCGGATGTTTTAAAAATTTACTGATCACGCTCTTCAACTGTTAACGTTGTTCTTATTGGCAGTTTTAAAAATTATCACTGAAAACTTAATTATTAACTGAACACACGCATACTCTGTATGCGTAGTAGCATAGCCGCTTGGTGCATAACAGCGATTCTAGTATCTAAGCGCACAGAGTCTAATACGGATATTCGCATATATACTGACGGCTAACATTAAGGAGCTGGAAGCTGCGGTGGTGCAATCAAAGTTAGTCCAACTTGGAAAGAATAGCCTAGACGAGATTTTCTGATGTGCTGCCGGACATAAGAATCTCCCAGGCAATGAGAAAGCGGATGAATTGGCGAAGAGGGGTGCTGAGATGGATAGATTTGGAGAGACCCCTGATGTGAAAATCAGTATCCTTAAGGCAGATATTTTCAGAAACGTCTACAGTAAGGCTAACCATCGGTGAACTAACCGGGACACATGTTCTACTACCACAAAACTACTACCCCTAATAATAAAAGGTTCGGACACTTGTGTTCATATTTTATACTTGTGTTCATTCTATCTGCAAAATAAAGAAGTTCTTGCACCTTAATTTTTAAGTAGCATGTTATTTAATAGGAAATAAGAAAAAAGAATGAGCTTTTGATAATTTTTAGGAAAAATAAAGTAAATCTTTACTGTCAGTATTGATAAAATTTAAAGTTTTCGATCCTTTTGTGGTTAGGGCTAATATGACCTGAGTACAGTAAGAGGAAATCTAGGGTACTTCTTATTTATTTATTTATTTATTTAACAACAGCTTCGCCAAAACTGGCTACTAAGAAAATTACAAATGAACCAAGAAGACTACAAAATTAATACAAATCATTAAACTAACTTATTCAATAAGCATCCTCAGATGGCGCTTCAGTTGTCGCCTAGAACATCCCAGCTCGATATAGGCAGCGTAGTCATTGTAGAGGCGGGACATGGAAGTGATAGGCTCGTGCATGCCGTAAAGCGTACGATGAAAGGGAACATGCAGAAAGTTGAAATTCCTAAGGGACCGGGCGGGAATGGAAATGCCTGAATCATTCAGCAGTTCGGAGGAGTTGATCGTCCCCTGCAATAAATCATGCATAAAAGTTATCTTATATATTCGGCGTCTCTTTACAAGGGAATCAAGAGAAATCAGTCCAAGCCTAGCATGATATGATGGGAGGGATAAAGGATCACGCCAAGGAAGGTCGCGGAGAGCGAACCTAAGAAATCTACGCTGGACAGCCTCAATCCGGTTGATGTGGACAGCGAAATAGGGATCCCAAACCGGGCAAGCGTATTCCAGAATGGGTCTAACGAATGTACAAAAGAGGAGCCTGGTTAGATAGGGATCGTCAAGTTCGCTGGACCACCTTTTCACAAAACCCAGGGTGGAATTAGCCCTATTCACCACGAAGTCAATGTGATCCTCAAAGGATAGGCGGGAATTAAGAACAACCCCTAAATCTTTGACCCTATGTAGCCTACTCAAGACACTGCCATCCAAAGAGTAGTCGAAGAGAATGGGACAGTTTCTGCGGGTAAAGGTCATTATGGTACATTTTTTTATATTAAGGGGAAGACGGTTACTAGAGCACCAGTCGTGAAAAACGTTAATATCGGAGCTCAACAGAGCACAATCGTCGTCGCGGGAGACGACACGAAAAATTTTGGCGTCATCTGCATAACACAGAATCTTGGAGCTAGAAAGGAGCACCGAGACGTCATTAATAAAAATAATAAAAAGAAGTGGGCCAAGAATGCTGCCCTGAGGCACCCCAGAAGAAACCAAGAATTCATTGGATAGGGCACCACGAAACAGGACGCGTTGGGTGCGCCCAGAGAGGTAAGTGGACAACCAGTTAACAAAAAGCGGTGGGAACCCGAGCAAATGAAATTTATGAACAAGAATCCCATGATCGATTCTGTCGAAGGCCTTACTAAAATCAGTGAAAATGCAATCAACCTGTAAGCCAGACTCAATCAGAGGCAAGCAGTGATGCACGAATTCGAGTAAGTTGGTGGTGGTAGATTTACCCTTAATGAAGCCATGCTGAAAAGAGCCTAAAAAGGTTTTACAATGAAAACGGAGCACATCACTGGTTAAGGCCTCGAACGCCTTCGCAACATGACACAAGTTGGCGATGGGTCTGTAATTGGAGATATCGGACTTGTCACCCTTCTTGTGAAGGGGAATAATCACAGAATCCTTCCAGAGACCGGGAAAACGGCCACAAGACAGAGACAGGTTAAACAAATGACAAAGAATGGGGGACACAGATGAACAGCAATTTTTAAGAAAGGACGAAGGGACACCATCTGGACCACACGAAAATCCGTTGGACAAACTCGACAAATAATCGGTGACAGCACCATCGTCAAAAACTAAGTCCTTAGTTTCAAGGGAAGTATGAGGAAGCCTGGTCAAGTGAATAAAATCAGAAGAAACAATATCACAGTCAGAATCACAGAATGAGGTAATGAAGAAGTCGGCGAAATAATTGGCCACAATGACGGGGTCACAACTCTCGCAATCACCAAACCTAAGGGAGGAAGGGTAGCCATCACTATGTCGCTTAGAATTAATAAATCTCCAAAACTGTCTGGGGTTAGAATGAAGAATATGTCTCGAGTCGGACAGAAATCTGTTGTAGGACGTCTGAAGATCTGATTTGGTTTTTCAGGTGTCTCAGGTGTCTTAGTGTTAGTAGACGCCATGCCGCCATGTCCGTTAAGTCTTCTATGACTTCCAAACTTCCTTCCGTGCACCCAGGGAAGAGAGAGGATATGAGGTGCTCAATAATTTCCTGGTTGTTATCTTTCCAGATATATATATATATATCTTTCTGGTCTCTATATTCGAACAGTGGCATTTCCTGGATGTTTTTTTGTGATTCAGATTTTCTTTTTGAATTTAGCGATATAAGCTCCAGTTTTTTACTGTTCTTGTTTGTTTGGCCTTATTGAAGAGTGTCCTTTCTTTGGTCTTCAGTGGCCGAAGTTTCACTGCCCGTCTTCCAACTCTCGCCATAAGCCAACATTTTTCTCAGAATACAAAAAGATACTCTATGCATTCAGAACAATCTAAATCAGTCCACACGTCACAAAGTTAGGTTTCCCCTCCCCCACCCGAACCGTAGCTCAACATTTTTCCATAGAGTAGCAATGGGAGATCATATAATACACAACCAAAAGGAATCTTCCATATAGGTGTGTGAATTAAGAAATTGTGTAACGCCCCCTCCGCACACAACCCAACATTTTTATCGTCGTATGAGTGAGGCAACATATTCTACACATCAAAAGAAGAATCATCAAAATCGGTCCATGCGTTACGAAGTTGGACTCCCTCTCTCCCTCAGTTATCCTCCAACTTAGGACCAAATTATTCTCCCACTCTCAACAACAGTTAAGGGACCATCCAAATCGGTCAATGCGTTACAACCCACCCCACCAGCATTTTTTTTCCCGTGGTATTAACTAGGGAACATATTCTACCCAACAGAAAAAGAATTATCCAAATCGGTTCACGCGTTACGAAGTTAGACTACCCCTCCCTCTCCCACCACCCTTGGCCAGTTGTTGTATCCTATTAGCAATGGATTGTTATACAAAGAAAGAACCATCCAAATCGGTCCTAGTGTTACAAAGTTAAAATTCACCCCCACCCCACCAACATTTTTTTCTCGTGGTATTAACTAGGGAACATATTCTACCCAACAGAAAAATAATTATCCAAATCGGTCCACGCGTTACGAAGTTAGAATACCCCTCCCTCCAACGCCCCCACCCTAGGACAAAGTTTTTTTCACCAATTAGCAATGGGGATCATACTCTGTACAACAAAAAAGTACCATAGAAATCGGTCCACGAGTTACAAAGTTAGATTCCACCCTTACCCTCAATCCCCCACCTCAACAAATTTTTTTTTCTCGTTATGTTCACCAGGGAACATACTCTACCCAACAGAAAAAGAATTATCCAAATCGGTCCACGCGTTACGAAGTTAGATTGCCCCTGCCCCTCCCCCACCCTAGAAATAATTTTCTCCCCTATTAGCAATAGGGGAGCATACTCTGCACAACAAAAAAGAACCATCCAAATCGAACTACACATTACACATTGGTATCCGCTGGGAGAATTAGAGCCGCCTCACCTACTCTGCCTCTAGTTGTGCTAACTTTCAAATTAAATAGTAAAATCAGATCCTGCAGAACACACGACTAGTCCTAAGGAGTGAAACCTACCTTAAAAAGTGCATACACATTTTGGTTAATTAAATTCTCTGTATTATTGATAAAATTCAAGTCGCTTCCTACTCTTGTACTTTTTTTTTGCAATCTATCCCAATAATGACAGCGTTATTTGTAGCTTAGGTCGGATGGTTATTCATTTTATCTTAACATTGCTTACATTCGAAATATTTAGTTAGAAATTTAAAATTCAAAATAAGTGAAAAGGTACTGTTGCGTTGCCCGAGCGTTTGAAGATTTAATTTATCCAAAAATGTTGTCGGTTTTCAATGGTACATTATTCTGTTGCGTGATACAACTAAGGCCCGAGTATTAGGTGTATTAATTTCGAACGAGAAACTCGTCCATAATGTAAGCTTCAAATTACTGCAACAACACCTTGCCGCTAGTGACACAGTACATGCTAGCCTGTCCGCGCCATTATGTGTCGAACTAATGACGTTCTTAATTTTTGTATACTAGATATTTGAAGAGGATGCTTGCGTTTTGATAGAATTGGCGGAGGCTTAAATATTCAATCTTTTGGAATCTTTGCAACATGGCGCACGAAATCACGGCTAGCGAATTCGCATGCAATTATGTATCTACTGGCATTGAATATTTAGTGCAGCCTTCTTTCGTCACTCATGTAAACCCCCCCCCCCCCCCAGTCATTGTTATCGGGTCTATAAATAACCTTAAATTGAGTTGAAAACATCTCTATACCCTGAACTGAGTCTGTCAGTACCCACATGGCTTTTTACACAGCCGCGGATTTTTAATTAATTTAATTATGGCCGGGTTCGGAGATTTAAGCATTCGAGAGAGGTTGACTGGATACATAGTAAAGTTGGCTAGTCTTCACCAATGCGCACCGTCGTCTAATTACACGGATATTCAGTGAGAATACAAGGCGGTAAATTAAAAGGCGAAAATCTGCCAACCAGCAACTAAATTAGAAAATTGAAAAAATATAAAAAGGTTGCGGTAATTAAAATAAAAATTACAAAAATGCTGCTAACCAGAGAATGGAGGAAAATTAATAAAAAAAGGCCGCACGTCAATACATTTGGATAGAAAATGATCGCGAGTGCATTTAATTGCCGACAACGGTAATTGCATACTGAAAATTTTAATTAGCCGATTAACATATTTCGTGCGGGCTTGTCGGCCAGCGATGATGGATCTGACATTCTATGCACCCCGATTTATACACAAAGTTATGGCGAGATGTAAATTGCACAGATATTAAATAAAATGTGTAATTTTACGCCGAAACTTAAAATACAAAGGGTTTCGTGAATATAGTGCACCTTAAAACGGCCCCAACTGATTTGCATGCCCTAAGTGGAAAAAGTTATCACGTTAATTCTTAAGAACCGGAAACGAGCTGCTCACCAGGCCTAAGATAGTAAGTCGGCAAATTGAGTATCCAGGTGGTTGTCGGTGTTTATTGCATTCATATTAACTTCACGCGATCCACAGCAGATATCACGATTACTAGAAAGAAAAATCTGATTTCGATGCGTGGGAATAATAATACACTGCTGGCCAAAAACTACTCGCCGACATTTAGCATTTATATCGACTACTCCTGAGCACTTCCAAGTTACAAATTATGAACATAGATATACGAATATGCATACTTGGAAATAAAATGTTAGTCCAGAACAACCGAATAGAGTAAATAAAAGCATATCCGCAATATCTTCGGGGATATTTATCTACTTAAGTCGTCGGTGTAGTAAGTGATAATGTGTCGGCATACCAATCCGGAGGTCCCAGGTTCGGATCCGACAGACAATTGTTTTCTGCTGACAATAGATTACGATAAAAGGGCCATGAGGATTGCAGAGAAAATGTCAGAGGTTCGGAATTCACTTTAAATTGTAGGTCTACTTGAAACCGTGGTCTCGTATCGGGTGAAATTCTTCTCCCGTCACATGCCCCGCAAGGGGTTATGGGAACTATAGAGGGATTTACTAACTTACACAAAACCAATTACTGGTATGTGGTTTCCAAATCAATATAGAAGACGTATTTACTTTCCGTAAGGTTTAAGGCTTCACGGGTGATCCCGATGGTATACCCACTTACTTTCTGAAGAAATACCAACTATCTCTTGCTAGTACTCTTCGTCACTTGTTTAACCTTCCCCTGCAGACCGGCCGCTTTCCGGTACTTTGACAGGCTTCTGTGTTGATTCCTCTTCACAAGAAAGGTAGTAGGTCCAGGTATCCAACTACTGACCGCTTACCAGCGTGTGCCATGACACGAAGGTTTTTGAGTCTCTCGTCAGTGACATTCTTCGCTTTCACTGCAGACCTTTTACGGGATCCTTCCAGCATGGCTTCCTGAGGGATAAGTCTACGACCACCAACCAGTTCATTAACTATTGTTTACCAGCCGTTGAAGCGGGCAAACAAGTGGATTGTGTATTCACGGACTTTAGTAAGGCTTTTGATAGGATAGACGATAGTGTCCTGGTCTATAAATTGACTCTTCTTGGGTTCCCTTCCTGCTTTGTTAACTGATTGTCCTCTTACCTGTCTTGTCGTACCCAGCGCGTCCTATTTCGGGGTGACCTATCTGACAGAATCCTTGTCACCTCGGGGGTGCCATAGGGCAGTATCCTCGGCCCACTCCTCTTCATCCTATATATTAATGATGTTTCGCTTCTCCTGACTTGCAGTAAAAGCACGAAGCAGACTGCAGTACTTTGCACTCTGACCTGGCTGTGTTCTGCGATTGGTGTGTGCGCAATCGCCTTCCTCTAAGTGCCGGGAAGTGCACCGTTATGACCTTCTCCCGTAAAAGACGTCCTTTCCTCTTTGACTACACCATTGATGGCGTTACCCTGGGTAGGTTCTGTAAGATGGCGTGGTCCTCAACTCTCGCCGTTCATTCGAGGACCATGTGGATTCGATCGTTGGAAGAGCTAACTCGATGCTAGGTTTCGTTAAAAGATGGTCTAGGGAACTCGATGATCCCTACCTAACTAAGCTTCTTTACTGCACCTTCGTCAGACCCATTTTGGAATATGCCAGCACTGTGTGGGCTCCCTATTTTGCCGTTCACGTCGACCGCGAGGCAGTACAGCGCAGATTCCTCAGGCTCACTCTCCGTTGACTTCCTTGGATTGATCCCTGGTTACTTCCCTCTTATACTGATCCTTTGGGGCTTGACATCTTCTACTAAGTCTCTCCAGCATCGGATTTTGCTTCGGTTTATTGCTCGACGAAGTTTCTTCTTCTCTGATTTGTGCTACGCGGATCGGAGATTTTCCTCGGTCCGGTATTTCGCCCTTTATGCAACTCGTCGAAGTTTGAGTCATCTTCTGCCTAGTGGTTTTCCGACCGCTGGCCGAATCGAGCTGACAAAAAAACTAAAATAGTAATAATAATAATTTCTCAGTATATAAAAATTATCAACGTTAATTACGACCATTGTTATCAATTGGAGTATTAAGTAACCACATTATTAAAACGGTAAACGATAGTCTGAGAAACCTCACAGGAAGATCATTTCTCATACTTTCAGTAGTTCTGAAGATTCAAATGTTGTTAACCGTTGCAGTAACACCGACGGTATATTGACGTTTCGGTATATTGACGTTTGGTAAGTGTATCGGCCCTGCACTAAGCAATTTATTACCTGGCTTTCACGCCTTAACTGGTTGTGATTATAATCTATCTGTTTTAAGGAGAGGTAAAAAAAACAATCTTCGAAAAATTAATGACTTGAATAGCTGTGTCTTACCTTTTCAGAACGTGAAAAATATTGACCAACTATTCCAATAACCTATTAAAAGCGTTGATGCTTCAGCATTACCTCCATGCCAAATTGTTACTTAAGTTTAATTTGCTGATCTCATTTATAAATTAATTATGGAAGAATTGCGATTTTAAAAATCGTGTGCAAGACTTTGACGTTTGGGACTAAAGGTAGCTGAAGATAATTTAGAATGGTGTTTTACAACTCTGAACTGTTTTCCAAAAATGACCGATACCTGACCTTACCACCTAGATCGCCCTATTCACAAGCTTCAAAACTCGATTCCCTATCATTCCTAACGACAGGCAAAAAACTGAAAATAATTAAAAAAATATTGACTAATATTGTTATTATTTAAAAAGTTATATTTGAAAAAAATGTTTAACTAAAAAAGGTGTTTAAGATTGATTGGAATTTACCGAGGACTAATATGAAAGGACACCAAATACAATATTTCTCTCAGTGTAGGTAGTTGTTTTTTATATACATAGTCGTGCCATAAGTTCTGTCCCTAAAATATAACAGGTACTTAAAGAATTTTAAGCGTAAGTCAGGTAGTTTTGTTTATGTCCTGTAATCGATACGTCACAGAGCAAACATGGTATTGGATGTCAAAGTGAACACTGCCCAAATGTAAGAAGACGCGGAAAGAAATATTTGATCTTCCCCGGTCACTGAAAATTACGCAGAAAGTTCTTTACCATATCATAAAAAGGTAAACTGAGGCTACCTGTTTAAATGCCCTGGCCAGGGGCGGCCGACCATACATTTCAAGTAAAAGCTGTACATGATAGAATTCAACGAAATTCACTCCGCAAACAAAAAGTAATGGCTAGAGCGATGACGATAATGATAAGGACCATGTCGGGGATAATCAAAGAAGACAATGAGCTTGGAGCTTTCTGAAGATCTACTGGACAAAGGCTCTTAAACAAGTTTAGTGAACAGTGCTGCCGTTTTACTGCAATTGCAGTATTTTTGGTGCAGTTTTGCCCTTATTACCGCAATAATGCAAGTTATTTATTTTTACTGTACTCTTTTTTGTACCACCTTCAAACTCACCGAGCCTAGAAAGCCGGGAGCTACTAGTTGAAACTCACTTTTCCGTGACTGAAAGTCAATTACCTAAACCTCACATACCCTCCAGATTCGTGGATAAGGTCAAGGTGGTCTTCATTCCTAAAGTAGGAAGGACCCCGACAGCTCTCTCATATAGTGGTCGACAATCAATCATGTGCAAGTGCGATATTGAAGTTGCTTTTAACAATGGGGATTCTCTCGCGGCTTATTTAGAATCTGGTGCTCAACGATATACTTCTAGAGCTAGAACAATCCAGCCATAAAGTTGTCGTCGGCGCTGACGAAGTTACCTTTTAACCTCGAGTACACTTCCAAATATTTTAGCAACATGTCCTCTGGAAACCACCATCCTGGAATAATAAATTTAGTCTTGGTATAAATTCGGATAAAACAGCGTTAATACTTTTCTTACGGAAGTATAGAGTTCCTCCCTTTAACTACCCAACACTAAACGTGGTCAAATTGAAATTAAGGGACCAAGTCAAATATCTTGGCCTTGTTCTGAATAGGAAACTCAGATGAAAACCTATTCTACAAGAAAGAGTACGGAAAGCGACGGCTGTCTTGTGCTCATACAAAAAGGAAATTGGTGAATCATGGGGCATGAAGCCACGAATTGTGTACTGGCTCGAAACCCTTCGGTCACCAAACCGTATCCTCAACTGTCATTAGGCTCAATTCAGTCAACACCTAGGCACGTACCGACTATGGATATTTCAAATTTCAGGACAAAAATTATTGACTTCACCACACCAAGCCTTATTTCAGCGCCAAGCTGAAACACTTCTTGGAAGATAGAGTGGGTGGAGGTTCTACTCTGAACTGCAGTTTTTGTAAACAGAAATCTTGACTATAAAACTAGTATTAGACTGTCGTTAAACGATATATGTATCTTCACAGACATTCAGGCTGCTATTAAATCTCACAAAGGAATGCATACAACCCCTAAATCTGCTAAGATGACGTAACTGAGGATTAAGCTAAACTGGGATCTATTGATATCAGGGACCTAGTTCTAGGGACGGGAATCTATCCCCAACGTGGTATCGCAATGGGTCATTATGGCCTAAATCAATCTTCTCCTTGGAAGGCTGCACATGGTAACTTAAATATTTGGCTGCAATTAATTGCAAATCTCTGGACCAACTACTGCATTTGAAATTCTTAAAACGGTCAAACAACGAGTACCGGTGAATACTGTTTACATACGAAAATATTTTTACTATAGAAGAAAAAATCAATCGCCAAAACAACCGAATGTAGCACACAGCTCTAAAGAAACTGTTTAGAAGATTCCCAAAGTTGAGAGAGGACATCATCCAGCATAAGTCATGGTTTGGTGGGGTGTGGCCTACGACAGAACAGAGCAGCATTTTTGCGAAAAAGGCGTGAAAACTAAGGCCAAGAACTACCAGAGAGACGTCTTGGATAACTTTGTGAAGCTCTTAAACACCACCCTATTTGAGGGGTAGCATTGGATCTTTTAACAGGATTCGGCACCGTGGACTGGCTAAAAGCGAATGTTTCTGAATTTATTGCCGTAGAAGATTGACCTTCCGGAAGTGCGGACCTGAATCCGTTGAACTATCGGCTTTGGATCGTTTACGAGGAGAAGGCCCTCACCAAAACATCGAGTCACTAAAGGATGATTGTACCTTTGGAAGTTGTGCGTGTTGCAGAGAAGAGTGACTTGAAAGACTGAAGAAGTGTGTAAAGGCGAACGAGGGACATTTCGAATAATTTTATATAGTTAAGTATCTTAAGTATTTAAATAAATAAATTGATTCAAAATAAATCTTTTGTTTTTTTTAATTATTTTACAAAATGTTAGGGACAGAGCTTATGGCAAGACTATGTATATTAATTCGATATTGATTTCAAAATATCGTAAATGGCACAACATTAAATATTACTTTCTACTTTTCATTACTTTTTATAGAGTCCGTTTAACGTTTTTTTTTAATTATTTTATTGTTGGGGCAATAAACTATCAACACAATACTAACTATGGAGAATTCAAGTGTTAGGAACACGTAATATCAATTTTTTCCTCTATCATCTCCAAAGTGATCACATATATGTAGTGATGAATTCACCTTACCAAACCTGTTGATGCAAACATATTTAAATCAAAGAAAAGAATGTGATAATTTGCGCCTGTTTCACTGTTACAATCAATTGGTTTGTTGGTCCACGCTTCACAGTGAAACAATTTGTAAAATCAGCAACAATTTAGTAAATGTATCCAAGCCAATGTGAGTAAACAGTTAAATGTCGTGTTGTTGAACATGTTTCCTCCTTAATTATCTACAATTTCTCCCATGATATAGATTTTCCGAATTTGCACGCTTTCGTTCCAAGTCGAGCTCTCGCGTCTCGAGAAAAAGTCGAGCAGACATGATGCTGCGAAAATTAGGGTCCAAAACTGAGAAAAAGTTGAGGGATGCAGAGGGACGGGTTTTCCTTGGGAAGATCAGTTGGAGGAAAGCGAAGGCGAAGAATGTAATTACACGACGAATCTGTGGCTTTAGTACTACATTCAGTATTGTTGGGAATGGCGCGGAAAGATCGAAATGCACGAAGATCTAGGAAAAATGTTAAAACCTGCGGAATCTTGTTGAGACTGCACGATTTAGGGTCTTCTAGGAACCGCGAGTATCTAACGTAACAAGATGTGCGTTTAAAGTTGGTAAATTACATAGGAAGCAGGTTCGAGAAAACCAACAAAAGATTTCACAGAAAGCCGTAATATACGAAGGGTAGCGGTAATGTTTTTGTATGCCAGGCATATTGAAGCATGTCTTCTCCCAAGGAGTCAAGAGGTTAAGTACAACGGGTGTAGTATTTGCACCAAAGATTACTATTGTGGATACATCCTTTTGGAACAATTTAAGCAAAGCTACCTATAGTTCCCAGACCAAAATAGAAAAAATAAATGTCGAAGGCATTTCCAATCAATTAGGCGTGATAAGAGAAAAGGATATGGACCCGGATAGCTAAATTCGCATTCCTATGTGCACGTACGTATTCACTGATTTGCATTTCTGCAATTTTAATTTACCTATGAACCAGAGAATGCACTTAGCCCGTCCTTCCAATAGTGATAGGTATGGTTATGGCTCGAATTTGGCTGTTGACAGACACTCTCATGTGGTTAAAACCGAATTTACTCTGGTTGCTATGCGGAGTTACCCTAAAAGATATTTTTGGAAATGTGTTTGAATTTTCAAATTGATTTTCAATTAATGCGGCTCGGGTTAAACAACAGATTCATATATCATGACCGAAAATGTGATAAATCCATGAAAGATGTTTTTACATGAAGTACAATATTTTGACGAAGTATTTCAACTGGGGCAAAAATGTTTGATAAATGTATTTTTCGTAAGGGAATTTGTATGAAGAATTTTTAGGTAATTATTTAGAAATTGCACACCATCTTCCTTCCTTCGGTAGTTGCTTTTTTCGGTGGTTTCCGGATTCCCTCTTGTTTTCGTAACACCAACATTACTTTACTTTACAACCCCCAATAGGGTATTTTTATAGACAAAATTAATTGTTTCTCTTCAAACTAACTAATTTTCAGCAAATTTCCGATGCCTTGCATTTCCTTACCTGCAAGGTTATTAATCTCGCGACCTCGACTGACACGTTAAATTCCACCTCGACTGCTTTGCTTGAAAAATCGCATGATATTTCTTCTGGAGTTACTCCAGTTTCCACAGCTTTGGAGCTTTCTGCTATGGTATCAAGTGTTGAAGCATCCGCTTACCCTATTAAGGAGTGTAGCTCAATTCTACCAGCTTTGGATACAAGGGTAATCAAAAATGATGCTTTTTGCCCTTGGTCACTGAGTTCTACCAAAAATGATGAGCAACTCAGTGCGGCGGCAGGTTGTATTGAGGCTCTGGTTCCTTGTGAGTCTGTTGATTCCATTAATTCTGGGGGTGGGTCTTCATCTACTGATCATCAAAATTTGAATGCTTCGGGTAACAGTTCGACGGCTCCACCATCTTCCAAGAATATTCGCTCGGCGAAGTCTTGACGACGTAGGCGTAATAGCCCTCTTTCTTCTTCTCAAATTGCTGTTGCTGATGCTTTGACTTCTCTTGCCGTTGCTGGCGATTCAGTTTCTCCAGCTTCCGGCTGTCGAGCTCGGTCGGGTTCCCAACCCAGGCGCCTCTACTGTGACCGATCTCTCACCTTGTGTCACTGCCTTGAGACCGGCTTTGCTCCCAAAACGCATTTTTACCATCGCATGTTTGTGGTCCATCTGATGAGGTCGAAAGCAGGAATTTTAATCATCGTCGAGATCATATACTGCCTCTTTTAGAGTTGTCGTTCCTGGAGATTTGTTTGCTGCGGTGATCTCTCCCGATATTATTTTATATGATTTGCGTAATCATTTTACCTCTAACTTAGAAGAGGCGTCTAATAACTACCTTGACAAACTATTACCGATCACTTTGGTGAATTTTTCAAAACTGCTTTTCTGGTCGATAACTGTTATAGTAGCGTTAAGAATTTTATTGACTTCGTGAAGCTTCCATCGACTACTCCAGAGCTTAGGCACCATTTAATAGACGACGCTGTCGTATTAAAACACATAGCTTATTTGGGCGATAGTTTTACTGGTGGTCCTGATGGATTATCTCTAGTTTTCTGATGTATTGCTGTCTATGTTAGCTGTTTTCTGTAATTTATTCTATTTATCCATTACTTGTGAAAGAAAAGGTAATAAATGTGTTATCTCTAATTAAAGTTCAATCGCTAATCTTAGCTGCATGATTAAGATTTTTGAACCGCTTCTCTGTGATATTCATGTCATCATTGCAAATATTGTTACCAAAAAAGGCGACCTGAGGAGTTGTATCGGTTGGCACGGTATCTGCCTTTTATCAACAATCTTTAAATTGATGGTTAAAATCATCTTAATGCGAATGCGCAGTCTTAGCGATGAACAGGCAGGCTTTCGTGAGGGTTTCGCCTGCAGCGATAACATCAACACCCTCCCAATTATCGTTGAGCAATCCGCCGAAGTTATACTACCCATAACCCTGCCTCCCCACCCCATCATGGGGCCAAATATTCCATTATTAGCAATGGGGGGTGATACTCTATACAACAAAGAAAGAATTATCTGAATCGGCCATGCATTACTAAGTTAGGTTTCACCCCCACTCCCAACCCCGACCCCTCCAAACTTTTTTTGACATGCTACAGGGAAGATACTCTACCGAACAAAAAAGGAATCATCAAAATCGGTCCACGCGTTATAAAGTTATGCCCGGTCATACATAAAAAAAATACGTGTCGAACTTAGAACCACTGTCACAAAGTTTTTGGGAAGTCGGTTAAAAATACCCAGTATCACGTTTCAACGTATATCTTCTAAAGTCTTAGTGTTAGAGACGTTATTAATATCTCAGTTGACAGGTAACACATTGGTGCTAAAGACTGTGGCTAATATGTTCTATTTCAGAGGAAACTTAAAGCGAACCAAAATCTTCTACCATTCTTAAGTTTCATGAACAAATATTCACCTAATACCTGCCGTTTTAAGCAAAAAATCAAACAAATTTTAACAGAAAGAGTAAAAAAGATCAATAATTTAGGAGGCAGGTTGCTTAAAATGGCATATATTAGCTGGACGTTTAGTCATGTAACTTAATAAGGGTAAACAATTTTTGTTCACTTTAAGTTTCCTTTTAAATTTTTTTTAAATTTTTTTCCGAAAACTTAAGTTTGAAAATCAAGTTTTTTAAAACTATTAGTAGTAAATAAAAAATTACATAGTCTTTAGCACCATTGTGTTACCTTTCAACTGAAACCTCCCTAGCACTAAAACTTTTTTCATCGTTAAAAAAATTTCAAACCCATATTGCTGGGAGGGGGTGGAGATAGACCCCCACCTCTTCCCATAAATTTTTTTCGTTTACGCGATGTGAAACACTCTGTATATTTCATTGATAATCTTCAACGAATGTACACAGGCTACGCTGAAGATCCTGGAGATAGTTGCAATCAGGGTTGGACCGACTCTACATGTATACTGCGCCGAGCGTGACGCAATGGTCGTAAGAACTGGAAACAATCGTGCTAACAATGGCCGAAAAAAAAATTCAAAATTGAAAAGAGCAATGACGATGATGATAGAAATGGACCGTCATTTGCCCCGGAATTGATGACATATAGCAATCCAATATAATGTAATTATTTAAATTAATAATATGTTATTAAAACTTCAATCGCGTTTTTGTCGAAACGGTGTTTCAAATTGGTGCATTCGATAACATGCCATTATACCTCTCGATTTGAATACTTTTTACGAAAAATTCTGTGAGCTGTCTTCGCGTATCCGATTGTAATTTTTTTTTATTTTGAAAATTGAAATTTCTTTTTCTTAATGTCGCCATTTTCTTAAAAATCGCTATGCATAACGAAAGCTACATTTCTACAGGTTAATAAGATATTCGTGTTTTTCAAAATGAAGATATTCAATGTACCGTGCGGAGACAATTTTTCCAAAAGCCCCCATCTTATATTTTGTAACTATGAAATTTGTTAGTATTTCTCAACAAAAATTTGTATAAATATGATTAAATGTATTCTTAATAACATATCCTTGTTGTAACAAAAAAAATTTTTTTAGTAAGTAAAAAAAATTAAATTACAAAAAATATAAATTTTTCATCCCTGTACAGTGGTGTTCCCCCATAATATAAAAAAAGAAGTAAATTGAATTAAAAAAAAAACAATTTTATGGACAAAGAGGGTGTACATTATTATTCATTTAAAGTATAATATAGCAGCTATATTTGAAATTGTTTGATAGTTTTTAGATAAATAGAGACGGGGTTGTATCAATTGGTTGAGTGGCACGATCTCCACGGCATTGTTCCAGTGTTCAAGCCTCGGTCTTTAAGTGAGTTTCTATTAAAAAAATTTAAAAAAGACCACTCCTTCTCTAGGTCTAGCTAGCTCGCAGAAATCCAAAAACAAGACATTCAAGTTCCCCTTACCCTAATTCACTTGCGGTCAAAGTCATGCAAGACGCATCATAGGGTTGTCCCCTGGGCTTTGTCTACATCATGGATACTTTCAAAATAAATGGCTCAATTAAAAAAAAAACCATAATAACCAAGTTTTGTTTTAATACCATAATTTAAAGATTACTGTTTGTGCCGTTAATATTGTGACGAATTTTTTAGAATACTTTCAAGCAACTTAATTTTCAAGCAGGGTTCAATTAACTGTTACTATTTTAAGATGTACTTCATGTTTATTGATGTTTTGCCCAAGGAAAAGTTCTAAAGCTCATATAAAATTGAAATGTTTCATCTTAACCTGATTCCTTGAAAATATTTCGTGGAATTTAAATTTAGCACACGAAAAATGAGTTCTCTCAGTTTCTTAAGCTCCCTTGAAACTTGTACTCCTTAAGAAATATGAAAGGCGCCATCAATCCTTCGATTAATCTGGTTTAGTTGCCTTCAGCTGGTAGGAAAGTCCCAACCATGTCTTGACAGTGCACTTCCATCTCAAGAATATGAAAAATGGCGCTCAGCGTGATAGCAAAGAAATGCGTTGCTTCTTTAAGCACCCACACAACCACGCTGACAGAGGGTAAACAATAACTTAAACGAGAAGGCCCGACCTACCACAACGTGCTAAAAGTTGCGAAGAGACAACCTTTTTTGCTTTCGACCCGATGCCGACCGACTACCTCCATTCCATGTTTCATGCCATTGAGGCGACATGTCCTCCTTCTCCTTGCGCCTTATGCCTGGTGGCCCCATTTTGTCCTGTAGCGTGTCTTCTGCTGTTTCTTTTACACTTTTCGCTGAAGGTATACTTGTTTTCCATTTTCTTTCTTTCTTTTTTCAAGCATTTCTCCTCACATATCACTCTAAAGAAAGTATCTGTCTGCATCCATGTGTACCTTGCATGGAATCCTTATCTAATTCCAACCTGAAAATTCGCCCTCACAGAAAATTTTGCCTACCTTCGTACTTTGAGTGTCAGTGGCGGAGTACTTCGAAATTCTTGAGGGTGCTAATGAAACACCTTGTAAGTATTGATACGTAAGTGCCTAATCCTCTTAGAATTTTTTAAGATGTTGTCACGTATTAACCACACCTACTTCTGCAGTCTGCCATTATGAAAAATTATTCTTCTGATTTCGTAGGAAAATGAGCTCCTACAACGGCTGCAGTTAAAAGGTTTATAATTTTATGAATTGGTACTTTACTGGCACAATATAATTATGTCATGAAAGCTCTGGAATTTGGAAAACAAAATTAATATAATAATTTGACTGATTTATTAAAAGCAAATTAAAAAATAAGGTTCATACGGGAAATATATTTATAAGAATTTGAAGTCAGATTATAAAGGTTAACCACTTATTGAAGTAACGTATTGTACAATAAGCATCAGCCAGGCAACACTAATAACCAATATTATTACGAGAAGAAATTGATCCATTGTGCGGATGCTGTTGAAATCTGCAAGTTATATTACCAATTTATTGAAAAAAAAACAATAACTCAGTAAATCGTCAACGTCCAAAATAAATGTTTTTTTATGATGTAACCAAAGCCCAGGGGACAACCCTATGACGTATTTAGCATGGCTTTGGCCGGAATGGAATTTAAGGTAAAGGGAAAGGGGGAACATGAATGCCTTGTTTATTTATTTCTGCGAGCCAGACAACAGCTCAGAGATGGAGTGGATAATAAAATACGCAGTATTCGTCAAATTTCAAATACATAAATATTCTTTCTTTGAACCGGTTATTTCCGATAATGCCAGCATGGCTCGTTCAATTGCTCTCATCGCTTTGACACCACTATACGGTGGTGATGAGGTTGTTTCCTTTATTTCAACGCAAACTGGATCTGACTCAATTGAAACTGAAATTTCCCTATGATACTTTAACGTTACTGTAGCAAAGATTACTCTACTAGATAAACGGCTTCGAACAAACTAGTAAAAAAATTTGGTTGCTTTTTTATATTCCCCGCATCGGGCAACCCTGCAGTCAGAATTAAAAATGAATTTAAATGACTGCACACTACCTGTACTCTTTATTTGCATGTATATTCTTATGACTTTAAAATCTGAATATATTTCGTTTTACTGTGGTGCCAGTGTTACTTTTTCAAGATTAGCTGGGTATTTTAGGGAGCCGGTTATCTAGTAGTTAGTAATCTTTGACTGTAGTATAAATTGCCCTCTCTTAGGCTCGACTGATTCTTGTTTTTATGTTGGCTCTGTGGGAAGATTGCAGACGCCGAGCTTTTTGACCCCTACTTCTTGGTTTTTCACGTTGACAGTCACCTCATTCATCCTCAACTGTCATGTGCGATTATGGGTGTTGCTGGATCTGATCTTTTCGACCTCCTTTGTGTCGTCCTTCAGCAAGTACACATCGTTTTGAAACTTGAATAAAAAAGACTTGGAAATGGTTTTGCTCCTGGAGAAGGGATTCTGACTACTCAGCTTGTTTAGTATTTAAGTCTGTTCTTTCAGATAGGACTAAGCAAAGCTTACGCAATGAGGACACCCTTCTACGTTACTTCTTGACGAGCGTAAGGGTAATTATCCTCTGAGGATTACCAATCTCTCCGGTAACTTCTTTCAGATCGCGTTTTTGGATTTACGGATTCCACTCATTTGACGAGGCTTCCGCAGACTTACCCTCAGTTCAAAGACGTTGTATTTAACGAAGCCACCATTGCGTATTTTTGAAAAAATTTCAGTATGTTTTGGGTAACTTATGTGAGACCATGGTCTGCAACGGCCTTCAGTCGTCAGATACATAGGCGGATCCCACATGTACACAGGGTAATCAACACGAACACGTTGGTGTAAATGCCGTTACGGTGTGCATGTGCCTCTTCGTGGTACGGGCACGGTCATGTCGCTGCCAGGTGCGCTGGCTGACTGTAGCTTGGTTTTTGGTATGCGGACTCTGGATACCTATCGCCCAACAATTTCAATCAATACTTCTCAAGGCAACGAGTCCTGCTGCGGGTGACTCCCACTAGCTGTTTAATTGTGGGAATAATATGAATTTAATGAAATCTGTAAAGAAACCGCTGCGGTTCTATGTGCATGAAACTGTGAGCAGCCCAGTAGAGCTACGGTAGCAAAATACATTATATTTCGATTCTCCGGATGGAGCCTCTGGGCACATTGCTGGAGATTCTGGCAGGGTATCAACCCCTGTCTCCCAAGAGTTGGTAAGCAAAAATGCCACCACTTCGTCAGTACCAATCGGTGTTGGATAGGAACTGGTATTCGGGGAATCTGCACCATGCTAAAGCAGCATCAGCCACAATATGCAGCAATATCCAGGGATCTTGGCTGAGATCCTCACAGTAGGTGCTATGAAGCAACTTGTCCCGGAATCGGCCTGCTTTCCTGGAGACAGCACGTCCGCTTCACTTGATGAAGTCCAAGAACTCATCAGTTACTGTCGACGGACAAAACGATCATCCATCACTGGTTGCAAAGCAAACGCCCACGATACGGTTCAGGTAGCAGCAACACAATGAAAGAGGTGAGGAGTAATTAAACTATCTAATGGATGAAAATATTGAAATAGTTAGTAAATGGTGTAAACCTACCTTTATCACTGCAGCCAAGGAAGAGGTGCTAGATCTCAGTCTGGTTAGGGTGCTTTCCGAGTTCATAAAGAACTGGCGAATCTCAGACGAAGCTTTGTTGTCGGACCATCAGAACATCCAATTCGACATTCTAAGGTGGTCTGTCTTACCTAGTATATTCCCAGGAAAGCAAACAGGGATAACTTTAGAGTTGTTAGGAGCTCGAAAGCTGATATGCTGATCAGTCCAATTGGTGAAGTAGCGGTAACCACCAAAATAATGTGCTCACCTGCTCCAGTCATGACAGCACTGTTCAAGTCTCAACCGAAGCGGTACATAGGATACTCTAGTGAGATATCATAGTGAGACGACTATGTAATAGAGTTAAACGCTCCCAAGAGTGAGATGAATACAAGTTCGCACTAACTGAATATAATATAATATAGAAATAATACGCTCCAAACATGAGTCCTGGAAAAGGCGCTGTGAAAACATAGAATCTTTGCCAGAAGCAGCTCGCCTTCAAAAAGTATTAGCCAAGAACACTTTAGATGAGGTAGTGCTTCTCAGGAATCAGAACAACAACTACGCCGAACAACACCTACGCAGAATGTTATTTATTTGTTAAGGTTTCTAAAAAGGGCAGGCGGAACCTACCGTAAGATACGATTTTAATTAATTCATTTTCGTAGAAACGCTAGTGAAATTGCTATAATTTTAATAATCAGTTATTTGAGCATAACTTTTTCCTAGGCTCCTAGTAGGGACCTGCAGGTTGAAAATTTAGATAGATTATTGAACTTCAGGTCGCGTATAAAACATTTTTTTTGGAGCTGTTGTAGATGATTTTATACTTCATATATCCATATCAATATATTATATAATTTTTATGACGGTCATTTAGTTGAATATACATCATATTTTACTTGCATTTCAATATCGCTCACTTTATCTACCTTATACGATGAATTAGAAAATAAGACGTTATCTAGTAAAAGCAAGGGAAAGTTGGTCGACCTAAGTAAAGACTCCGTTTTTACCAGATATCTGCAAACAGTAAATGGACCTCTTTTAAATTTCGAAGCTTATTGTTTTTTATTACTCTTTTTTTACCTCCTTAATTTAAAGTTATTAATTGACAAAGCCGGGAGAAATTTCACTTCATGCGTGCGCTTATGTAAGTGAGGTTTCGGTTTTAGTCATCCATGGCATCTAGGAACTACAATGGTTTCGGACTTCCGTCTGTTCGTCTGTCTGTACGTCGCAGCCCTCCTATACTCTCGTTTATAAACCTATTAAGATGAAATTTGGTATACGGATGTTACAAAGACAGATTTGATGAGAAATGTCGAAAAATATTTTTTGGGCTTACCTCTCATAGAGTGAAAAATGTGCTAATTTTTTTTACTGGCCCCAATGAGTAAGGTGTTTTCTAAAATGGATTTTTTGATTTTGACCCTTCAATCATGATATATTTGCTTGCAAAGTCATTACCAGAAGCACCACTACCCACTCTAATTTCTAAAATATTGATGCAATGTATCTCCAAAAATTGTGGTATGGTTGTGGCCTTTAGTATGACGACTATAACGAACACAGTAGCAAAAATAGTTTATGAAAAATTTAGAAATAACTCTAAGTAACTATATCATATATACAATTTTTTGTTAAATTATTAATAAAAATATTAAATGATATTTAGTTAAAGTTTTTTTAATCATAATGCGAAAGTTCAAGGGAATGCCCTATGAGGCTAAAGCACAGCACAAAGAGCACAAGATTGCCGAAATTTGACAATGCGACCAAATTTTAGTTGGATGGTACAGGGATGGGGCAACTTGAAGCTCTTCTATTGCGCGTTGTAATGTGCCTATAAGGAATCAGGCTAGAAGAGCAATGGTCTGGAAATAGCGATAGAATAGTGAAAATCATCCGAAATTCCATCGATGCCTTAGAAAGTCAATGTCTATAGTCGCCATTAAGTGTTATAGCCTTTTTTTGAACTTTATCTAACGCGGACAATGCTGTTTGCCCGTTCTCTGTCTAAATATGGGAATTATATTCCAGTCTAGGCCTGAAGTGGGTATTGTGGTCAGCACCTTAGAATAACGAACAAGAGGAAAGGCTATCTCAAGTAAAAACGCTGAAAAATATGAAAAACGGCCAAAGATTACAAACTGTTTATACAAATGATGTGATATGTAAATAAAAGGTAAGTATTCATCAAGAGAACCTCTTTGTTTACGACAAGTCTTGCATCTTGTTTATGTCGCCTTATGAGATCATAATCCTCTTCATAGCAAAAATTTGTTTGAAAAGTGTTTTTATACAGTAAAATTAATTTAATTAATAAAATAGGTAGGGCAAATTTTACTACTTATGTTCGAGTCAAATAGAGTACTTCTTACATCTCTGTAGAAAACGCAAGCATTTCATCGCATTTTAAGCGGTTAGAAATATATGATCTGTTCAGGTAAGAGTTAATAGCGAATCCTATTGTAAATTATATAATAGCATAATTATGACAATACTTTGTTATTCAGAAAAATATATGTTTTAACGATTCTTCAAAATAAGTCAGTATTTTCGTCACCTTTACAGTGATTTTCTGCGGAATTTTGCATATACTGGACCAATCAATTTTATTTTGGATTAGTTTATAACAATTTTTGTAAACAGTAAAAAGTTCTATCGAGGCTCAGAGGGAGGGGTGGAGGCGATTGCACCCATTACCCCGACTCCTGGATCGGCGCGTGTTACTTCCGATTATCAGTAACATGGAAACATTGCCTTCATAAGTTTTGGAAGTATCTCACTCGTCTGACTTGGAACTGATCTACAAGTCCCACATCAGCCCTATACTCGATTATAATTCCCTAAGACAAAGTGAAAGTGCAACCAAAGTCTATTAAACTTATTGTCTATCCTGCACTCTCTGAGATCGTTGAACCTGTGGAGCATCGACGGTTGTCTCTCGCTTATTCTACGGCCGCTATCCTAGCGAAATTGTTAGCCTGATTCCTTCACAAAGCGCAATCCAAGAGCTTCCAGTCGTTCATTTCGGGAATCTATCTTAAGTAGACAAACGCGAATGTGAAACAATTCTTCCGTTGTTCGCTCGTCTTCTAAGCCCGACAATTTTCAGCCTCTTAATCCATTTCCCTTACCTCCTGCTAAGGCGGTCCCTTTGGAATCAGTACATAATCCCGTACAAAATAATACTGCAAAAAAATCCATAACGTTTTTATTAACTCGCTTCTTGTCTGTCTTGTCTGACTGTTGTCTGTTCGGTACAAATTTTGCAATCGATTTGAAACTACCTTCCTGATATCCGATTGAGCTGAAAATTTAGCATACGTATGAAAATCCCATGACAATGCAATATAATATATCTAATATTGTTTTTAATCCAATATAGCGGATAAACCGCCCAAACCCTTGACATGGGTATCAAATGAAAGGGTTAGCCAAGTAGAATACGATGAGCTGCGTGACGTCATTCTAAACTCAATATGGCGGACACCCTAAGATGACGGATTACCCTTTTCTTCACATCCCACTTGAAAGGGTTCGTCGAGTTAAATGTGATAAACTATATAACGTCATCGTAATCCTAATATGGAGGGTGGCCCAAGATGGCGATTTTTTACTTTTTAGTCTTTTATGAGTAATTTTTCAATCGATTTTAAAATTTTTAATAAGATTAGTCTGAGATAAGTAATAGAATTCTGTTGGGACCCTTAAGGAACAGACAAACAAGAAAATGAGTTAATATTGCATTGTCATCTAGTTCTGAGCTATTTTTAAAGTTTCAAGTCTCAAGGTCATCGGGAATTGATTTTAAAATCGATTTTAAAATTTATACCGAACAGATAAACTGACAAGAAGCCAAAATTGGTCCACGTGTTGGGAAGTTAGACTACACCTCCCTCACCCGCGGCCACAGACCAAATTTGCTTATATAGTAGAAATGGGAGAACGTACTCTATACAAAAAAACAGAATCATACTAATTGGTCAACGCGTTATAAAGTTAGGTTACCACTAACCCACCTCTTGTGCCCTAGATCAAAATTGTTCGCGTGGTGGTAATGGGGGAACAAATTCTATAAATAATAGACTCATTTATATCAGTCCACGCATTTCAAAGCTGGGTTCCGCCACTGTCTGGCTCTCCACGCGCCCTCTACTCTTCACCCCGTATCACTACTCTATCCATTCAAAAATCCCTCAAATCGGTCCAAGCGTTACGAAGTGTTATACTCATTCATATTTAAATTCAAAAGTAAAAGGTGAAGCCCTCCCCCCTTCGCGTTTTATTTAAGTCTGATAAAGCCCCTGATTACTTTGTACAAGAAAGAAATTTCTACAGTTGCATAGGTAGTGAACTTTAAAGAAATGACAAAGAATCATTAAACCCGGTAACACGTTACGAAGTTAACCCCAGCCACCCCTTTACACCCTCACCATGTGTACAAAATCCTTAAAAAATCAGGACATGGTTTACGAAGTAAGTGGACTACTTCGTGCTCTTTCGGTCATCACTCCAATAAGGAAAATTATTCTGTACAGCAGAAGGAAAAACATTTAAATCGGTCTACGCCTTAGGAAGCCAGGTGCCGTCCCTCCTACCACTCTCACCCTAAGCCACAATTGATGTCATGATACAAATAAACGATTTATCCAATCGGCCCCACTCCTCCACCACATCCACTCCACCATAGAATTTTTGACAGGCTACCAACGGGGGCACATATTCTATACATACAAATAAATAAATTTAAAAATCGGTCCAGACGCTAAGAAGTTAGCCCACTCCTCTTCCCCATCCAAGTTGGAAATGTTTTCTAATAGCAGCAATGGGAAATTTACTGTATACAACAAAAAAAGAATCTAATTCAAAATTCATGGGAGATCATAGTCTACACAATAAGAAAAGAACTCACGAAGCCAATTCACGCGCCACGAAGACTGGTTCAATACCCATCGCCCACCAAAACACAGAAAGAATCATCCAAATCGGTCCACGCATTACGAAGCTAATAGTATCAATGGTGGATCAAACTCTATACAACAGAAAAAGGATTATCCAATCGGACTACGCGTTACGAAGTTGAGAACCGCCCCTCTCTCACCCGACCTCATAAATTTGTATCGTGGTAGTATTGGGGACCTGCCAACAGGAATCATCCAAGTCGGTTCATGCATTACAAGTTTCTATTCCCTCCCCCACCATAGGTTAAAAATTTTCAAACCCACATTCGGATTGTTGTATTTCTTCTAAAACCTAGTTGAGCACTTAGGATCGTTGTCTTGTTTAGACATAAACGTCTCATCAATAACGGGCATTTCTGTAGAATAGCTAAATAATCTTCCTTCCATTTATTGGAATCAGTTTTTACTACATCATTGACTGATAGAAATTCCAGGAAAACACCAACTTTACTTAATTCTTGGAACAAAAAAAAATTTTAGGAAGCAATGAGACAAAGTTTGAAATTATTGCTTCAAAGATACGCATAATTGAAGTGTGTCTCGTGCCCAGAGTAAACCTGGAGTCCTGGAGGAAAATAATTATTTTTGAGTACTGTACTTGGAACATCTATCGCTGATGTAAGTAAAATTTATATTATAAGAAAACATGGATATTTAGAAATTCTAATGGACATCCGGGTAGCGATTCTCACACAATTTGGTTGCCTAACCGTTTCAATAAATTAAGCGCATGCCCAAAAAATGTTGTGGCAACAGAAAAATATTTCATAGCAACGAATAAATATGTCAAGTTTGTGCGCATGATCTGTAATTCTCCCATGCCGTTCCCCGGAGCTTGCATCTAAATACTCAGTCGCCTGGCTGGGAGCTGGCGTGTGATTTTGACACTTCATAGTGTTTGGACTGCCATGAGTAAAAATTTTGTAAAACGGTTTGCATTTCCTTCAACCGATTGAACACACACTTGTTAAATTCAAGCTCTACACACTTTTACAATTTTGCGTAATTACAAGGCACCGAAACAACAAATTTCGTGAGAATTCCTACCCCGATATTATGAGGTTTGCACATTAGTTTATATTTTGACAACATAACGACCATATCGCTTTGCATCCCAACAAGCGTTGTCATCTTGTATGCCATGGCATTCTTAGTCCAGTGATGTCACAATTCTTAATTTTGTAGAATTTCAAATAAACAACAAAATCATTAAGATTTGAGCGTATATTGAAAGAATAATATAGTACTCAATCTTTTTATTATTTCAAGTATTTGGTTGGTTGGAATTGGAGGTGTAAGGTCCTCAAGCGCTGCGGCAACTAGGGCCTATTGCGCTAACCCTCTCAACAAGCCTGTCCCTTCGAAGAGGTTCAACAGCTCCCGTAGTTGGCAGTCACTCAGCTACATAACTCGGTATCAGGGTTGATTACCCGAATAGGCTTAATCTGCGCCTGAGCACTGCAGGGCATTCACATAAAACGTGTAGTGGGGTCAACCTCCAGACAGAGTCTTCTTCAGCTGACAGTGGCCGGTAAAAAAGCCAGCCAGAGTTCTGGCATCCAGTTTGAGGAGCTCCCTGGATTTGCCCGGTGAAGGTGAGGGCATAAGGCTCCTTGAGTGAGCGTATCCCTCAATGTTATTCCAATACAACCTACGCTCCTCACTTGGACCGGTTTGCTTTCAGCTTTTTAGCCGTGCAAAGAAGAATTTCACAGACCAGCTCTGGTCCTATGAAAGGTGTCTTGGACCCTTGCCTGGCGTGTAGCCCTTATGTCCCCGTATTTAAACCAAGTTGACTTGATTAGTTCTACATAGTTCATCTATGCTCCTTTGGCATTCCCACACCACCTTAGATCTGGTGGTAGATGAAGCAATTGCTTTAATTGCGGCTTGACTATCCGAGAAGATGAAGATCCTCTTCTCATCTCAACAATTTTTTCCGCATTTTTCTTTTATTTAGATTTTTGTGTGAAAATAATCCTTCAACGCCAGCATTTGAATGTGGCGAAAAAATTACAACAAAATGAAATGAAATTCTGAATTGAGGTGAAAGTCAAATCTATAACACAATTATAAAGTTAATTTCTTAAGATTTCTTAGAATTTCCTGAAATTTCTAGAAATTTTCTTTGAATAATCATGATTTTTACTTAATTCTTAAAATAAATTCAAAATTCTTAACATCTTAAAAAAAAGTGGTAACACTGATCCCAACGCAAAAATGCTTAATTTTTATGCTGTTTGAACCTTTGTATGTTTTCAAAAAATTAACGACGAAATATTAGTAAACAACAAAAAATTTCATTCATTCTTATGACAATGAAGTAAATCCAACGTGAACAACAACTTAAAGGATTCTGGTTACCTAAAAATATTTCGGTGATAGCTTAATTTACTTGCTTTAGAAAATCGCTTATAAGCGAAGGAAAAACTAATCTGTAACCAAATGAAACCTACGAAATGACATATAGTATATCGCTTTGTCTCTTCAATGGAATAAAATTATTACTTACTAAGCATCCTTTGTTTCTAAATAAATGGTAAAAGGATTGGAGAGCATTGCAATACCGCTGAAAATACTTATTTTATTTGTTTTCTATGTTAAATTTTTCGCTGCAAGCAAGAAGTTCAGAAGGCAATTCTTTAACCACAAAAACGTAAACATTTTCTCAATGCACAAATAATATGGTATACATACATATGTTACCAAATTATATGGTATGCATACATATGTGCGTATATCTTTTGGCTCTGCATATACAGGTAAAAATTAATCATCATAATAAAATACAACAAATGAAAATGTCAAACTAAGCTATTATGTAAAAATACTCATCGCGAGCTCTAATGTAGCAAATTTATTCCGCTTCATCGTCCAATTTGTACATCATCGCGACGGAGCAGCCATCTGGCACCTTACATGCGGATACCTTGGTCAAGTGAACTCACCACAGCGCGTGAAATAAACTTCTGGAGCGAAAAGCAACTTTCACGATCTCTGGTAGCCTAGAGCAGATAGCAGAAGTAATCGAGTGCCTCCTAGCTCGGGCATTAGAATGGACAGTGCTGGTCAAACGTGGATAGGTACACATGTTAGTGGGATTACAAAGTCATAGTTCGTCAGTTCCATTTCACTTGAAACGAAGACTCTTTTGGCCTCCAACGATCTCCACCTCGACGAAGAGGAACAACTCCATGGACCCGCTCGTCCCCTGGATGGAATCTATTGTAGTCCTAGTACTATGACTAGAGTTGTCTTGTTTCAGTTGTTGCAGTTCTTGGAGTTGTTTTGCGGGAGTAATCGCAACGCTTGATGCTGTTTAGATCCGAGTTGGTCTGTGATCACGGCTCACGCAAAATAGTCGTGCGCGGATGATATTCGTGATTCCAGGCAAGAGGCTTCGTTTTTGTCTTGGATTCGTCTTTTTCTGGATGTGCATCTATTCCCATTTGATCCAACCCGCGGGACCGAGGGGCTCAGTTCGTGCCTTGTAAGTTGCGATACCCATCCCCTTCCCATTAAAAGTAGGCTGAAAGCAATGTTGCAGAAAAAATAGTTCGTCAAGACGTGAAGTGATTTACGTGTACAACTGTGGTCTAAGCCGGGTAGTGCAGGATTACATGCTATCGTTGGCAGATTTACATGAAATCTAACGTCGAATTCTTTTGTTCAACACAAACCAGTGCACTGCGAGTAGAAACGGCTAGAGGAACCCCTTTCTCCCATGACAGACAGGTTTTTTGGACATCCCTTGAAATGAGTTCCGCGTGCAGAACTGTCGCGATATCTGCAATTTACCGAGGTAACTTCATAAGATGCGACTTTCTACAGATGATTTATGGTTAGTCAAGCCCAGACTAGGTGCTCTTAGCCTCGTTCTTGATAACATTCTTCGTCAGGTCCCTTGGAGATTCTACCGTTTATTTTGCCTGTTCTGCGTGAGTTGTGGGTGTTCGATGTCGATGCTCTGTCTAATGCACCGCGCCTAATGACTATGGGTGCCTAGAGGTTACCTTCCTTGTCTCCAGCTCTACTCATAGTTGCGCGCTCCGATATGATTTCCTTAAACGAGACATGACTTTAATTACGTTGCGGGCGCTGCGGACTTGTTTTAATTATTTCCAATGATGGGCTCCAGATTAGTCTCTCGTTGTAGCAATTTAATGAATTTCGGATTCCGTGCAATTAGAAACGACGGTGAATAGAGATCGCGCAGTACACCTTGTTTTGCTTTTTCGACTTGTTTATGGAGGCTTTGGATATGATCAGCACATCCATTATACCCTGGGAAAGATTCATGATCCAGAGTTTTTCCGTATCAACGTACTTAGCTTAATAAGCCAAACCTCTTTCACGTTGCGAAGATATCAACAGACTTTCACAGAAAATGTAGAGTTTAAATTTAGTTGTTTCGCAAGAATCGCTACTTGGGAAAATTTTTGTCTCGCCATACAAGTACTTATGTGTAACAAATGCTTGCGGAGAAGAAATGCGTAAAATCAAAATGTTTTTCTGTCATTTTATTTCCAAAACTTAAGCCCCAATTAGAATGCATACACACATAAATAACTAACAGTAGCACAACGTAAATTAAGTGTCATACTTCTGGTTACAATGAACGGGAACGATCGTACTTAATCGCAAATCTGCGGATCCGGTTTCATTTGTTATTTGATGAGTTGAGTTTTCAGATGCAGATAAACGAAACTCCCCGTGGAGCTAATTTTAAATCCATTTGCGACGAATTGAAAATTCTGTAGAAACTTGGTAATGCGTAGCCCGAATTTGATGATTCCTTCTTGTTGTATAGAGTATGTTGACATATTAGAGCCATGTAAAGAATTTTCTATCTAAGATGGCGGTATAAAAATTACCGTAACTAATTTCGTAACGTGTTGCCTCTTCAACTGTTGCAATCGCTTTCTTCATATGGGCATAATTTATCTAGTAGCGCATCTAAAGACACTAAAAAGTAAAATACTTTAAATACTTTTTTAAAGAAAGTCAAACCTACTTCAGAAAAAAACTAAAAATTGACAAAATCTTTGATCAAGTTGAAACTAAGAATCATCAGCTAATGGAGTCACCCTAGAAGTTAGTGAAACAGAGACGGAGGGCATTGCGTCTATAAAAGTCCTATCCATAGATGATTTAGGGATGATCGATGTTCATCGATGTTCACGAAACATCGATGTTGAGCGAATCAACATCGATGTTTTAACATCGATGTTGAAGTGTATAAAATATCGCACAATCGATGTTAATGACAGAACATCGACCTTCGATGTTGGCGAAAAAGAACCGGATCCAAATTCAAAAATATTTTTTTTCTATATTGAAGACTAAGCATATGTTGCTTTTTAATTATAGGAGATTAAAACATACCTTTATACATATTTATATAATTCGGCTGAGAAGAAAGTAACTTAGAATGTTGGTTGGTCAGATGCTCCCTTCTACTAATCTCCCCATAGTGAGAGAAACTGAAATTCTATTTAAAGAGCAGCAGTAGAAGAAACCGGCAAAACTTTTAAATTCTGTGTTAGAATAAGGCTGGTTTCCAGCTGATTTGTTATTTGAATCATATTCAAATTTATAGATAATAAAATAACAAAGTTATTTTATTATCTATAAATTATTGGCTGATAGTGTTACTCAAATTTGTCACAGGGTTTTGCTCGCTTTATATACGGAGGCAGCTGAGGGTCAGTTACATTATGTTTTCCATTTAAGCCTCATAAACAGGTTTACTCATGTTTTAGTAAATATATATATATATTTTTTTCTGGTAAGCTAAACACATAACATTCCAAAACATACTTATTTACTTTTTATAAATCAAATAAATACAAAAACAAATCAAATCAGAAACAAAGAGGTGACGTTAAATACGCTGACTGCTCAAATGACATTTTATTTCAGCTTTAGACATGTTCAAGTAAAGTACATCCCAATGATCATTCAAAAGACAAAGAATTAATAGGTTCAGTAAATGCGTAGTTAGGTCGACAGATGTAAAGAAAGTCATAATTCCCCAAAGGGCGACAAGGAACTAAGATATTCGGACGGGTAGGTAGTTTCGGGGTATTAATTGTACCCTGCAAACATTCATAAACGAACATAATCCCAAAGACTCGCGTCTCTTCTGTAGAGTGCTCGCAGAAAGAAGCTTTAGTATATAGGTGTAGGGAGGCAATATAACAGGATTGTTCTATGGAAGGCTACAAAGGGCAAATGTAAGAACCTACGTTATATCGCTTCGAAGAAACTAATATGAACCAAATAAAATCGTGACTAGACCGCGGAAGCGTACTCTAAAATCGGTCTAACTAAAAAGCAATAAAGAGTCTTGGTAACAAAACAATCATCTAACTCACGAAACCATTTCTTTTCGTAGCCCAAAACCAAATATCTACGCCGATAGTTGTTCCCGATCTTGTATTCGATATTGTTCAATCATTGTTCAGTTTTAATTTTAGTTAGTTGTCTTCGACGTTCACGTTAAAATCACCGCTCAGTATAATTGGTTTTTTATCCCAAATTTTGTTCCAGAAAGCTGCACCTGTTGCAGATTCTCTGTCCCACCATATTCTTCATGGAAAGGCCTCGACTCCGCATTAATAGATAGTTGTAAACCTAAGAAAAGCCATATTGGAAATGCCCATTAATTGATTAAAGTGAAAAACAGCGAATCAGAAATAAACTATTCAAGCATCTTATTTTCTCACGCCCTTCTACAAATTCATTGTATTTAAAGTCGATATTACGGAACATCAATGTTTAGAGTTCGATTATTATCGGTCATCGATGTTTAGTCGTCGATGTTGACATCGATGTCAATATCGATGTCAATATCGATGTTATGTCAACATCGCTCATCCCTAAGATGATTTCTCGGTTGAGACACTTAAGAAAACCTAATTTAAGTTTCACTTCATGTTCGGGCAAGTGACGCTTATGCCCAGAAGTGATTTTGCGGGCGAAGTCTAATTCCAAAGGGGTTAAAAACCCGATGAAGCGCGCCGTTCAAGCTCCCCAGGCAAAGCTCCAAAGGCAGAGACTCGTCACACCCTGCCAAGGGCATCCAGTAGAGCTATTCTTAAGTTTCTCCGGATTAATCGCCATCATGTAAAGCTGCATCTGATGTGATTAGCAGGAGATTAATTCGAGAGGAACTGGGTGTGGTACTTATTCAAGAATCGCGGGTTCATGGTTGCGGCCGTAATCGAGGTGCTGGCGTGCAGCGGAAAGTAAGAGGTAGTTACTAACTCGGCATACTTCCCTGGAGATTTGGACCAACCACCACCACCGAAAGAGGCACAAATATTGTGCTTCTATAATAAGGACAATAAAAACTACACTTTTGAACGCGATGCCAATCACACTATTTGGAGAAGAATTGAGGTTAGCAATCGGGGTGATTACCTACTAGACTATTTCAAAAACAATAACATTGAAATAAGGGTACGAAACTGACGTTTATTAATATTGTTCACCCCCCCCCCTAAACGTTACGTAACACTTAGATGATTATTTTTAAATAAAAATGGCAATTACGTTGTGCAAAATACCGGAATAAGAAGCAATGTAAATTAAACGAAATTTAAACCCAGATATACCATATAAACTAAGCCGTGAGTCACGAATTAAGCGATAGGACTTTTAATTTTAACAAAAACTTAATGTTGCGTAACGCGTTGCTTGACCCCCCTCCCCACTATAACGCACCGTAACGTTTCACAAATCAAGATTAACATACAAAAACTTGATGACGCTCCGCTAGAATCCCAACAGGGACAGCTACAAAACCTGATCGTCTACAGCTACGAAAATAGTAATAGTGTTATACACAGATAGGCTACCAGAGAAGTATCTTGGTGAAACAGGACGCTAAGCAAACCTAGTGCTAAAGCAAGAAAGCTCTTTAACAAAGCCAAGCGCTCAGGTGCCTGGAATAAATACAAACAGACTAAGGAGATGATATAGAAAGACTTGGAGGAATTTCCGTGCTCGGATATAATGGTAGCAGTAAGGTCCACCAGAGAATGCCCTCAGGGAGGAGTACTTTCCGCTCTACTGTGGACAGTTTTTATTGATGGTATCCTGTTAAGACTGATTGATGTTGGCTGCGAATGCCAGCAGATGACCTGGTTATTACCATTATGGGCAAGAGTGATAGGGCCATATCTAAAAAGCTGCAAAACGACCTCAATATGGTACAGTCCCTGTGTCTTAGGGAACGCCTCAAATTCAACCCTGGGAAAACAACCATTGTACAAGAAAGAGAAAGCTGAGGTTTGAAGCTCCTTTTCTTTAAGGAACATGGATGGAATTCTCAAAAGAAGTCATATAACGAGATGTTCCTCTATATAAAAGACTCAGATGAAATCCTCATCTGAAAAAAAGTTACACGAAAGGTTATAATTGCAAACTGGTCCTGTCGGAAACTCTTCGGAATAGTCTAAAGCCTAAAGTGGCCATATGGCATATCACGCGATTATAAGACCCTTAGTCACGTATGCGGCTCTCGGAAGCACAACAAAATACAGCGCTATCTGCATTACAAAAGCTGCAGAGGACAGCAGATATGCGGGTGGCATGCGCCCATGCCACATGGCACTTATGGAAGCTCTACAGGGCGTCCTTACTTTACATCTATACCTAAAACAATACTAGCTTAACAGCAGCCACATCTTTGAAAAGGGATCTCTGGTTTGGTACGTGGTTGGTCCAGATGGATGAGAGAACGGGCATCGGGGTCTTTGAATTTCGAATATGACTGCATAAGACGCTCGAATATGCACCAACCATCTTTCAAGCAAAGATGCGAGCCATTAAACTCTGAGTATGTGAGATTACTCAAAGGGGACAGAGGAACACATCTTCTGTCACTGTTAAACTCTCGGTCGGATCAGGCTTACACATCTCGGTGAGACTTTCCCATCATCGTTAGGCATAGCTTAGAAAACGCGAAGGTAAGTTTAGGTCTACTTGAAGAACTGAAGTTTGTTTGGGTGGCTTAGGTCTTGTCACGAGTGATCAATTTTGTCGAAGTGATAGAAGGATGATATAAGTCCTTAGATCCACATTTAATAATAAATAATAATGCTTCACAAAAAGAGTATGATAAGTACAAAATAATATTTATTTATGTTCATTACGGCATTTTTGTAATTTAAAAAAAAGAAGTTAGTTGACTTATCCACAATCAAAAATACAATATAAAACTACTTAAATATTTCGGCACACGGAATCATTAGGAAGAAGAATTAATATATGTTTGTATAGATTGAATAATTTTGTTGTTATTATTTTGGTTATTTAATGTGCTCACGAATCATGATTCGGGGATCGGCTTGGTGTCTGGTTTGTGCGGGCCGATACTGCTGCTGACGTCGATCAGTTCCATTCTTGCTCCCGATCTGCGACTACCTAGATGCATCGTCCTCTAGTTATAAAATTAATCTTTGTAATCATACTCTCTATAATCATGATGTTCAGTATGAGGCTGTATACCGTCTTACTGAACATATCCCTGAATGTACAGATACTTTCACCTTCAGGACCTGTGAAGTTGCCGCGTTTTAATTGCTTTTCTAGGAATCATCCTGATACTACTGTGGATGTGGTTTTTCCACATATGACGCTTCGAATCGCCGGAACGTCTGCTTTGATCGCGGGCAGAAGAATTAATTCGCAATATGATTCATATGAACGATCTTTCACCGCCTCCTTAAAGGTATTCTTTCCGGACGATGTGTTCCTGGAAGCAATCTAACAGAATATTTTGCCTACTATTGTTCGAGAGTTCATTCTAAAAATCTGCCAGGAGCCCAAATAGTTCCAAAAACCGGGCCAAAGAGATCGAGATACTCTATGTTTTTCTTAGGTTCCCAAATGAATATGGCTACGTAAACACCGTCCGTACATTCCACCGCATTCATTTCTTCATATCATTGGAAGTAGCCCTTGCTTTATCAGTAATTTTGTTGACGGTTTACTTCCGTTTGATGAACTCATAGTTTTCGGATGACTTGAACCCACCTGGAGTTTTGTGGGAGACCTCTGGCATGAAGATGGTCTACTGCAGTCTGTTTTATCAGCATCTCAGCGAGAGTCGTCTTTCATTTACAGCATCGTCTTTCCTGTGTTTAACAGACCTACGGACTCGCGAAGACTTATATTTTCTACGGATTTAAGTAGTGTAGTTGCTCGATACCTCGGCTTTCAGTCTCGTCATCATCATATCTCATAGCGATCCTCTTACGATCCCTGTTATTTGTGACTTATTTAACTTATCAACCCGTTGTGGTGTCTTTCCTACGGCCTGGAAGATCTCAGTAATTACTCTTCTGCATAAAAAGGAAGCAAATGTAACATCACCAATTACCAATAACCAAAATAATCTGGCACAGATAAGTTTCTAGACTACTTTACAGCATCACTCACTAGATCTAGTGAAGAATCTAGTTGTTTAGGAACCAAAGCCAGTAACATTTTCATAGTAGATCGACATTTACTTTTATGAGGAGTATCGTTGAGTTTTTAGAAAAAACTCACGCAGAATAGAGTTATTGAGTCAAATATCTTGAGAGAGAACTGCGTAGATTCGATCATGTGTTACAACTGATCTTATGCGTTATTCGGTTTCTTATTGGACACTTATTTATTTATTGTTTCTTTACAAGCTATGTATAAGACACTCTTTGTTTGACGAGGGGATACAAACTTCTAATTCCACGATTTCGTACCGCTACTTATGGAGTTCCATCATTTATCACGTTAGTAGAATTCTTTGGCGAAAATATCCAGACGCACTTTTGGCACCCTCAAGAGACAGGTAGTTTTTCTTGTAATGATTTTTGCACCGATTCGGTTTACATCCTTTTTTTTGTAATGTTATCCTACACCTCTGCCATTCTTCTTTCTTCCATCCAGAGGTGTCCCATCAGCTTTCTTCTTCTGCTATGTGTATCGTCCTCGGGAATGTTCGTCTTCTTTAGAAGATGAAGTCTTGTTAGTAGTGTAGCCAGCCATCTCAAAGCCTTACGATCCATATCCAGGAAATTCCTCTTTTCAACACTTCTGGTCGCTACAATCACCATTTTATGCTGTCTTCACAAGTCCATGGCATTCTGCTGTTCCCAGTGTTCCCTCGTGGCCCACGTTTCTAACAGGCCCACTGCCATGCCACTGCCTAGGGCAGTGAACGGATCCGGACCGTGGAAAATCGAAGTAGCTTCTAGATTTGCCAGTACATTCGCTCTCGTTTCATTTAATTCCTGCGTGTCTTCGGAGATACGCCAGTGTCGTCTCATTTGATGAGGAACACGCGTTGAACTTACGAACACACTTCAACTGTCAATTCACCTTATCATCGCCTGATTGTCGAATGCCACCACAATCTTCTTCCCCCTCACCTAACTCTCCAGCAAGTAATCCAGCGCATATACCAGGGCCAGCATCTCCACCTGAAACACTGAGGTGTATGCCCCAGACTTAGATGGGTGTTGAAATTAAGGTCTCTCCTGAAGATTCCTTCCCATCAATTCTCGATCCATCCGTGAAAATTGTAACTTCGGTTAGACGGTTTTCAAGGAGGAACCCATCACTTATAAGCGTTTCGTGGTGCCTATCAATTACCCCTACTTTACTTATACCATCAACAGGCATTTCTATTCTGGTATCTCTATCTATATCTAAACTCAATCGCAGTATCATCTTTAAAGCCATTGTCGGCGTGGTTCGAAAGCCCCTGTTATCCCCTCTGAATATTATTCAATTGCCTTTTGACCGATGGATTTGTAAAAATTTTAAACATTTTAAAATTAATTTAAAGATGGCAGAAACTCGAAGTAGTCTTCGGTAGAGTAAGTGATAACGTATCGGCCTACCAATCCGGACGACCATGGGTTCGAACCCCACCATCGGATCCCATAGTTGTTTTCTGCTGCCAACAGATCACGATAAAAAGACCATTGCAGGGAAAATCTAAAAGGTTCGGAATGAAGTTATTTTACTATTACGGAAACTAGAGAAAAGTTCCAAAAGTGAAATAAATCAAATAAAAATACATCAATTTTCTGTAGAAAATAATTTATTAAATACTTATGCTAAATAATAATAATTATAAATTTAAATAACGTAAATAATTCTATATGTTCAATAAAAGAATAATCTTGTCAACTAGTTGTCTCCGACGTTTACAATATCTTTCATTAATATCATTGGTTTAAAGCAGTATCTATTTACCACCCTCAAATTGCCGTGTAATTTCCGTGTACACGGCAATTTGAGAGTGGTAAATATGTAGACACTTCCTTGGCTCAAACTGCTAACTCCTTTACATAGTAAACATGCTATAGAACACTCCGCACAAAATTTACTTAAGATAACAATATCGTCTAAGCGTGCTTTAATGGTTTTTTCATATGGAATGTATTCCGATGTAAGGATGTTTTTAAACTCCTGCATAAAAAACTGCCAGCGAATGAAGACTTAGAAGTACTGACATATTTCATTCATAACAAAATCCAGTAGTAATAACTGTGAATGAAGATTTTTTTCTTTTTCAGGTACCTTAGCAACTACCATGATATCGTTCTTTCAATGCTGCCAAATCCATCACACCAGATATTCTCTTGTGAATTTCTCGGTAATAGTAATCTCCTTCTTCTTTTATAAACCCCAAAATTCTTAAATTTTCTTTTGTTTCTCATCACTAGCTTCTTTTCCACAAATGAAACAAATTGGTTTCCAATCGAGCCACATGATGATAAATGTAGCGGTAGCTAACACATTATCAATCTTAAGAAAAGAATAATAATTATTAATAATAATTTTAAGTTGATTGTACTTCCGTTAAAATATTTTTAAATCTACTTTAACCACTTTCAATCAAATTACTGTACGAATAAAATAACTCTCAAGTACTTTGGTCAAACCGTAAACTTAGATAAATTTGAAATAGTGTGAAAAACAACTCTACACAAATAAAAATTCCATGTACTACTTCATTATGTACTCGTACTAGATGTAAAAATAGGATATAGAAAAATGTAATTTCAATTATAGTCGAACTTAGCCAGCTAAACTGGTTTCAACTAAAATAAATTTTAAATACTTAATAATCAAAATAAAACTTTTCATACTAATAAATATAATATACTGTATCTAAAAGTCTTTTTTGATACTAGAAGGTGCTTGATGTGAGACTTCGTACTCCATACCACGCCTGGAATATTTTATATTATTCAAGTCGCCATTCCTCAACGACCACCCTTCTTCATTAGTAACCCTGCAAATTAAAAAAACAGTAGCAGACCCTACCCAAGGTAAGGTACTTTATGTTTTTTTTAAATACGAAGAAGAAGAGAGCTACCATCTCATCAATTAACGAAGTCACAAACAATATACATAAAAAGAGGTACCGCCTACCAAATGTAAGGTACGGTCTTGGTTTTTGACACAGAAGACAACAACATTTAATTGGAGCTGTCCTCCACCCAGGGTAAGATATCTTACAAGAAATTTCATCAGTTTTAGCCCTTTAACGATGAGAACAAACATCAATTAATATCCAGAAGAATTAGAACCACAGTCAATCAACATTTCACCTTTAAGAAAAAAGAAAAATATCATCACCTGAATAACAAGATCAAGATTTCATCTCATCTATAAGAACAAAGAAAAACTCTACTTTCAACACAAGAAACGATACTGAGATTTTTACCAGGGTAGGTTTTCTTTATAATAAAATAAATAACTTTGAATATAAATTAGAAAATGTAGAAATTTTGATAAAAGGATTATCTTCTCAAAACCAATTTTCCAACTCTCGCTCCAAGAGCACAGCCAGAATCAGTTCAGTTAGGTACCCTCAGAATCACTATTGAAATATGAAAGTCACAAAAGATCATCCTGGTCGAAGTGACTAAAGGATGTTGTCAGTCCTTGATCCGCTCCCTAATAATAATAACTATTGGAATATATTCTCCTGCAGGGGGGGGGGGGGGGAGGTTAGGTGAAGGTTCAATCATTAAAACTTACGATACGAAAGTAGATTTCGGATATAGAAGGGATTTCACCTTCCGGCTTATAATAGCACATATCAACAAACCAATTAATATTACTATTTAATCAAATTCAATTTATTAGACGATTTACAAAACAAAAAATTACTAGACGGAACAACAACGTTAAGTATTAGTGAAATACCGGTAGATGTACTACCCAATTTGTAGTGAATACGGTAACAATTTGCAACAATTTCTCACATTAACACAATCACTGCGTTATGACTTGCCAGTAAAACATAACGTGGTACATCCTATGGAAATTAAAGAACAACTTCCCTTTTTACGATCATATGAAGAATATCGTCGTCTCAATGCAATCATAGTTCCAGATAGGTATCCTTTACCTCATATACAAAATTTTCCAATGAACTTAACCGGTTGCAAAATTTTAAAAATTTTTCAAAAATTAATTTAGTAAGAGATTATCATCATTTAGCCATTGCGCCTAAGACGATACACACAAAACAGCAGTTACAACTCTTTTCGAATTATTCCTTTTGGTCTAAGAAACGCTGCATAAACAATACAAAATTGTCTTGGCCTGTAGAATGTGAAGACCAACTTAATAACATTGAACAATCATTTTGAAAAGGAACTTTATTAGTCCATGCTCTTGAAAATTTAATTAAACTGTAGATACTTCTGCTTCGTCCACAATTCAATGGGAATCATTGGGAACCTTTTCCTTAAAAATTACAACTCCCAGAAATCAAATAATCAGCTTTCAATCGAGAACTGTTGACACTATATTTAGCCATTAAACATTTTAGATATTTTCTAGAAGGTCGAGTTTTTACCGACCACAAACCACTGGCAACATAAATTTGGACTACAACTGATAGAAACCCAGGACAAACACGACATCTGGACTACACAAGCCAGATTACTTCAGATATCAGACGTATCAAAGTTAAAGCAAATAAAGTAGCTGATGCTTTATGTGGAATTTCTGTTAAAAATTTCGATTCTTCTAAAGATAACAAAATTAAATTTGATTTAAAAACTATAGCTGAATATCAAAATAAAGAGAAAGAACTAACATGCCTCTTAATTACACAACATAACAGGCCAGATAATACGAAATTTAAACTTATATGACATTTGGTACGAAGTCTCTACTAAAAATTCACGATCATATCTAGAACTTTGAAAAATTATATTCAATAGCACTCATTACTTATCTCATCCAAGAATTAGGACAACACGTCAATTCATTGTTTCTAAACATTTTTGACCTGGAATGAGACAAGTTTTAAGAAGTTTTCCCCGTTTTGGTATTCCACTCGAAATTACTAATTACTACGGATCACAATACACAATTCGAATCCAAATTATTCGAATAATTTATAAAAGTATTAGGACCACATCGAATCCGTACTACCCCTTATCATCTACAATCAGACGGAATGATCGCATGCTTCACCGACCATTAAAAGTAGCCTCGTGACAACAAAACAACTGGTTCATACAATTATCCGCAATAATCTAACGTTTTCGAACCGCGGTCAAAGAAGTCTTACAATGGTCTCCGGCAGAAATTGTTTATGGAAAACCTCATAGCGTTCCAGGAGAATTGCTAATCAACTCTAACTCAAAAGTTCAAGATCTACTCAATTTCTTATGTAAAATCAGATCTTGAATAAATAAATTTAAAATTCTGGAAAAAAATCATAATATCTATGAACCTAAAAAATTGAAATTACTAAATTTGTTTTCGTTAGAATCGGCAGATATTGAGCTTCTTTCCAAAATCCTTATGAATGTGCTCTCAAAGTTTTGAAGAAACTAGACAAGTATTTCTGACTATAGTGGTAATGAAACTAAAACACCAACAACATCAATTTTTAACAAAATAAAAAGCAAGTAAGATTTCAACTATAAAAATAATAATTATAAATATATTATTGGTTGCAAAGTTCTTGATATGACGTTTCAATTAAATGGACGTTTTCAATTAGCAGAAAGTAAGTAAGCGGAAGCTACACACGTTATAAACTTTATGTAAATAATAATAATTAATAATATTAATTTTTGCTTTAATTTTACGTTGATTACCCTTGAAATTCACTTGGACTACTTTCAATCAAAATACTGTATGTAGGTTAGGTTAGGTTAGGTTAAAGTGGCTGCCTAAGAAGGCACACTTAGGCCTAAGAGGCCCTTTGTGCTACCACATTGAGGCTTGAAATTAAACAACCCCATAAAATTACCTAAGGAATAGGAGGATTAACATTCTGTCCCCTGTGCACTGTATGTAACTAACTTCCTAATGCATGGTCCGATTTGGATGGTTCTTTTTTAGTTTTATATAATATGATCCCTCATTGTCAATAATAATAGAAAAAAATTTTCCCAGATGGGGTGGGGAGTGGGGTGAGGGTGGTTAAACTTCCTAACTCGTGAACCGATCTGGTTGATTTTGATATATATAATATGTTGGTACAGCGACAAAAATTTACACGGTGGAACTGGAGTTGGGGGAGGGATTGGATATAAACTTCTTAAATCGTGGACCGATTTAGATGATTCTGTTTTTGTAATATAGAATATAATCCCCCATTACTAATATGTGAATAAATTTTGATCTAGGGTGAGGGTGGGGGAGGGGTAGGTCAACTATGTAACATGTGGACCGATTTGAATGATTCTTCTTTGGATGTTAGAATGTGTTCCCCAATTGGTACCACGACAAAAATGTATGGCAGGGGGTGGGGTGGTGAGAGGACGTTACTCAACTTCTTATTCTATGAGGTGGGAGAAAGGGTAATATAGTTCTGCAACGCGTAGACTAATTTAGATGATTTTGAGTGATTTTGAGACTATCTATTGGTATTATGACAAAAATCTTGTCTTTTGGTAAAGGATGGAGGAGAGGCGGCACCTAGCTTCGTAAGGCTGAGACTGATTTTGATGATTTCAATTCTGTTATACAAAATACATTTCTTCATTGATAACTGATAAAAACGTTGTACCTAGGATGACTAAGATGATTCTCTTTTGTATAGAGTACGGTGGCACACTGGCGCCATTGTAAAAATTTTGTACATAAGGTGAAGGTATGACGGTATGTTACCGTGACTAATTTCGTAATATGTTGCCGTATTAGGATAATTCTGTTTCCTGCAACTGTTGAAATTGCTTTGTTCGTACTGTCAGAATTTTTCGAGTCCTATATATGAAAGTTAAAAATAAAATAGCTTTTTTGTTAAAAAAAAGTTAAACCGACTTCATGTAAAGCGCTAAAAAGCTTTAAATAATATTTAATTTTTAATCTTTTACGACATTTTTAAGTCAGTGTAAATTAAGCAATTAAAACAACTTCCTAACCTCAATCGAAATTACTATACAGTGTGTTTCTTAGGTCGTATGCAGAAAAGGACTAGTAGATCTACGTGAAAAACGTAAAAGTTGTATGGGATAGGTGTGAATTGAGATATTAATAACGTACATAACACTAAAACTGTAGAACGTATGCGTTAAAATGTAAGATTAGTTATTTTCATTGTAAAAAGATTTCAAACCCCCTCTAAGGGAGAGGGGGAGTTATAGTCCCCGCACCTTTCCATAGTTTTTTTATCATTTATCACCGAGGTATACCAGTTCCTTCATATCTGTACACGGCCTAAGAAACACTCTGTATAAAACTACCCACACATTTCAGCTCACGGAATCATAAGGAAGGAGAATTACTTTTCTTGTAGTTTCTTTAATTTGCTTCGACTTCAAAATTTCATAATATTTATATCAATTAAAAATAATTATTAAAAATTACTTAATGCTTTTTTTGAAGTGGGTTCAACTTTTTTTTTTAAAAACTATTCTATAATTTCAGCAATAGAACCTACTTCATTACTGCTCTGAGATCCCAGTTTTTCACAAAGGAAACAATGATTTTCTTCAGCATCTGTTGAATTACTATTCCTACAGTAACTATCTATAAAAATCTAAATCGTTGGGTACGGCAGTGCCCCCGCCAAGACTGGGCACTTTCCCTTTTCTCGAAGCGTTTCGTCGTATTTCCGAACCCTCATAGTTTCGGTCTGGATAGTACTAGAGAGCCCACATGAAGATAAGATGAGGAATAACATAAGGAATAAGATGAAGTTACCAGACTAATGAAACACACTAAGTTTTATTTGTCCATCTTTTATACTTTATATTTTATTAATATCTGAAATACGTCGATTTCGCCACTCATGATCATCAAAACCTTCATCATCAAAACCTCTAGGGTTCTTCCTGAAGTCTTAGAAAGTTGGAATTTGGTGTGCTGGCTAGTATTAGCACACAAACAACGAAAATATTGAGAAATCTGTAACTTTTACCCTCCACCCCCATGAAGGGGGGTTCAAGTCTGTATATAAAATTTCTTATTGATAGGTACTTAAAAAAGTTCTAGAAATCTGAAATTTGATATGAACACTAGGATTAGCACACAAACAACGAAAAAATTAAGAAATCTGTAAATTTCAATCTGCAACCGCTGATTCTTTATTATATAACAATTTCTCATAAGATAATTTCCAAACTTCCAAAAGCCCTAGAAAGCTGCAATTTGGCATGCAGACTAGGTTCGGCACGCAAACAAACACCCTCCAACCCCACATAAAGGGGGTGCAGGTCGGTCTATAAAATTTCTTCTAGGGAGGTACTTCCAAAGGTTCTAGAAAGCTGAAATTTGATATCAAAACTAGATGTTGTTAGTACATAAACAACTCAAAAATGAGTGTGCTATGAAGAAAGGAACTGCTGGCGAGCACGAAATACCTTCTTCACTCGAGTACGCTAGAACGAAGAGCCGCCGGGTGATTTTTCTTTAAAGGGTTATACAGGGTGTTTAAGATCTGACGTGCCAAAATGAGTGGGGTGATAGATCTCACCTAGCAAACAAAAAATGGTATGGTATGGGGGGGGGGGGGGGGGGGGGTACGGGTGGAAATCTCAACCATTTGGGAGTTACAGGGTGATTCATAAATTTCAGTTTTTCATGGTATGCACATTGCTCTTTTATTTTTATCTCTTGATCTACTCAACATAGCGACATTAAACAAACGCTAAAAAAATACTACCCCAATGACCTTTCCAAAAATGTCAACGATGTTGATCTCACTACTACCACTGCAGGTACAGTCACGGCCAAAATTGAAAAAAAATGTTTTGAAATTACCAAAATTTCAGCATTTTCCCAATTGTTTTTTCGAAATTTATGTAATTACTGTACCTCTTTTTTATTTTTATTGGATTGCTTATTACCTTTTCAAAAAGGTGCAACATGGCAAGGTAGACAAAGAGTTAGAAAAACCGCATTTTTAGAAATCTCTGACTACTTAATTATTTTATTGCATTTTAGGTAGCAAATTCTTTAAGTAAACAAAATTTTTATGATAAAGGGTCGAAAATGTTGGTTTTGGGTTAATATTGGGTTAATTATTGCTGCAAAAAAGTTGTAACAATGTAAGCGTAATTTTGTTTAATTGTCCATATTAGCATGTGTTAGCCAGAATTCACATCCTTGTATCCTGGCGTTTTGTTACTCGTACCTGATAGAAATTTTGCTATAAAAAAGGGTCAGTAAACAAGAATACCTATTATAGTTGAAAATCAAATCAATAAGTGCGGCTGTTATTAAGCAAAAATTAGTAAAAAATGGTCAAATTAACATTTGAGGAATATTATTTATATTTATGGTGTAGTAGACGGAAAAGATAGGGCGGCTGTGCTGGAATATCAAAGGAGATTCCCTAACCGGCGAGCACCCCAAAGAGGGGTATTTACACGGACTTTCCAAAGGTTAAAAGAAACAGGAAGTGTAACTTCACACGACAGGTATACACGACCCGAAACTTCGGGAACTACTGCCGACGTCGAGCAGCAAATAATCAGCATCGTGAGACCGCATTCTGTCGACAGATGAATATCAATTCACCAGGAATGATATCACGAGCTTCCATAACCTCCATACCTGTTCGAACACTAACCCACATAGGGCAAAGGTGACCTTATTCCAGCAAAGATTCAGTGTCAATGTTTGGGCTGGTATCATCGGCGATTTTTCTTTATTTACTAACATATTGTTTCATCATTTGTTATTATTTATCTAAGTTGTTGATAAGTTGATAATATTTTGCACATTTTTTGTAGATCTTTCAATTATCTACAACTTTTACATTTAACTTTTTTCGATACGAGTCACAGATTTCGTTTTATCAGCAGAAAACCGTTTTTTTGCCCTCACTTATTATTTTAACAATAATAATCGAAAGGGTACCATATTTTGAAAACATGTTTTTGACGTAAAATTTAACGGGGAATTCGATGGAAATATCAAAAACTTGATTTGTTCTGGGGGCCATTGTTATAAAACGATTTAAACAATTAAATTGTTAATAACAATATTAATTTGTTAATATTTTTTATAAATTTTTTCTTAAAGTTCAGTCCTTTAGCTACAAAAGTGTAAATGGTGAAAATTTTGTAGCTCTTATAGATTCGGAACTATGAATTTTTGAAAATCAGTCTCCAAGCCAAAAAACTCGCCATTCTCAAATTTTCGATCACTTGTATTATCGAAACAATGAGGAAAAAAAATCCTCGGACACGTATCTTTTATTTTTCGATATAGAATCCGTATAAAAAGTTTCAGCCAAATCGAAGAGGTGTCGATCAGAAAGGTGTTCGGTTTGTAAAAGAATGACCCACATATATAAAGAGCTTTTGAAACTTTAAACGCGTTTTTCTCAAAACCGTGTTTTTAAGAGCAAGATTTCTCGGAAAAGGCTGAACCGATCAGTCTCAAATTTTAACACAAGCTTTTTAAGTATATTTTTTAGTAATTAATCGAAGGTTTTATCTCACCGATAAATATTTTCCGTTTTATAAACAATTTAAGGCCTAAATTTTAGTCAAAAATCGATTTTTTTAGAAGCTGCCATTTTGTCAAAAATTAATATTTTGCTTATTCCTTCGATTGATTACAAGATAATACATTATATTAACAAAATATTTTTGGGTTTTTCATTTTTTGATGATTCAGTCCAGAGATATCGTGCTCACCGCAAGACACCTTTTTTTAGAGGTACTCGCGGAGATCTGCTATAGCAGCTTTCCAAATAATTATTTTTAAAAATAAAAAATTTTAAAATACCGTTAAAAGTTCCCATAATATGTGTACAAATTTTTACTTAAATAAATCATAAGGTCTTTTCAGGAAAAATTCTTGAAAAATCGCTTTTTTTGAAACCTCCTGAGTGTATATAATCCCTTAAACTCGTCCTAGTGCTCAGTCTATTACTTCTATGAAAAGATTGTTTGTTTTCTACTTGAAGTTAACAAAACAATCTTTTGAATAAAGTAAAAATAATCCTACCGTATTTAAGAAACTAACAAGCATTTTTAAGCCTAAAATCGCGGAATTGTACTGCTTACGTTTTGGGTGAAAATTTGTTTTGCGACTAAAATTTCAGGTTTAATTAGAGATTTCTTGTTATTTCGGTTAATAAAGTGTACATGTTTTAACTTTGTTGGTAAGATAATTTAATCTGCTTTAAGTAAATATAATTAAAGCACAACAGTCAGCTATAGTTGAATATAATCGGTTAATAGCTAAGTACCATCCTAATTTATCGCTTATTGCAAATAATAAGCCAACAAGGAAAAGAGGCAACGATAGAGAGTGGTCTATGAAAAAAAGAAAAGCATCTTACAAAAAGAAATTAAATCCCACCAAAAACATTTCATGTAAAGAAGGTTGCCAAGTCTCACAAGCTCATACTGTTAAAAAGTTATCAGATCTCATGTGGAGTTAAGCCTCTAACTCTATAAGTCCTACTTCTTGGTCAAATAGTATGGCTTGGCCGTTTCATGGATCTAATGCATGATACAACATTAAAGATCAGTGACTAAATTTCTTACCGTAAGTCCATTGGAGTGATTGTGCGATGGCCGCGAAACTGCCAAGCCATACTTTTTGACCGAGATAATAATCCCACCGATAATAAATGAATATAGCTGTAAAAGGAATATGCTATACAAGAAGTAACATCATTTTCATGGGAGAATCCTTAAAAAATATTATTAGCGGAAAGTTTTTAAAGGTAAACTTTTTACTTCTTAGTATAAGAAATTCAAAAACCCGGAAACATTCAAATCCATTCATTATAGTTGGATTCCGACGTATAAACCTAATTGCACTGAACTATCTTTGTAGATTTTATTCCATTTTCATAACTTAAACGGTGCTGAAACGCCAATTAATGAATTTGAATCTCTCCCGTAAATTTGATTATATTTAAAATATTAAACTATTGGTAAAAAATACATAAGCTTACTATAATTTGTGAATAATTAATAAAAAGTTTGTGAAGGCTTAATCGCTTAAGTTTTTTCAATTTCTACCAACTCAATAGAATGGCAGCCATACATATATTCCTCAGGATTATTTAAAATCAAAAGACTGTGAAACATGTGATTATGTGCTATATGTTAGTTAGAACTTGACGATTTTATGTCTTCCTTAAGTATTTATTGATGCACTATCAATTTGAAGAGAGAGTAGAGTATTTTTAAGCTTTACATATTACAAATGGTATCCGGGGGTTAAAACATAAAACCGCCATTGCATCGTAAGAACGATTTCCGCAATATTTCACTGCTTTGATTTTGGCGATTTAATTGGATTAAAACCCAAGGATAAATAGTGTAAGATTTCGGAATGCCCGATTACATCTTAGCAAGAACCTTGATGAATGAGTCTTTGCGCCACTTTGCCCTTAGACAATGCCCTCTGCTTGCAACATCTCCTGAATCCTGGCATTAGGACGAACAAAAGAGGGTAAATCGCACAAGAACACAAGACGGCATCTCGGCATCATCAACAAACGTCGTTCTCGTCGACATCCTCGAAAAGAAAATTCCGTGCACATAACGTAACGTAATTTATCACGCTCCGGAGCTCCAGAGTCCTTCGTCATTTTTTTCCATGCCCCAAGGAAACACAATGTGCAACGTAAGGCCATGGCAAGGAACTGCAGTACCGTGGAATGGGGCCGCCTCCTTGCTAATAGTGATGAGGGTACAGGCAACCCAGTGGTCGTTATTTAGTCGGTTGACATGTGTGCATGTGGTGTAAGTCTTACAGAAACCGCTGAAAGGGGGTGTTTGGGGCTTCCTTTAGCTTGGTAACACTGCTCAACTAGATGGAATCGTCATCGGTGCCAACTTGCACGTTTAACAGAATCAAGGCTATTCGATTAGAAAGAGGACAGAGCGGCGGTGGTCTGGAACGGGTGGGCTTCCGATTGTTTGTTCCTCTAAAATATTCACGATAACCCGGGACAAATACATTTCCACAGCTGCTGCTGTATAATGTCGAAGAGCTGAAGGAAACTTCAAGTCCGTATCTATCAGGGTTATATTAGGGTACGAGTGGGTGATATTCAAGAAACAAAACGGATGGGAGTCCAGGGAGAATGCATCTGCAGCCAAAACTCGACCTTTATTTGTCCTTCAGAGGGGGGTTAAAAATGTTTTCAGTCACCGAGTGCACACACAATGCAGGAGAACTTGCACAGGGAGGAACCCGAGCAACTATTACTCTTGCCCTTCTCTACCAAGAAGCTTGAAGAAATATCGGAGATGTCGCTTATCCTGAGGCAAAGATAAAGCCGAGAAGTGGGTGGTTGACTGGCGAATGAAACGATGTAACGTGCCCCACAAAAACTGATGTCGCCTTGTGAGTGGAATAGACAAACGCACAGTGGCTTCAGCATTGTTTCTCATCCCCTATCGGAGTAGGATCTCCTTTGTTATCCTGCAACCCGATCATGTGATTCTTTAGTAATGCCACCCCCGACTTCGTCGCTTTCTTGGGGCAACTGGGTATGTGCAGCTTCTGCCGTAGTGCATTTATATGTTTTGTGCTAAAGGCCACAACCCGAAATAATCCTTCCGAGGCGACATTGATCGATGCCCTCTTATCCTGCTCCAGACTTTTTGGCGCAGTTCTGGGCACTTTTGTCTCTCGGCCCCGGGCTGTACACCCCCGAATGCTTTAATTTTGCTTTTGACTATTTTTGTCTTCGAGTTGTTCTTTTTGCTCTTCAGTTGACGATGAAAAATTGCCCGTCTTGGGTTTCTGTAAAATCTTTTTGGATTTCTTCAACGATGGATGAAATAAGGCCAAGCTCCATGATGGAATTATTTAGTGCAGCCAAATGGATGCAAGTCGAGTGCAAAGACATGCGAGATGAATGCTGGTAAGCTGTAAATGGCTGTGAATTTTCTTTTAAATTTTTGGTGTGGCAGGAAGTGGTGAATCATCTTTTATCCGTAGCTAGCCGGAAAAATTGCTGATTGTTGGGAGTATTTTTGGCAAACCTTAAGAAAATATCTGTAAACAGTGCACATATTCTGCTAAAACTCCCTTACTTTATCGAAAGTTTGACAGATAAACTTCCGCAGAGAGGAACTCGTTTTTAATTCTTATGGCCGCCTTCATCTTTAATTACATCATGAGTTTTCCGAATCTGAATGATTATTTGAAATTAAAATTCTTATATTGAACGTTAAGTAAAATTTATGTAAACTTTTTGATTTAGGGGCTTATGTAGCGCGCTAAACTACTTTTAAGTGTTATTAGTAGAATTGCTTTAAGAAGAAAAACGTTTAGTAATTTTTACTAGCAGTACTAATTCAACTATCAATCTGTAAAGAATTTTTATTTTATGTTAGGTGAGAATTACATTTTAATTTAAGTAAACAAAGACTGCAGGTACTTTCTTTAACTTTTATAAATTGCACATCACAGTACTGGTGACTCAAATTGTATTAGATAAGAAAGAGGATTTACTTTGAAAGGTACAAGTATTCTGATTATTTTCGGGGTTTGTTACGTTATGTTTTTCTTGTTCACTGGCATCCTATTTTCCGGCTTTGTCCTAAGAGTGGACGGTATGATAAAAGGATAACAGAATCAAATATATTTCTACTTACGGGTCTGGTATGGTGTGTTGGCCTAAAACACAAATATTCGACTTGCGCTGCGAATGATTTTTGTTTAATTACAGATAAATAAGGCAATCGTTGAAAACTTCAATCTTAAAAAGAAGAAGAAGAAGTGGGCTAATATTCCTTCGTTAAAGATTTAATTTTGAAATCTAAACCTGAAAGCTCTAACTGCATTTGCGGGGATCCCACCAAAAATCGTTTGAAAACCTTGCATCCATACCTATTTTATTCATGTTAAATTATACTATATTAACGATGTTGATTTCTATTACTCATGTGCTCATAAATTGGCAATTTTCACATTATTTAATTTTTATCTTTTGATTTACTCAAGGCAGCAACATCAAATACCCGCCAAAACCTTTAAAAAATTCTCAATAATGTTGATCTAACTTCTACCATTGCATGTAGAGTCACTTCGAAAAGTGAAACAAATGTTTTGCGATTACCTAAAATTCAGAATTTTCGTCGCTACATATAGTCCCAATTCTGTTAACTAATTTCTCTCTATCGTTAACAGGCCTTGAGAAAACTTCATTCTTCATTGTTTTCCGTAAAAATAGTCTAATGGAGTAAGATTTGGAGATCTAGCAGGACAAGAAAAGATGTCCTCTACATAGTACTTATATCTGACAGTGTATTCTCCAAAAGTCTGCATAAATTCGACTATTAAGTACTGGTGGCAAATTGAATGGTCCTATTAAATAAGTGCTGATTATACCAGCCCAATTATTGGCACAGAATTTGGGCTGGAATTATCCTAAGTGGGTTAGTTAGTATCCGGTTGCGAAAGTTTGTGATAAAATTACCGGTGAAGTGAGATACATCCGACCATAGAATTCGGTCCAGAATTGCCTGTTCTTCATGTCGAATTCTAGAAGCCAAATGCAAAATTCTAATATTCTCCCTTATATTGCTCTGAGATATGATGATATTGATGTAATCCTCCTTGATTAACAACCCAAAAGACTTTAACTGAAGACACTTCTAATCGTTTTGCGATTCGTCTCGCGCTCGTTTTAGGGTCTTGTCTGGTGAGGGTGATTATTTGCTGCTCGACGTTGGCAGAACCTTTTGATATTTCTGATCGCAATACTGTGCTGTTTGAAGTTACATTTTCGGTTTCTCTAAACCTTCAGAAAGTCCGCGATAATATACCTCTTTCGGGTGCACGTCAATTAAGGGATCTCCCTTGGTATTCCAGTACAGTAGCTCTATCGTTTTCGTCTGCTACACCATAAATGTAAATTATATCAGCGTATTCCTTAAAAGTAAATTATGCCAATTCCTAATAATTTTAGCTTAAGAACACTCGTAGTTATCGATTTCTTTTTCCAAATATGACCGATATCTGTTGAAAGACCCTATTTTAAACCGATTTCCCAAAAACAACAAGGTTCTAAGTTCGACACGTATTTTTTTCTTCGACGGGGTATAATTTCGTACCGCGCGGACCGATTTTGATGATTCTTTTTTTGTCGGGTAGAGTATGTTCCCCGATTGATACCATATGAAGAAAATGTTTGTGGAAGGGGGGGTGGCTGCGGTGGCCGGGGGGTGTCGTGGAAGGTCGGTGGTGGCGTGGGAAGGGGGGTGATACCTAACTTCGTAATAAGTGGACCGATTTGGATGATTTTTTTTGTTGCTGTATAGTGTGAAAATGAATGAAGAAATATGTTCCAAGAGTGGGGTGGGAAGAGGGAGGGGTAGTCTAACTTCGTAACGCGTGAACAGAGTCGGAAGGTTCTTTTTCGATGTATAGAGTATGTTCCCCCATAGGTACGGCGACACAATTTTAAACTTTGAGGTTGTAGAAGGGGAGGGCTTGGATGTCAACTGGTTAATGCGTGGACCGAATTGGGCGATTCATTTTATGTTATATAAAGTTAAATCCATCATTGCTAATATGAGAATAAATTTTGCACTAGAGGGGTGCTGTGAGAGGGGTAGGCTAACTTCGAAACTTGTAGACCTGTATGACAACAAGAATTTATGGGGTGGTATGGTGTGCGAAGGGGGCGATACCCAATTTATTAATGCACACACCTATTTGAATGATTCTTTTTTATTGTATACATCGTGAATCCCCATTGTTACTATATGCAGAAATGTTGACTTAGGGTTGGGGTTTGGGGGACGATGATTCTCTGAGTACGATAATTCTCTTTTGCTGTATAGAGTACGGTGGCGCACTAGGGCCATGGTAAGAATTTTCTAAGGTGACGGTATAAAATGGTGAACGTGACTAATTTCAAAATATATTGCTGGATTTGGATAACTCCGTTTCCATTCGTAGAGTGCACTACCTCTGCAACTTTTCAAATTTATTTGTTCGTACGAACGGCATTCTTAGAGTCGTATATATGAAGACACTAAAAAGTGAAAAATAAAATAGTTTAAAAAAAGTTCAACCGACTTCACAAAAAGTGCTAAAAAGCATAAAATAATTTATAATTTTATATCTATTACGACATTTTGAAGTCGGTGCAAATTAAACAAATAAAACAACTGCAGAACCACAATTGAAGATAATACATAATACTAGCTGAAAGTTTCAGCTACATTGATCATAAGAAAGGGCGATTAAGTACTTTTGTTGTAGTTGTTTGGTTTGTTTGATTTGCACTTCAAAATGTCGTAATAGAAATAAAATGAAAAATTATTTTGTGCTTTCTAGCGGTTTTTGTGAAGTCGTTTAAATTTTTTTTTTAAACTATTTTCTACCGCAAAATTTCCATCACGTATTAGTAACAGAACGCAAGGATACTTGGGTGGGAACACAAATCACACTTAACTGCTCTTAACAACTCTATAACTTTTTTACATAAAACCTCTCGTCACGGTGTCTGCTACGAGGCGTATGAACTAACCCCTTCCTATAATTGGGATATCATCGGCATCACCAAGTTGAGTATGCCCTCTTCTTCGAGTTTGTGTAGTAATGAGTCGATGACTATGTTCCACAGAATCGAAGAGAACACTAGATCTCGCAGGACAGTAAGCGTGTTGGTTGCCACGAGCACTTCGGCTCAGTATAGTCTTTTCTTCGGTTTTGGTAGAAATATGACCTTAGCCTCTCTTTACGAAACCGGTACATCCTATTTCTAAGCATGCTATATATATGCCTCTGAGTATTGGTGCTAAAATCTCATTGCCCCACTGAAGTAGGGCTGGGAATATACCTACCTACCTACTAGATACTTTGGGAGTAAGACAAATCTAAGTTTAGCGATTGGAAGGCCGAATCTATAACTTTCGGCGTCGATGAGATGAATAATGACACTCTTGATGCTGTTTGATGCATTGTTATACTAAGGTTGGGGGTTAAAATCGAGTAACATATAACAATATTTGGAGACTACAGACACTTACCAAAACTCAGAGCAACGTGCAGCTAGTTTGTTATAATATCGGAAGCAGATGGAAGAGATAATGTAGATCCTAGATTTTTTTTTAATCATCGTCTGATTATCATACTTTGTTTTTTGTTTTTTTTTCAAGTTCCTGTCCGTATCACAGATGTGAATCGGCTTTTGTAAAATTATCAATTAATGTTCGGGCTTGAATAAGATGAGATCGTTGCTCTAGTCTTGTTGGACTTTTCTAAAGCTTTCGACAGTATCAATCACGTAAAACTTTTCCAATTGGTCGGTCTCTTTGATTTCTCGCCAAAGTGTATGAATGTTAGCTTATTTACCCCAATAAGACTTAATGCTGGTGTTCCTCAAGACTCTGTTCTTGGGTCACTTTTATTTTTTATTTTTATTAATCATCTCCCAAGCGTGGTTCAGGATGTGAAAGTACTAATGTATGCGGATGATGGCCGAGTTTATTTTAGTGGAGCGATAGGATAGTATACACCAATCTTCTTTCATCCTAAAATATCTACATGTTTCTTGACATCTCGTGGGTATACCGTCTTAAATAATTCAGTATTACCTTATGTTTAAAAAAGCTAGAAATCTTGGCGTAGTAATCAATTTCAGGCTTAATTGTTGTGATTATGTTTCTTCGGTTATCTCTAAAATATAAAGCAACCTACGGTTGTTATGGCTTTCTGCTGAATTTTTTCCAGAAAATGCCATACAGATTAGTGAAGTCATTGATACTGCCAATTATCACTTTTAGTAGCTTTGTGCAGTGCAACCCTAGCCTAATTTAGTTTACATGAGAAAAGTAATTGTTAATTATGCTAATGTTATTGCTTATACTTTTAATCATGCTGTTATATTTATGTAAGTTACCGAGGCACGATCCTCTGAAGCGCTGTACTTGGTTGCGATTTGAAAACTGATTTGACCAGAAAAGGGTTTGAATTTTTATTCAGATTTTTACGTAAGAGGCTTATGCTTATCTATATATGAAAATATCAACTTTCACTCACGACACTCAAAACTTCTGGTAACTATATCTACATCCCATAGTGGAGAGAGTTCTTGCTTTGTTTGGTTGGTCGCATTCGTAAGTGATGTTAATTATATATTTCTATGGATTTAACTCCGTGGTAGACACTTATGTTCCATGGATTTTGTGTACCCTTAATCATGTCATATCCGAAGCATCCTTCAATCTATTTCACTCGGTGGAGTTAATGTAATCAATTTGCACTCTCCTAAAATCTTCGGGTAAATTTAAGTATCCAGCAAGCTTACATGTTTAATCTCCATAAATGCTATGAAGAGCGTTCAAAGAAAGGTATTAGAATTGTTGAGTTACCACATAATTTTGGAGAGCTATAACTTTTTTGGGAAATCCGCGGAATGTTAGTTGTCTCTGTCGTCTACTGCTCCAATGGAATTACTAGCCTTCTAGTTGATTTCAACCGTTTAACGTAGTATAAGTTTGATATAGTTAAATTCGGATAGTTAAATTGTTATTTATTCTCAGAATCGACATTCAGTAGAGATACATCTATAGCGTTGGAACAGACTTTGTTATGAATAAACAGCATATGGAATTCATTTAAAAAAAGTAATTGTAAAATAAGGAGTTCAACAACAAGTCGAATAATTAGTAAAATACTTGTTAAAATGTACCTACAATTTAATAAGACAAAGCGGTAGTCTTTCATCTCACTAATAGTGTTGTTCCTAGCATGTAAGCGGATATCTCTAATCTCATTAAGTTTCTTTCGGAAACCATAACCTGCCTCAACAGTTAGGATCAGAAAAACGCTCCATCATATTATCACTTATCACACAGATCATTGCTGATCAATATTCCGATGGTGTTCCCCAACTAATAACATAATTTATCACGCAAAGTTCAGCTATGAGTGCACTCTAATCACCGATGAAGTTGATCTTCATCACGTCAAGATCGGAGCCGAGCGTCCCATATGCGGCGTACCTGGCCGCAGTGCACCTATAAATGCAACAACAAATTAATCTGCGGATGGGTAAAAACCAAAACGTGCCACTCACAAAGGCCGTATACACATGTGTGGCACGAAAAATGATCTTCCGCGAGTTCCATAAGCGATCATGATATCTCCTTTATATCTTAATTCGAGTCAACTGGAATGCTCTTTTTGTGCGGCTGCGAGCCCACTTGATGCTGCTGCTGCAGCAGTTGCACTTTTTACACGCTACGCCCGGCAGTGATCGTTTCAGGTTGGTCTTTTTTGCGAATCCCTGGTGATCTTTCAAGAAAAATGTGAAATTCTGCACGGCAGGTAGAACGCAATGAGCTCATAATTAACACATCGTTGTCTATTCAATTAGTGGGTTCGATACGCAGTAATTAACGTGACTGTTTACATAACTGCGAGGGGTGGAGACAGCGATTTGTGTGAAAATTGCCTGAATTCCGTTAGAAGAAAGCTGAAGAAAGATATGCGGCAAAGAAACCTGTGCAGTAAACACAGTAGGGAAATACATTAAAGAGAGTCGTGTATCTGCAAGCAACGTTTGAAGTCTGCTTCCATAAATGGAATTTTACTTTAGTCCAATTATTCAAGATCAACCCAGGAAGAAAGCAGGAAGATCTATCGACAATTGTTTTTTTCTTCCTTTACCTTAGCTAACTAGCGAGAGAAACTACCAAGCTGACTACTTAACGTTCGATAATTTAACGTAAACGACCTTATGATCTTTCGTGAATCGCTGCTTTTTGCTACCTTAGTACTGAATTCAGGGTACTTCAACTGCACTCTCCATACTAATTGCATATCTGTGATAAGTTCTGGGTACTGTGAATACTGATCTTCATCATAGGATCACCCAACATTAGTGCAATATCTTGAGCTTTATTTAACTGGATGTCTTGGAAATCAGACCCAAATCGCTATTTTCCCATCAGCATGGCGTGCTAGGTACCCACATATCGATCGCGATCTTTGAGCTACGATCATAGAGCACATGATTCGGTAGTTTCGAGATTCTCAACTAGAAGGGTAATCCAGGCATCGTTAAATCTCTTAGGAGTCGCCGCGTGTGCAAGATATAGTTCATTCGTATCTGTGGTGATCGTGGTGCTGATTGGGAACATTTTCACAATGACGCGTTGATAGAAGACTATGATTGGGTGCCACTATCTTGACCTCTTATTATCTTAAACTACTTCAAGTGCTGACTTGTTACATAATTTAGTTGTATCTAAACGTCGAAAGCAATGTGCATTTGTTGATAAAATAAATGAGTTTACAAGCATATTATAGGGATAGTTATTATAGGGAAATTATTTTTCACGCATATATCCTTAATATCTCAAAACTCTTACAATCACATAAAGTTTGCTTTGACTTATGTTAACTTATGCAACGGAAGTCATATTTTGGATTATAACTCCAAATACATTTTCAGGTCCAACGATAACAACAAAGGATTAACTATAGTTTAAAAATTTTAGTTCTTCTTCTGCATTCATCTAGTATAAAGAGGATTTATTTTATTCGATACCAAAATTGAAATCAAAATATATACATATTTTTATGTTTAAAGATCTCTAGAATATTTTACACTATTTTTGAAAAGAAATCAATCTATGAACGTACCTACGTGGTCATTTATTTTCTGCATGAAATCTAACGAATAAAAATGATATCAATTTTATTAAGGCGCCTATGGAAGCGTTTATCGTCAATATGATTTAAAAGAAATTTTATTAAATTGGTCCAGTCATATATTTTTTAAGCAATTATATTAATTTCACAGACGTCAGACTATTAATCTTTTGAACGAATTTTCACCTGACAATACAATATTTTGGTGTTGAACGGGGAGGGAAAGGAATCTAATACCTAACACGTGGACCGAATTGATGTTTTTCCTGTATATTATAGTGTTGCTTTGGAAACTTGAATTGAATGGGAAGGAAGTTGAGCCTAACTTTGTAACGTGTGGATGTATCTTTTTTACTTAAATGATTTTATTTAGTTTCATAGCCGTCCATATAATCAAATATTGCGATCGAATTTTTATCTAGTAAATGAACGGGAATCATTTACTGAGTTGAAATTTTGCATACAGGTGTAGTTACGATAACCATACAATATTACGGTGACATGAAACTGAGTTGATGATGTCTATTAGTAGCCGAGGTAACGCTTTAGTGACTAACAATTGCCTTCGAGGTTGGTCTCATTTGATTAGTACCGATGAAGATTTTAGTTCTATTAGATGGTTATAGATATTGAGTAGTTTAATGATTTCATAGTAGCTGAATCATTAGGTCAGTATCTGAACCTCACCTACAAGCTTCAAACTATGATAAAACATAAAAAACTTGGAGTAAAAACCACTTCTGCTTTTGTACTTTTTTTATTGTCCTGGATTGTTGTTTAAAAATTAAATACTTGCATCCTACTGAAATACAAAGTCTATGCCCCTGACAGGAAAGAAATATATATATATATATATATATATCCATTCAAAGAGTATTTTATTTAAATAATATAAGTTTGTGTCAGAACAGTGTGACTGTATGAAAATATTTCTTTTATATCATGGTATTTATACTCAATACTATTCAAAATTCTTACTATCGGTTTCCTATCTCTCTCTAGTTCTCGTAACCCCTTGTGGGGCATGGGGCGGTAGAATAGTTTCACTAGATTCATGACAACGGATTGCAAGTGGTTCTATAATTTAAACTGGATTCCGAACCACTGATATTTTCTCTATAGTATGATTATGTTTTGCTTTTGATTTATGTTTTGCTTAAGTTTAGTTACAGTAATTTATCGTTTAATGTTTTTTTTTTGTTAACTAATATTTTGTAGCAATCGCTACAGTGGTCAAGGAAACTCTTCCATCAATTGTAGCAAAACTTCCGTCTTGAATTTTACATAAAAACTAAAAAGTAAAAAATAAAATAAATAAAACTACTTTTAGTAGCACCATTTTATTGTCATAAAAGTCTTGCGCTAAATTGTGTAAAATAACTTCTTAACTTCTTCTTAACTTCGTACTATGTATTAGCATATTATAAGCTGTAAACCCATAAGTGGATATTATGTCAGCCTACAAGTGTGGGAGGTTAGGCTAGGTTAAGTTCCGCCGCGGCTGGAAAGCCAACGGTAACGGTATATTTATAGTTTTTTTTATATTAGGTTCCCGACAATGTCAGAGTCCAATGCACAAATTCTGTAAGCATGTGACCCCGTAAGTCAGCGGCCGGTGGAGATCCCGACCATAGTTCTATATTGAGTCCGAGTTAGGTTGAGTAGGCAGTTAGTTTTCTTTATATCATAGGATTTTCACATGATTTTCGCGATTGGTCTCTTTCTATCTTCTTTTCGCAATATCTAATAGCCTATCGTTGAGAGATTTTACAGCACTACATGTCTTAGGAAGAAATTGTTCCGCTTCCTGAGTTGCCATTTCAGGCCCTCTTTAAGCGGGAACATCTACCACTTCGTTTACGGCGATGGCTCTGTGTCCAGTTACTCAGCAGAGTTATACTCGTCTGATCATGCTTGCAGTCTGCAGAGCTCTGTAGCAATCAATAAAATAGTTTTTTAAAAAAGGTTGAACTACAACAAAAGTATTTAATCGTCCTTTCTTATGGTCCCATGAGCTGAAACGTTCAGGTAATATTATGTATTATCTTCAATTGTGGTTCTGTATTTATTTTATTAATTTAATTTGCACCGACTTCAAAATGCCGTAATAGATATAAAATTAAAAATTATTTTATGCTTTTTAGCGCTTTTTGTGAAGTTGGTTCAACTTTTTTTTAAAAACTATTTTATTTTTCACTTTTTAGTGTCTTCTACTCTATACAACGAAAAAAGATGCGTCCAAAAAGTTAGGTTCAACCCCCCATCCCCACCTCTATCCCAAATGTTTTCTCGTGGTATCAATCAAGGAACATACTCTACCCAACAGAAAAAGAATCATCGACATCGGCCCACGCGTTACGATGTTAGACTACCCATCCTCCCTCCCCTTACCTTAGACCACATTTTTCTCTACTATTAGCATACTATTATTAATATTTTCGGATTAGCCGCGTAAATCGTATCTAACTTATATGAGTACTGATAATACTCGTAGTACTCACCCCGAACATTTCGCTTCAAGTTACATTGAGCGTGGTCATCGGGAAAAAAGATAGTTTCTCGGTTACCACGCTCAATGTAACTCGCATCGAAACGTTCGGGGTGAGTACTATTATCAGCACTTATATAAGTTAGATACTATTTACGCGGCTAATCCGAAAATATTAAAAAATGAACACAAAAGTATTGACTCATTATGTATAATAAAAACCAAACTAGAATATTTATTTGAGTTCAACATTTCATTGGGTAGCCTCGAGATTTTAGAATACATTTTAGCCTATTAGAAATCGAATGAAACAATATTTTTGCAGAATAACCACTTATTTTGTTCCATGCGTCCTGCAGATGCCTTTTTAACATCTCTTTATTAGAAATTGAGTGCTTACCTAGTGAAAGTTTAAACTGAGCCCGTAAATTCTCTATGGGTTTCATTTTAAGTGACTGGGGTGGAGTTTTTAGTTGTTTTGGTATGTTATATAGGATCCATTGCTTTACATCCCAAGCACAGCGCTTTGAATCATTGTCCTGTTATAACATGTAATTATTTGATATGACCAATTTATCCGCACTAGCCTTTAAATTATTCTTCAAAATATTTAAATACACATTCTTATCCATGGTACCTTCAATAAACTGAAGATTCCCACCCCAGCCAGCGCCATACAATCCCATACCATTACAGACCCACCACCAAATTTTACAGTAGGTTGTAAGTTTTTTTATTTAACTCTTGGCCCAGCCTTCTCCACACGCGCTTTCGTCGAGATACGTTAAATATTTCAAATTTACATTCGTCACTAAATAAGACTTGATTCCAAAAGTCGGGCGTTTTATCTACGTATTCCTTTGCAAATAATGTTCTTTTTTGTCTATTTACTTTATTCACTCATGATTTCTTGCGGGCAAAACGACCATGTATACCACTTTTTCTAATAGTACGTCGCACAGTTTCAACACTTAAGTTTTTGTTTATTATTTCTTGCACATATTTTCCTTGCAGAAATTCCTGGATTTTCTTTTACACGTCGTATTATTAGCCGTTTAGATTGCTCTCCTAAAATGGTTGGTCGTCCTGTGCGTGGTTTAATGAGAACACGGTTATCAGTTTTATATTATTTTATTGTGTTTTTTTTACAGTACTTTCAGGTATTCCTTACTCATTTTCAATGTTTTTTTTGAGAATACGCTCTTTTATGAAAAGTAATCACTAAATTCCTCTCCGTCAGAGTCCATTCACGCACTTTACCCATTACTGATATTTTTTAATTTCTAAACTGATTGAAAGCCGAATAAAATTGTTCGAACTGAATTTACTAGGGATGGGTGATCTTAGATTCAATTTCGGCGAATCGATCTTTTAGCCTTCGATCTGCCGATTTCTGAATCGATTTTTCGCGGGTCTGATTCGGCTCGAATCAATTTATTTATTTTTGATTCCCATTAATTTAAGACAAGACAAGACGCGACGCTCTAATAAAACTGTGCAAGCTCACGTGGAAATTTTTTCGCATCAACATTAGTTTGTGTAATAATCCTGCAAATTTAAAATTTCGTGCCTAAAATATTGTTAATGTTAGAAATTGTTTCGGATCTCTAAAAATTGGTAGTGTTATCTGTATGAGTGAGTATCTATACTGCCAAACAGTGTAGTTGGCAGCATTTAATTTTAGTGCATCCCTGGTTAAATCTAAGGCCCTTGAAAATTTCTCGCTGCTAATTAGGATAGGTGTTAGGTCTGCACACTCCGTCCTTCCGCTATATGGTATGGTATATGGTAGCCTGGAGCAAGGTCTTCTTCTGAACTATCATCACTCAGTTTTAGTTCTTGGTGAAGGAAATATAATTTATTGTAATGTGAAGTTCACAGGTTTTTGCTAGTTATGTCAAATTGAGCTAAATGAAGCTCTGTTTGTTTCGCTGCATGAAAATTGCAGAAGTAGTGTGAAGGACATAGGTGTCTGGCTCAATTCCCAATTTTCTAGTATGACTCTTGGTTTCGTGAAGAGGTGGTCAAAGGAATTTGACGACCCTTACATTACATAGCTCTTATATTGCACTTTTGTCCGGCCTATTCTGGAGTATGCCTCTCCAGTCTGGTCACCGCTATATGTGTCATATATCAATTGCATTGTAGCTGTTCGACTCTTCGAGGCCTTCCTAGGAATAACTCCCTCATATTACCTCCTTATGTTGATAGACTTGAACTCCTGCACTTGGACACACTTGAGAAGAGACGCGGTAACGCCAGGATCCATTTTGCTTTCGACTGTATTCGGGGGTCCATCGACTCTTCTGCTCTCTTGGCTTGTTACTTTTTGCTTTTTACTTTTCACTTTGTGTACTCTTTACTTTTACTTACACGTTTGTTTTCTGTATTTATATTTTGCGAATTCTCTCCTTATTCTTTGTTTTATTTGTTATACCGTTTTTATTTAGTTTTTTTTTGTAGTAATCAGCACATTGATGAAATATTATGAATAAATAAATAAAGACACTTATGTCGATGAGGCCCTCTCTGGAGCTGACTGTCTCGTGATGCATTAGAGTTGCAACAATTAAATGCTATACTAATCTCTACCTGATTCAAACTTCGGAAGTAGACTGCTAATATAGTCGAAGTTCTAGAAAACATCAAAGAGAGTCAAAAATTGCAGCATCCATAGGAATTATCTCCAGGCAAAGGAGTCAAAGCGCTAGGATTAGAATGGCCTCGCGCTAGTGACGAATTCGTCTATCGTCTCAACATAACACCTGACCAACTAAGTCCAGCGGGGAGCGGATAGAAAGGCGAAGAAAAGCACAAAATTGTGTTTTCGATTATCTCGGCTTCTACGACAAAAGGAAAGATACCAGCTTAGACGGCGCTTTCCATTCTGTGATCATTTTATCACTTTATAAAAATAATGAAGCCTATAATTATTTATTTGCACTAGTGTCACCACTCTTTAACATTGTCATTGTTGTTTGGTATTTGAATTTCTGTAAAATAGTAAAAACATTTTGTGAATGAGCGATTTTATAAAAAAAATGTTTGCTCCGAAAAAGTTTGCTACACTGCCAATCGATAATCGTTGCAGATGCGACGAAAATCATAAGATGAAAAATTAAAGCGCTCTAAGCGCCCTATACGTTAGCATTGCTTTTGTAGTAGCTTCAGTTGAAGCGGAGATAATTGAGAAACAAGCTTTGCATCTGTCAGCGCCCCCCCCCCCCCTCCGCTTTCAAATGTATTTAATCTAGTGCATTTGGGATACTAAGAGTGGGCTTAAAGCGTATACAGAAAAGCAGCAAGTTAGGGTGATTTTGTCACCATAATTTATTTAACTGTCGCCTTTACAATCTGTCCATTTCCTTTCGACCGGGCAGTTTTAGAACTTTCGGTCATATCTCTCCATGAATGAATTTAAATACTCTCGAAAACACTTCAGATAGGCATTGCTTACTCATTCCAAATCTGTCAGAATATGCTGTGATGAGAAAATAACTTGCTTTTCTCCAATATCAGTAAGACACACGCTTTAAGGGAGACTTCTACTTTGATGTATTTGAAAAAATCGATTTTATTTTTTTCAGATTCTTAATCTATATATATAGGTATTAATTATCCCGATTTTATGAAATTCGATAATTTTCAGTATGTACTTTAAACGCGTTTAGATTCTTAGATTCGACACGGTCACTTCAGAATACACACGTAACAAAACTTCAAACGCGTTTTTCTCGAAAATAACTTTTTGAAATTGGCTAACACTTTCCTGACCACTACTTTAACCGATCGACTTGAAAATTTGATCATATACTCGGAAAATAAGGCGTCACAGAATGATGTACTATTTTTTCTATAACTTAAATTTGGAATTTTTTATAAATATTTTTATAAGAAAAAAACGGAAAAAAATCGCCACAATTTTCTTAATTTTGCAATCAACAGATAGATGAGTCTGGCATGCTGCCCTTTTAGCCAAACTTCAAACATTTGGTCTGCGCCCTACCCTCGTTAAATGGATAGAGTTTGTTGTCAGACTGTTCAACGTTGACGTTGACGGAGTTACATCTGATTCCTACGAAATAAATGCCGGTAAACCCCTGGGTTCAGTTCTTTCACCAACCTTATATCTTCATTTTATTAATGATCTCTTATCCCTTACTCTCAATCTTATTCATAGTTTTGCCGAACACAGCACCCTTCGCGTACTCATTTGATTCTGTAATGAATTCACGTGGAACCAGTTCACCCCCAACCCATTTCAGTCGACGGAGTGAATATACCCAATTCGCCCTCCCTTAACATCTTGACTATTGAGATATCCAGCAATCTTAGCTGGACTGATCATATATTTGCAATCGCTAAAAGTGCGATGAAATTCTTGGGTTTTCTACAGAGATGTAAGATATGTGTCACCCCACCTGATTTAGCGCTGATCTACAAGTCCCACATTAGGCCTAGACTTGAATATAATTCTCATATTTGGGCAGGGGCCGGACAAACCGCAGCGTAAGGTTATTAAAATTATTGGCGATTCCTCAATCTCTAAGAGCCTTGACTCTCTGGAGCATCGACGGAATGTCGGTTGTCTCTCATTCTTCTACCGCTATTTCCATGGCCATTGTTCTAACGAAATTACAAGCCTGATTCCTTGTAGACACATGACAACGCGCGATACAAGAGCTACAAGTCGCTCTCACCCCTATACTCTCCAGGTCAAATTTGAACGTAACGTCAAATTTCCGTAATCTTTTCTAAGCCGAACAACACGAATGTGAAACAGTTTATCATCTTCTGTTTTTCCCTCGTCATGTGAGCCTGAAACGTGCAAACGGGGCGTACGTCAGAAAAAGATCTAAAAGATACGCCTTGATACCCAACGAATATATCAGGAACACGAGTCGGAGACTGAACCAGTTGCTGCAAATTAAAGAATTGACCGAATAACTCGACATGTCTTCCAAACGGGCTTATGGTGGGGTAATGTTTGAGCCACTGTGTGTTGTGTATATTAAAATCGTCAGGAAGAATGATTTCAGAAGCGGGAGATATTTTCGAATATAATCAATATCTGACAGTTGATCAAAAGAACCCACAGTATCAGAATCTGACATATTTGGACTGCAGTATTAACAACAGTAATAACTGATATGTTGATGTCGTTTAAGAGTTATGGAAGGCAGCCAAAAGCTCAGCAGTGGATACCATTCATTTAACGAAGCGCAAGTGTGCTACCTTGAATGTTGGATGGAATAAAAAATTAAAAAAAACTTACTCGACTGTACTTTTAATAGAGCTGAAAAGCCCTTCCCTTTGGCGGGATGGCACTAGCACTTTCAATAATAATTTCAAATTATTAATTAATTGATTGCAGACCGGCGGTACGTCCATGCTCGTCAGTAGTTGCAACTCAATTCAATTGTTGTTGTTTTGTCGTTAACGAATTAAGTTCCAATATACCCGAACGCCATATCGAGATAACCTACGACATTCTTGGGTTCTGCTTTTCACCATGATGGTTCGGATTTGATACTAATGTAGCGGGATTTAAGGAATGCTTCTCTTCGTATTAACAATCTATCTTTATTTTATTGCAAAGAGTAAATCCATTTTTATCTTAACCGCGGTTTCGATTTATGCCACTTCAGCAGGCTATCATATTCTAATTTTGTCATCTAAATCATAGTGGTTGCCACGAAGGAGAATTTCGCACTATAAAATCGTTTAAAGTGCGTCTATCCTGTTTTCTTGTCCTATCGATTTCTAAATTTTCCAAATAATTTTAATTCCCCCTCCTGCTACTAATCACCTCGAATCATACTCTATACGACAAAGAAAGAACTGTTCAAATAAGTTTACTCGGTACGAAGTCAGGTTCAACACCCACCCAACCAAAAAAATATTTTTACATGGTACCAACCGGCGAACGTACGGCCAACCAAAAAATAATCAGAAAGTTGTCTTTCGGCAGACACTTGGTGGAAGTGATTTATTTAAAAGAGAAAAGTAAAAGCATTTGTTGTACTTCCACAAATAGGAGTAATAATTTCTTTGGGATGGTTATCGCTCAAAAATATGAGCGCTCACAGAAAAATGATTGATGTTTCGACCGAAAGTGTAAGCCGGTCATCATCAGCGTGGTACTTGCACTTTCCACCACTTAAACAATATTTAACCAGTATTGGTATTTTATGAAATTGATGGACTAAAAATCCTCTTCATAAATAATTCGTACTCAGATCTAAAACTTACTGAGTGCTTATAGGAGTTGTGTTTTTGACCTTAAAAAAATAATCATTCAAATCAGTTCCCGCGTTTCGTAGTTAGACTACTCCTCCCCCCTCTGCCTACATTAGGCCACTGATATTAGCAATAAGGGATCATACTTTTTCAACAGATAAAGAACCATTCAAATCAATCATTCCAAAGTTAGGTTCAAAATCTACCCCATCCTAACCCCCCTACCCCTTACCCAACATACCAAAAAATTCTTTCTCGCGGCACCAATGGGGATATATACTCTACCCAACAAAAAAAGAACCATCTAAATCAGTGATGGCCAAACTCACACCACTTTATGTGAGAAATGCTTAAAAGCTTTTGAAGCATTTCCTACTGTTTGTTTATTTTTGAACCTTAAAATGCAAGCAAAAGGTTGTATATCATAAGATTTTGTATGATTGCTTACACAACTACTTAATTATGACGATTTTTTTAACTTTTGTATGCTTTAACAATTAAAAAACGCAAAAACAGTAAACCAAAAACAACCAAACATGTGCATATACGAATTTAAAAGCTCAAAAGCTCACTTGCCCGCGGGCATAGGTTTGGACATCACTGATCTAAATTGATCCACATGTAACAAAATAAGCTTCCACTCGGGAACATACTCCACCCAATAAAAAAAGAATCATTGGTCGATACGTTACGAAATTATGCTCGGTCATACATACTAAAATAAAAATAAAGATAAAAATGGAGGGGTCGAACTAAGAACCTCTCGTTTTTGGCAAGTTGGTTAAAATGGCATCAGATATACACATGGTATTGATAATACCCTACTATTATGTCTGAAGTTATATTATAATAACTCAATTATAGCATATAGATTTATACGCCTTCTCAAACCGATGCAAAATACCTTACCAGATTATTTCGTCGTAGATGGTGCATAATCATATAAGTGGAACGAATAACACATCGGAAAATATTCGATAGAATAACACACTTCCAGCAAGGATTCCTCCCTGTATAAATGAGTTAATTAAGATACTTACTGTGTGAACTACTTATAGGTCGTTGCTATACTTTGGACCGCCGATTATTTTTTGTGATAGAATCACCCAACCCGACCCAGTCAGACTTTAGATGTTGCCAAAACTTTAATATGATACTATGCGTAAAACAAATTTCGCAAATTAATCGATAAAAATCTGCTTACCATTGATAAACTCAGCTGCAATGTTTGGTTACGGTCCCATAAAACTGCATTCAACATATGCCGTAGAGCGAGTAACAGGGCAGGAAAAATTTTTAATTAAAATCCAAATCTTGATCGCTTATCACACCACGAACATCAGCTCGTGTGTCATGAAGTAGTTGCTGGTGCAGTTCTTCGAGAGCTCACGGGCGGCGCTAAAATTTATCTTCGGCGTTTATCTTCAACACTTGGGGCTCTACACCGAAAAGCTCACTTTCAAACAAATTTAGAGTCACCTAAGCTCTTAAAGCTCCTTGCTATATATGACAGCACAATCGCATTTCCTTGCCGCTCGTCTTTACCCTTTACTGGAAATGAAACTCTCTGGAACGGTGTTGGCAGAAGGGATCTCGAGATTTTCGTCGTTAATTTTCCATCATTTAAAATTCCCTTGAAATCCATCTTAAATGACAAATTATCGCATCCAGACATCAAATTCATCACTTGCAGTACTCCAGAACCTGTACACAAGGCCCAAACGGAGTATGGTGTTGTGGGTAGTGGGGGTAAGTAAAAATTTGTCGTGGATGAAGCAAAATCGGCAAACGCGGCTGCAGTGTTCCTTGGTTTATATTTTTCACTATCCAGTCCAGGAACAAAAACACTTTAAATGACACCCAGAGCAAGGATACGGCTGTGAGATAGAAAATATCCTAAAGTAGTTACTTCTTATCGCCAGGGAGGAAGGAGGTGCAAAAACAAAATGCCACCGCATCAATGGCTTTCCCACCCACAGCCAACCCATCGTTATATCTTAGATAGTTCCTTGCAGCTGTAACGGTGGGTTCTGGTCCTTTTGAGAAAACGCCAACACGTAAAGCCGAGCTCGTTTGGATCCTTGAGTCACGTCATCTATTTCCCTTAGGAGCGATAAATTGCAGTTGGCTAAGACGACGCAGCACTAGTGACATGCAAGATGTATTCTCATGCACTTCCTAGTCATTTAGACAGTGGCCCAGAATCACGTTCTCAAGACGAAGATGTGACAGCTTTGGGATTTGAACGTTTTTGGACACATCAGCTCCGCAGATAGGTACATGGTGCAATACTTGAGGATTCTCTTTACGGTGGTACGATTTCAACTGCCACGTGGAACTGAAAGCGTTCGCTTGTGGGTTCCTGTGTGCGGAAATCAAGCTTTTCTTTGCTGTTCTTATGGGCGAATTCGAAATTGCTTTTTGCAATGCAAGCTGACATACACAGTTCTCATGACAAAGCCATTATGTCGTATTGACTGCATTCAATTAAGGTTTGACGGAAGATATGACATTACTTGAACGTTTGAGCAATTTCTCATTTCCATCTTATTTTGCAAATTACAAATTTAGCTAAAACGAATTGGGAATGACAAAGCGTTAGATAATTTCAATATTACACAATTATAGACGTAAAAAGCCAAAAAAAAAAACTTTACCTTTAGGGGGCATTATCAATTTGGCAGCAGGGGTCTTCTGCTAACAAAGAAAGAAGAAAGATATTCTTTGTCAGCAGGAGATCACTTGGTGCCAAAATTTGTTTTGTACGAATGAGCTCTCCACAACGGCGCAAATGAAAGCTTATAAATTCTACTTTTGAAAACCGCGTTGCAAATTTAAGTAATGCAAACCTAATATTACGACCGGAACCATCAAAATTTTTTTGATAATATTACAAATCGTTGATAATTTATTTCCATTTTTGCTCCAAATCACTGATGTGAACTTGGAGGTGTAGAAGTCATCTCAAGGTAATTCGAGGATAAGTCCTAATAAGTTCCTAAAATTTACAAATCACGTAAATTTTACGATGCTGTTCCGTAAAAATTTTCTGGTGGAAGAATATGCTTCTCACAACACGATTACCGTGAGTGGAAACGTAATTTTTTCTCCTTCTTTCCATAAGCAATTAGGAGCGGCGTAGAGGAACTGGTAAAGTTAAAAGTACGAGGAAATTTTGAAGTGTGATCAGGACTATTTCCCATTTAAAAAAAAATTAGGAATGTTATTTGATTTAAAATATTGTACGGAGTTTTACACAGAATGGTTCGCCCACCTTATTTAAATTGAGTGAAACGAAATAAATTCGTTATTTTGAATAATTTGAAACGTAGTTCATTCAACGAACATAATTTGATTTATAAACAAAATAGTTTCATAAAAATATGCCATAACGGCTAAAAGAAAAAATCTTATTTTAAATTCATGACAAGAAATAAAGAAATACAATTTCTGTTCAAAAGAGGTTGGCAACAGAATGCAGTGCGTCAAAATAGTTCGGCCAAGAACATTTACATGGTCTAATATACCCATTGTTCTTTAAACCTGCCTCACAGCGCCTAAACATGGTATTTTTGGTTCTAAATTGTCTGCAATTTACACATAAATTTTATAGTGACTGCTTAAATTTTGACAGAATATTCACTTGGAATACGATTTGAAGACGGAGTCTGATCGACTGGTTGATTTGGTTCCAGGTTTCGAGCTTTGATCTACCTGTGAATTTTTAATTATTAAAAAAGTCCACTTCGTCTCGAGGGTTGTTTGTAGGAATACAAAAGAAACGGGACTCAATTTCCCTCATTCCTCTTTCCCTGATTCCCTTACGGCTGTTGTCATGCTAACGCACCACAGGCCTGTCCCCTGGGCTTAGGTTACATCATAAAAAACATACGATTAAGTGAGTGGAACAGTCATTTTTCTTGGAAGTTCTAGACAAACTTGAAGCACCCTCACTTATTAAATCTATATCTGCGGGGATAATAGTGAAATAAATAGACCATAAATTCTATGGAAATTATTTCTTGTTGTAAAAAAAACATTAACATTATTACTTTTTTGGAAATTTTCGTTGAAATTGCTCAACCGAACTTTGCATACCTTTTTTTTCTTTATATCAATAAAATGAATTATTTGTTATTACATTCTTTGAAAAACCATAAAATTTAAAATAAATTTCTCGATTTACAATTAAATACTACTTAGCTGAATATTCCTCACAATAAGAAAACTATTCTCTTAGCTGTACAGCTGGTTGAAATTTTAGCTGCAGTATCCATATACATTAGCGCCAGCGACGGATTAGGCTTCTGAGAGGCCCAGGGCTTAATCTAGCCGGGGCCCTCTTAAGGGTGGAAAAACCTTGGATAAGAAAAAAATGAGACAAATTTAGGTTCATGAATTTCATTAACAACGCAGAATGTGCCTTAATAACTAACAAAAACTAATTAAATATATTTTTTCTTTGGTCATCGAATTCCAGGAATCGAACTAATTCTGCTTCGGTACTCAATACTGCTAACGAAGATAACCTCTCATCGAACATAGTTGATCTGCACTTATTTTTTATCCTTTTTAGGACAGAGAATGGCCTCTCTGATCCACAATAAGCTATAGGTATCGTAACAAGCATTATGTAGACAATATAAGCATTACAGGATACTTAAATCATGTCTTAATCTACGATCCAATTTAAAACTTGTAAGGAGAATAATGATTGATCATTTCTCCTATCTGCTTCATCCAAACGATTGGAGAAAAATCCTTTAGGCTTCATTTTAATGAGTTGCATTAATTGTTTCAATTCCTCAAATAAGGTATCCTCTAAGTCATCTGAATAAACACGTACAAGTGTATCTTCTTTTATTTTTAATTCTTCTTTTTCAATAAACAATAGTTGCAATAAAAATCCAAATAGGTCAGTAATATAATCGTTACCTTCACTTCGATATCGTAGCTCAGCTACTAGTTTATCTATTATTACATAGAATGTGTTGATCCGGAAGTTATCAGCTCAGAGATAGAAGTACCTTGTTCAAACCTTTTTCTTGCTTTCCGTTTTCTTTCATCAGAATATTCTTGAGTTACAAAGATACTCAGACCTTTAGCTTTTTCTTCATTAAAAGTAAATTTATCCCGCAAACTTTCAACAAAACCCACTAATGAAAGCAGCATCATACTAGCAGAAATCAAATCAACATCAACGTTTTGCAAATATTGACTGGTAGCATCAAATCTGTTTAAAATGTCATTCCATAAAACCGCCATGAAAGCAATAGAGCCGAAGCTTCTTATCGGACTTTCGGTTTTTGCTCATTATCATTAGCTAGAACTTCTAAGACTTTATAAATACTGTCGAAATTATTCTTCAAAACTTTTGTGGCATCTTCTCGACATGAGCATCTCGTTTAACTTAAGCGTTTCACTTTCGAGCTAGGATTGTGCTCCATTAAAGAGCTCCAACGATGGGTTGAAACAGTTAAAGATACATATAATTCTGGTAAAATTCAAAAATATTTGATCGCGACAATACATTCTTCCACGCTGCGTTCTCCAACCAATTTCAATGAATGGCCAGCGTAAGGTACGTAAAACGCTAACTTATTTTTATTTTTTATACAAGCTTGCACTCCCTTATATTCACCAGACATATTTTTAGCGTTTTCATATGTCTGTGCTCGGCAATTTTGAATTTCAATAGTTCCTCCAATAATTCTATTACATCATGAACGTTCATGAGCATGATTGTTGGAATAGTATCGAAACACTACAGATAACTGGTCAACGTGAATATTATCTGGAGTTGAGTCAAGAATGAGTCCCCAATATTTAGATTCATATATTTCAGCTAAAATGTGCTCTATTACTTTTTGAGTCATTGACTTTATAAATTCTTCGTAGATAGTTTTCGAAAGATATGATATATTACCACGACCCTTGTTAGTATATAATTTAATATGCGGCTCCAAAAATGGATCAAATTTAGATAATAATTCTATGAGGCCTATAAAATTTCCATTATTTACGGATCCTATAATTTCGTATTTTCCTCTTTCAGCTAAAAACTGAACCACTGCAATTACTATTGAACTTCATTTTCAATTTGTTTATTCATCCCTTTCGCGATAGTATATTTTGTTGAATAGTTAATCAAATCGAACATGCATTTGTTATGCTCTTTATTATTTTCGCTAGAGCATAAAGTTTCATATAGTTTTTTCCAGTTCGAGAATCCATTTTCTACAAATGGATTACAATGGATTTATAAGATTTCAATATCGCAGCAATCACATGTAAGTGTTCGTATTTTTAGGCAAAATTCAAAATAAAATACTATTGAAGGAATTTTTTTAAAACTAACTCAGTTATGTGGAAAATATAAAAGCTGCCTTATCAACATTCAATTTTTTCGCGGAGCGCGGGGCCACAAAGCTGTGTGGGCTCGGGGCTTCAGCCCCATATTATGGCGTCGCCATAATATAATAGATGTAAAATAACGTGGCATACTTTGCCGTTTTTTACTTATCAAACCCTTTCATTTGATACCCATATCGAGGGGGTTGTGAGGAAAAGGGTAATCTGTTATCTTAGGGCGTCCGCATTTCGGATTAAGAATGGCGTCACGCAGCTCATCGTGTTCTATTCATCCAACCCTTTCATTTGATACCCATGTCAAGTGTGAAGAAAAAGTCACTCCGTCATCTTGGGGCGTTCGCAATTTTTGTGATTAGAATAACTTCATATAGTTTATCGTATTCTACTCGTAAAACCCTTTCCATATTGGATTTAGAAAAATATTAGATATACTATATAACGTTGTTACCGGATCTGCATACGAATGCAAAATTTCTGCTCAATCGGATATCGGGAAGTGGGTCAGAATAGGTTTGCGAGATTTAATAAAATAATAATAAAAATCAATTCGTATAATAATACAATAATCCGACCTACGAAATAAATACCTTTGTACCTCAGGGTGCAGGGCCCAGTTCACGCAATTTGAGACTCGACGTCGACATCGACGCTATCGAAAACTACATCAACACGGCAGCAATGCGGCGAAATTTAGAAACGATTGATTTGCACAGGTTTTTTTTTTGTATACGATGTGGCCAAATCCTAGGGGACAACCCTTTGATGCGGTAGCATGGTTGTGGCCGGAAGTGAATTAGGGTAAGGGAAGTGAGGAAACTTGAAAGTCTAGTTTTTGCATTGCTGCGAGAGATGGAGTGGATTATTTTAATTTTTTAATAAAAGCTCACGGGGAGACCTGGTCTCGAACCCGGGGCCCATGGCATGGAGGTCGTGCGGCTGTACGAATTGATCCAATTCCGGTTGTCACACATTAGGGCTTGTTCATAATCGCGATAAGACTCAGGGCGATTGTTTTGTTCATCTCACTTTTTGAGTACTTTGGTTTCAGTCTGCGATTATTTTTCATCGTATGCCCGTTTACAAGGTTGACAAACGAAAATTTGCTGTTTACATTTGAATTTGCTCATAATTAGTGCTTTTAAGTAATATATATTGTTCCAAATATAAATATTTACAGTGAACTGGGAACGCGAATTTAAGTTAATGTTAAGAATTTTGTTAAAGAAGAAAAGGGAGAATTTGTTTTATTGCCATTTCCTCATTTGCTGTACAATAATAATAATTAATGTTTATATCTAATAACACAAATTACATGCATGTTATATTTATTCAAGCCATTTTTCATTCATCAAGCGCTTTTCAAAAAGGTAAACAAACCAATTATGTTTGGTTATGCTCAACAATCGTACCAAATCACGTAAAATACCTAAAAATTTAATGTCTTGAAGAATATAAAAAATTATTGTATACGCTTTCATCTTTAGGTTTTATTCAGAGATATAGGCTGTAAATATATTTTAAGTAATGTAAATTTATCTGTAGAAATGGAACATACATACATGCCTCTAGTTATAATATGTAATACTGTTAAGGGGTTATTCTACTGTTAAAACGCGATTTTTGATTATTAAATTAAAATCGTTATAAAAAAATAACTACAAAAGCTATCGATTTCAAAGTTTGTATACAATTTTATTGACATCTGAGTTTTACATTTTTGATGAAAAAAAAATTTTTTTTTAATGGCGGCCGTGGTGCCCAAATGATGCAGTGTGAATTTGCGATTAGCGCAAAATGCACGGTACATTGCCCAGGTCTCCAAGTGATCTGCAACAAGTTTATAAAAATTTTTTGTTATTTTAGGTCAAAATCTATGGAATGAACCTAAAACTAGCCATAAATATGGAATTTTCGTAATTCGGCAAATGTTGTAACATAAGACTCTCGATTTTGGCCATTTTTTTTTTCAAAAAAAGTATTCCCAAAGTGCGTACATATGTTAGGTATGTCTAAATTTAGGTTCATTCCATAGAAAATTAGTTTATATAGATGTGTGCAAAATTTTGAGTTTTTTGTACGATGTACCGCGCATAAAAAAACACATTTTGAGAAAAAACGCGTTTAAAGTTTTCGAAAGGGGTGTTTACTAGGTTTTTTACGGTGCGCGTGCTCGGTATTATACCTGTAGAATGAAAACGAAAGGAGATGTCGTTCTAATATTTATACAGTCTTATTTTTGAAGAGTTTATCTATCGAAATATGTAAAAGAAAATTAGCAGTACAATAACCCCTTAATATTGGCTACAGAGGGTTACCAAAATTTTGCAAGACATGACTTTCTTTGCCCCATGTCCAAAGGATGTACTTCATTAATTTTTAGTGCGGTCCTTTTCTATTTGGAGAAAATTGTTTGCCACCGATCGATACTGCTGCGTTCGAATTTCTTACTGTATAACTTTTCAAAGAAATTACTTACATAACATAACTAAACCGTCGTGTTGTGTGCTCCAAAAACGACATTTGAGGTAGGAATCGTTTTTATTCGGCGTGGAGAACTCATCACAGTTCTTTAACCAAGTTTATTTCTTTCTTTTAGTAATGACCATTTGTATCTCATTTTCAATCCTAGACCGCATTTGTTTTCTATTCCAAAGACAGATGTCAAGATGTTTCCATCCTCTTCTTATACATTCGATCTGTGGAATTATACCAAAATAAACTACAAGTATTCCACGCATGTGTAAAAGCAGCTGTCAGTTGTCATCTAGCATATTGATATAGCTCATTGCTTATGAAAAATGAAGAATGGAATTTTAATGAGATTTAATCATTCCTTTGAAATTCGTGTGTGTGAAACCGAAATTTGTTGGAAATTTGAAATATCCATCATATTCTACAAAGCAAAGATTGTGATAAGAGGCAAGGTGCTGGCCGCCCATACCATAGACGCTGGTTTTACTAGATACCTACAAAAAATCAGTACGTAAATATTTGTAGTGCACTTAGTTACCATAACTCTTTTAATGTTTTGCGTTACTCCTTATTACCTGCTTTATTAAAATATATTGACATTATTAAGATGAAATTTAGCTCACGGCTGTTACCAAAAACAGTTCTGGTCAGATTTTTGTTGCTCTTGATGAAAAATGTATATCTTCAATGTTATGAATAAAATACTTTCAACCACTTACTTTCACGACTTTTCCGGTCGTATCGTTTGGGGGGGGGGGGGGGGGGTGTTTGATCCCAAACACTCCTCTCCTTCCGTGTTACATGTATTCACTTCCAAAAATTCTTTATTCATAAAGAAAAAGTATAGTAAATTCGTGTAAAACAAACAAACATTTATGCTGGTGTCTTATTCAAAATGAAATAGTTACAATTGTTATTTTTTTTTATACGATGTGGCCAAATTCTAGGGGCCAACCCTTTCATGCGTTAGCATGTCTTGTTTTTGCATTGCTGCGAGCTAGACAACAGTCCAGAGACGGATTGGATTATTTTAATTTCCTAATAAAAGCCCACGGGGAGACCTGGTCTCGAACCCGGGACCCCTGGCATGGTGATCGTGCGGCGCAACGAATTGATCCAACTCCGTCTCCACTTTTCACTGCAAATATTGCAATAAGGTTTGATTCTGTCATCCTTTTCATTTATAAATTATTTAACCATAATAAAGTGATCATAAATGCGATAAGTCCTCTGTGCAAACATGTAGGTCCCTATTCCCAATTCTGATGGAACGAATGTATTTTGAACGGAATCTAATTCCAAATCCGAATTCGAATGAATTCACATGTCAACATATTATACTTCGATTTTTAAATAATATTTCCTTTATTAGGGCGAAGGGTATAAATGAGAACAGCATGAGATGCAAACAGAACTAGGCATCGCAAAGGACTTTTGTAGTGATATCAATGTGATCAAAATGTTTCAAAGGAGAAATATCTTAGGCCCTCCCATTAAACCTATAAAAATTGTTCTTATTAAGTACTATATATAAATACTCTATGTTGATTTATTTACAAAATTTCTGAGATATTAATTATATTAAACTTATCCAGAAGATATTTCTAAGGGCAGTGCCTATTTACCACCCTCAAATTGCCGTGTAATTTCCGTGTCGTGGAAGTACACGGAAATACACGGAGAGTACGTCAAATTTTCATTAGACTTTCTGGAAGACAGAGGTGTATTAATCAGGCTTTTAGTTGCATTATTAACTTCCCCCGCCAGGTTTATATCTAAACCAGGCTGTGCTAAACTATTACCAGTTATATGAATATGGAAGTGACTATTTGCACGGAAATTCTACAGCAATTTGAGAGTTGTAAATAGACACTTCAATTTCTAAGTGCCCCGAGTGAAAAATTTTTCTATTACTCTGCACTAATTGCATCTTACGCTTCACTTTTTATATCTATTAATTTCACTTTTATTACACACAATTAAAAAACCTAACTTAACTTTTAAATTTCTAAAACTAGTAAATTTTTCTGAGTACATAGGCAGATGGCAGCTGATATCGAAAACATTGGTATTAAAACAACTATTCCATTCGAAAACCAAGATTCGATTAGATTACAATCCTACGGAATGTAGAATAGGTCTGATAAGTTTTAATGAAAAGTCTATTAAGGGGTTATTCTACTGTTAAAATTTTTAGATTTTTTTTTCATATTTCGATAGATAAACTCTTCAAAAATAAGCCTGTAAAAATACTAGAACGATATCTGCTTTGGTTTTCATTCTACACACATCATACACACATCTATATAAAATAATTTTCTATAGAATGAACCTAAATTTAGACATACCTAACATATATACGCACTTTGGGAATACTTTTTTTGCAAAAAAATGGCCCAAATCGACATTTGCCGAATTACCAAAATGGCTACTTTTAGGTTTATGGCTAGATTTTAGGTGGCTAGTGTGCCTTATTCTAAATCCATCATTCATAATAAGTGAATGGTAGTAAAAAAAAGTAAAAATTGAGTAAATTACCTAGTTAGCATGAACGGTCTTATCAACAATTTATTTTTTCGTTGGAAAAGAACTCAAGATCATTAGTCGCGCTTCTATTGATATTTCGCCGGCGACATCTATCTAAATTACGCGTTCTCTTTTGATTCTTTAATGATATCTCCCGAGAACTCTACAGAAATCTATAGAGAATACAAATTTGATAGTTAAAACGGCATTTGTACAATTCTTGCTTGGGAGAGGGCAAATCGGGTCATTCAGAAGTCTATGCTGTTGTTGCCCCTTGAAAGCACCCAGACCACCCTCAACATATTTATGTAGACAGAGTGGATATACCCAATTGGTCCTCTCTAATCATTTGGGTGTTTAGATATCCAGTAATTTTAGCTAACCGGACCATACATTTTCAATCCCGTATAATGCGATGAAATTCTTGGGTTTTCCACAAAGATTGAAAGAATACTTCACTCAAACTGACGCTAATCTACAAGTCCTACATTAGGCTCCTCGACTCGCAAATAATTCCAATTTTTACCCAGGGGCCGAACATACAGCATTGTCCGCATTTGATGAAGTTTAAAGAAAGACTATTTAATTTATTAGCAATTCCACAATCTCAGCATTGGCAATTCCGCAATTTTAGAGCATCGGCTATCATGAGCGTCGATGGAATGTCGGTCGTCTCTCACTATTTTATCGCTGCTTCTAGACACGAGCTTTAAGTCTCAACTACCTCTATAAGCTTGGGGGCAAATCCAGACTCGCATTTACATTTTCAGAACCTTTCCGTAGAATGCACGAATTGGAAACTACTATATTCCGCTAAACTTTGTTGTATAAGTTCGAAACTTCATAAGCTTCATTCAACCCCTTAACCCATTTCTCCTTCCTATCATTTGTTCTTAGACTGTGCTTCCCCTGAGCCTTGATATTTCTTTCCAATGTTTGGGCTAAATGTTTCTTTTTTTTTGGTATTGTAGTAGTAGTAATTTCGGAATTTTTAAAATCCCAAGTTATCTCAATGAATGAAAAAAAATTCTGAAAAGCAAAACAATTACCAATAAAAGAAAAATTGACTAGAAGATTTTAAAATATAAGGACAAATGCTGAGGCTCACTTTTATATTAAAACAGAATTTAAAAATATATACAACTGGTTTTGCTTTCTTCTTGGTGATGATTAAGTCTCCCATATTGTTCTTTAGGAACGATTTGTTGTTTAAGTTGTTTTTCGTTTCCGTCTTCCATCTTTTGCCTTTGCCCACGCACCAAATTTGAAAATTATATTAGTTTTTTTAATACTATTTACTTGTCCTTCTTTCTTTGTCATTTCCTTAGTTCTCTTCTTTACTATTCTTCGCTTTTTAGTCGCCTCCCATTTATTTAGTCCCTTTTCGTTTCATTCTTCTTTTAGTTCTTTTCTTCCTCGTTTCCTTCGTCCTTATTTTTATCCTTCTTCCTATTGTCCTTTTTGTCGGAGTCGTCGTCTGGGCACTTATAGTAATACCATAACAAAAGCGCAAAAGTGTAAAGCGATAAACCTATAGTTCCCTCATTGAACAAATTAGTACAGCGTCCATTACCAAGAAAAAAAAAGTCAATCTTAAGGTTGTCATTCATTATTGAATTTTGATCGGACCAGATATTTTAGAAATTTATGCTTAAACGTACTGAGAACTTGTCGATTTTTTCCAATGTTTTTGGCAAATTCATGGCCTGCTACTTTTGCAATTTATTTAAAAATTAGAACAGTGACTATGTTTATATGAAGTCAGTTTCAAAGTAGTTTGTACCCAAACTGAAACTGTGCTATGGTAGTGGAATTGCTTTACCTACCCAAAAATGAGGCAGCTGAAGTTAAGTGAAGTTAATCTATCAATGTTATCAATCAATTTATCAAAGAAAGTACCTCCGTAGGTAGGAGACGGAGTTGGATCAATGTGTTGAGCGGCACGACCACCATGCCATCGGACCCGGGTTCGCGACCAGGTCTCCCTGTGAGCTTTTATTAAGAAGTTAAAATACTACACTCGGTCTCTGGGCTTTTGTCTTGCTCGCAGCAATGTAAAAACAAGACTCAACTTTCCTCAGTTCGGTTGTGACTTCGGCCACATCGTATAAAAAAAAAGGATAATTTGGAAGCAAATACAGAAGTACTTTAAAAGATTATAATTGCGTTAACTCTAAATTTGTTTCGAATAGTGAAATACATGACTGCGAAGGCAAGGTTTATGTACGTATTGTAATAAATTAGGTTTGATGAGATTCGTCTTTATTTAGGGAGTGACAAGCAATATACGAAGTGTCAACAAAACAAACCAATAGCCTAATACATATAACGGCTAATGGGCGGCATGTTTGCTTATTGTATGTGCAAGTTTTCTTCCAAATTCATGGATATGAATATCAAATAAGGGTATTGATGCATACTTTATTCATTAAGATTCACCAAGAATGAAAAAGTCATCAGTGGAGTAAGTGATAACGAGTTGGCCTACCAATTCGGAGGTCCCAGGTTCAAATCCCACCGACGGTGACTCATGGTTATTTTTTGCTAACAACAGATGATGATGAAAATGTAGAGAAATTTCAGTGGCTTTCCAGTGTCCAGTTTCCAGTCCACTTCAAATTGTAAGTCCACCTGCAATCGTTGCCTCAAATTGGGTAAAGCCCTTCTCCCGCTTTATGCCTCACTATGGTTTACGGTAACTAGAGAGAGAGAAGAAAGAAAAACCCTCTAAAAGGATATAAATAACAAAACCTAAAACCCGTCTGCAGGTGCCCGTCGTTGCTTGCGATTTTGGTAAGTGAGCGTCATTTCCGTTTTTGTTGCATGTTATACCTGTTCCACTCCCACTAGGTACTGCTAGGAGTGTCTTAACACCACAGCATCAAGTAGAAACGAGAATGTAATTTTTAGATCAGCGACCCCGAAAACTCAACATAAACTTCGGTCGCCATCCATTATTTTTACATGTCCCTTTCTTCCCACCACCACCTCTTTCGATCCTAGAGATGTCTTACGGGCACAGTATTTTTTTCAAGTTTGTAATTAATATGTGTAGTAAATTTGATATATAACGCTTCGGGCATGCCAGAGTTATGCTGCAGCATACATACATAACCACGAAAAAGAGAATCTTGAGAAAAATTTAATGTTTTTAAGCACAACGCTTACTTCCGCAAATATGACTGTATAAAAAGGCACTGAAGTGGGGGATGTGGCGAGGAACCGCTGCAAGCATCCCAAACACTGCTTTAATAACTTATTCAAAAACGAAAAGTTCATAATATATGTACGAAATATACTCTTGACCTGAGTGAATTGCCAAAAAAAATCAAAACAAAACTGAGTTGGATCAATTCGTTGAGCGGCACGACCAACATGTTATAGGGTTCGAGAACAGGTCTCTCCGTGAGTTCTTATTAGAATGAAATTTCAAAGTTGCAGAGGTAGTGCAAAGAATTCTAAAGAATGAAAACTACAAATCCGGCAACATATTACGAAATAAGAAAATTCTTAACATGGCTCTAGTGCGCCAACGTACTCTATACAGCAAGCGAGAATAATCGTAGCCAGAGAATCATCGTAGTTACTCTAGGTACAAAATTGCTATCATTTATCAACCGTAAACGTATTCTGTACAACAGGATCAATCATAAAAATCGTCCAGTACAGGCGTCAGTACAAAGTTAGGTTATCCCTCTCCCACACAAACCCTACGTAAAAATTCTTTCTGGCGGTATTAATGCCACAACTCAGTACGCCAGACCTTGCTGTGATTCGTATGGGGTCCGGGGCAGGGGCGTGGATCGTAGCCTCGGGCTATCTACCATATCATTCACCGGCCTCGCCCCCGCGTGGGGAAGTGTAGACTCTGGTGAAATACTGCAAGGATAAAAATGTGGGACTACTATTAGATTGCGAAGCGAACGCCCACAATAATGTGTGGGCCAGCACAGGACGCATAGAATACCAAAAAAAAACACTGCATGTAGTAAGACAGTTGCACACTCTACAAAAAGCTGTAATGGAGGCGTATCGCGAATCCTTAACTCCAACTGAAGTAGTGGACCAGGACCCAACACCTTGGTGGGACAGGGAACTGGAAGCACGGAAGAAAGAGTGTAGGAAGGCTTTCAACCGAGCCATACGGACTCAGGATGTGGAAGCCTGGGGCAGATACCAGGCCTTAAAGAAAGAGTTGAAAAAAAGTTGAAACAACTTCACAAATAGCGCTAAAAAGTATAAAATAATTTTTAATTTTATATCTATTACGACATTTTGAAGTCGGTGCAAATCAAACAAACCAAACAACTACAACAAAAATATTTCATCGTCATTTCTTATGATCCCGTGAACCAAATCGTTCAGGTAGTATTATGTATTATTTTCAATTGTCGTACTGTAGTTATTTTATTTAATTAATTTGCACCGACTTCAAAATGTCGTAATAGATATAAAATTAAAAATTTATTTTATGATTTTTAGCGCTTTTTGTGAAGTCGGTTCAACTTTTTTTAAAAAACTATTTTATTTTTCACTTTTCAGTGTCTTCTACTCTATACAATGAAGAAAGAACCATCCAAATCGGTCCACGCGTTAAAAGTTAGTTTTAACCACCTACCCCACCTCCATTCCACACAAATTTCTTTCTCATGATATCATTCAAGGAACATACTCTACCGAACAGAAAATGAATCATCAAAATCGGTCCACGCGTTACGAAGTTACTACACTTCCCCCTCCCCAACACAACCAGAGGACCAAATTACTTTCCTATTAGCAATGGGGGATCACACTCTATACAACAGAGAAAGAACCATTCAAATCGGTCCACGCGTTACAAAGTTAGGTTCCACCCTCTCCCACCCCCACCCCCACCAACATTTGTTTTATCGTAGTATCAACCAAGGGTCAAAGTCTATCCAATAGAAAAAGAATTATCCAAATCGGTCCATGCGTTACGAAGTTAGACTACTCCCTTCCCCACACCCCACCCCCACGATAGGACCAAATTATTTTCCTATTATCAATGGAGGGATCACACTCTATCCAACAGCAAAAGAACCATCCAAATCGGTCCGCGCGATACACAGTTAGCCCCCCCCCCCCCGCGGAACAGTTTCTTTTTTCTCGTGGTATCAACCAGGAAGCATACTCTACCCAACAGACAAAGAAATTTTGAAATCGGTCCACGCGTTCCGAAGTTGGACTACTCCCCCTCACCGACATCCCTCACCTTGGTATAAATTATTCTCCTATTAGCAATGGGGAATCAGACTCTATATAACAGAAAAAGAACCATCAAAATCTGATTACGCGTTACAAAGTAAGGTTCCTCCGCCACCCCCACCCACCCAAAATTTTAAAAAATTACTTAGAACCTCTTTGTTTTTAGGAAGTCGGTTAAAAAGAAGAGAGAATCGTGGAAGCATTTCTGCTCGAACACGAGAAATATATTTTAAATCTACCGACTTCAGAATATGGTCTCAAATGACCCGGTCTTCCGACTGGTTCGGGACAGAATGAGAAATATGTCAGAGACCTAAAACGAAACAAATGAAATTCTGCTGGAAACTCATTTTCCTGGAAGCTACAAATCGGACATGCCGCGGCATATAAGGAAACAGGGTGCGAATCCCACGGATCGCTCTGAGGAGGAAAGGATTGTGACGCTTGAGGGGGTAAGATGATCTATTAGATCGTTTTAACCGTTCAAGGCAGCAGGTTTAGATGATATAGTTATTCCCAGCCCTGCTACAGTGGGGCTGTGAGATTTTAGCACCAATACTTAGGGGAATATACACAGCTTGCCTAACAATAGGATATGTCCGGTTTTTGTGGAGAGAGGCTAAGTTCATATTCCTGCAAAAACCGGGAAGAAGAGACTATACTGAGCCGACGTCCTTTAGACCCGTGAGCCTGACGTCTTTTCTGTTGAAAGCAATGGAAAGGATTGTGACTTATCACATCGAAGGGACTACGCCCACTAGTTATCCACTATGTAGGAACCAGCACGCCTATTGTCCTGGCAGATCTACCGAAACGGCACTCCATCAGGTGGTGCGAGTGACAGAAGAAGAGCTTAATGGCAAAGGCATAGCGATGAAAATGTCTTTTCTTATTCATGCACTAAAAATTTAAAAAAAAAAATATGTCTAAAGAAATTTCATATGATTTGATCATTCGGTGGGCAGCCGCTCCCCCCTCTGGGCCTGGTTAAACCTGGGGCTAAATAATATAATCATTCAAAATTCCAATGAAAATTGTAACAGAGATTCCGTCATAAACTCCTCATTGATATGGTCGTATCAAATAACATTATTAGCTTCAAAAAAGTTAGACGCGCAAAAGTGCTGTAATTCCTAATACACAGATTACCTCTTTATCTCATTTACTTTATTTTTAAATCTATATATAAAATGTCGTACGTCTATACCACAATTCGTTAGTAAATCTAAGTGTGGGTAATTCATACAGCAATATTTATGAGAGATAATAGCAAACAAATGAAAAATTAAAGACATTTTGTTTGAAAATTAAATGGCATGAACCTTCAAAAGAACTTTCATCCCTTCCGTTGTGCACAATTTCGATGTGCATAAAATAAGAAATTTTAGCATTTTTGGTTCAAGTTTCTTGGTTCTTGAAAGTAAACTTCAGCTACTTTTAATACTTCTTTTCTGGTACTATTCTTATGAAAACTGTCGCGTGAATAATGAAAGAAGGCAGATGAAGAGCGAAAAAAGTCGTGACATTCCCCAGAGCACTAGTAGGGCATCCAATGTGGTCGTAAAACTCTACAAAATGAAAACTTAACGACCACTGTCGTACTCTCGTCAACCAAATGAAAATGTCTTCGAGTCCTTTTGGAGACTCTAGGGCTATCCTGGACCGACGAATAAGATAAAGAAACAAAAAAAAAGCAAAAGAAAATGATTCGACTCCTTTTACGCTCGACTCATGCCTTTTTATTTTTATTTCAGTTTCACTGTTCCCATAATTCCCAATGGCAGACCCCGTCACGTCCGCTAGAGGTTTTTGTACGAGTGCACTTGAGCTTCTGTCTCTTCTCATCTCATTCAGAATTTTTACGGCATTATCAGATGCACATGCCTCGGCACACAGCATCGAGGCGAAAGGATGCTGCATCTGCCCGGGAATGTCCAAATATAACCAAAAACTATAAAAATTTTAGGAAAAAAATAGAAAAACTGGAAAAGGGACGACGGAAGACATGAAAACAACTTACACGACGACCATTTCCACCGAAAACCACACTTGCTCTGCGATCTAAAATTCTATTTGGATAGAATACAGAATGCAACCTGAATGCTATCGGTGCTTGTCAGCCCCCACCCTGCAAACAGTCAATTTCAAACGTCTCCACACATGATAGCGTAGGAAGCTGCAATAATAATTTCGTTGTTCTAAGTAACATCATCAAGTTTTATGTTTCGTCTCGACGACGAATAACAATTTAACATCCTTGACCGAGTTTTCCACCAAACTTATTGTCGGCTCCCCCGTCACTACTGGCGTCCTTACTTTATACCATCGCACCATTTAAAACGCTCCTTTCGCCCGCGTGCCAATACCAGCACCTACTTTATCTCGACTTTCTCGAGTGCATATCGACGCGCACCTCCGCAACACGAAATGGTGCACGTCAGTACAGTAGACGGTAGAAAGAGTTGTGTGACGGTGACGGCAGAGGTACTGTTTCTTTGTCGATTTTTTTTAAATATCCTGATTTCGCTCATAAGGACATTCGGTATAAACTCAAGTGTATTTCAAAGTCACTGCAGTTGTGTGGAGCACGAGGTATAAATGCTTAGCAATATTGTGTGTGCAGCTCTTTAAGGTAAATGTTTCGACAGAAGGTACAGGACTATAAATATTTTCAAGGTGGCTTTTAAACGAGGACCTTACCGTGATGGATCTCATTAATATTTTTATTAAGCTTTCTTGAATTCCACAACGTATTTCGAATTTTTCTTTGTTTTGTTTGGCATTATTAAAATTAAGTTTGTTTTTATGACAAACAAGAAATTAATGTTGAGCATATTATAAGGCATCCTTTATTCGGCATGGCCAATAGTACAATATAAGTGTAAATATTACGATTCGAGATCGAATCGAAAGCATATCGTTAATCTCGTAGCTTCGGGAAAGACTCCCATCTCGGATCGAAACCAGTTTGAGCGAATCGAAATCGAGACAAGAAGTATTTATTTACGTACCTTATTATATAATTTCTTATGTATTAGAGAAGCGACATTTTCTGGTATTTAAATCACCTGAAGAAGCAAACTTCGGCGATGTTTACATCCAAAACGCAAAATAGTTAGTCCATTTAGAAATTTTTGTGGTAAACGCAATTTAAATCAAATGTTGAGTTATTTTTAGGTAGCTACATATGTACATAAAAAAACTTTAATAATTAATATTGCAAAACAGGTTTTGGGTTTTCAATGTAAAACCCTCTCTTGGGCTGGGCGGAATCAAGCGAATGACATTTCCATCGAAATTTTTCTTTTGCTTAATTTTGTTTATTTTTTACAAATCGTACTTCGGAATATCTTCGAAAAGGCGAGTTCTTTAATAAAATGTTTGCAGGGATAGCACAGTTTTTGCAACGATCAAATTATTTCTTTGAATATGTAAATCGATTGCTATCAGTCTTTAAGCACCAGTTATCGCGCTGGCTTTCTGCACAAAGGTGCCAGGTTCGAATGTTGCTGCCGGGATCCATGTCTGTTTTTCGCCAAAACTATGAATCGTCGATTTCAATAATTTTTCTTTTCTTGCCCTTCCTTCCCACATCTACGCCTAGGGGTATCTTACTACCGTATTCACCGTACTGACCCCGAAAACTATGGATTTATCCATTCTCAGGGGTGTCTTAACATCAAATTATTTAATGGCATCGAGAGTGTCATTATTCATCTTACTGATTCGATACTAATATCGGAGTCGTTTCGATAATTTGTACATGTCCTCCTGCCCCCTTCGATTTGGCTGGGATTTTCGCGGAAAGGTTCAGGATTTTCATAGGCATACTTTAGCCTACTTGTGGTAGTTGTTGCATGGAAGGGGCTGGGTGGGAGTGCGACATCTAAAAATAATGGAAAATGGCCGGTAGGAGTGTCAAATCCATACTTTTCGGGGTCAATAAGACGAATAATAACGCTGTCGATGTCTCTAAATAAGTTGGTGATAAGATATCCTTATGTATGGTGGGTGGGGGGAGGGGGGGACAAATAATCGAAACGACTCCGGTATTAGTATCGAATCAGTACCGATATTAGTGTCGAATCAATATTATTCGGGCTCAGAAAGATGAATAATGATACTCCCGTTGCCGCTTAATAATTTGATGATAAGATATCCCTAGGGAGAAGAGATTTACATTCATAACTACTCGAAAATAATCGAATCGATGTTAATGTCGAATGTATAGTTTTCGTGATTACTGAGATGAACAATCACACACCAAATGTCTTTGAATATCCCCATGTTATATATATATATAGATCAGTGGTGGCGGATCTAAATTTTCACTATGAGGGGGGGGGGGGGGTCGGGTTTGAAAGTTATTAAGAAATTGTGTGTGCAAGGCGCGAATATATTATGTTAAGATAAAATTTGATATATGGCCATAATCAAAAAAAAATGTGGGGAGATTTTTGGAAAAATAGGACTGAATTGGCGAATGAAAAATTTATGCGTTCACTATTTTGAACAAAATACTTTCACCAATGACATCTTTACCGGACATTCATTAAGATAACAATTTACGGTTTTGAAGTCAAACAGTGTATACAATAATATAAATAATGAAATCTTATAAATATTATAGGCACTGATTAGTTAGTTTCGATTGTAATTTTGGGTTTGAGGCCCGTCCTAACTTCCCACCCGTTGACCGATTTGAATGACTCAGTTTTGTTATATGGAGTATGCTCCCCTATATAGTATACAATGTGAAAAAAATTGATTTGAACCATTCTACAACAAAAGGTTGATGCAATGGGCAATGTTTTTGACCTAGGATGGCAGTGAGGTGGGGGAGCGGACCGATTTTCTGATTTTGTTTTGGTTGCATAGAGTTCTTCCATAAGTATCATGTCAAAAAAGGATGTGGTGGAATAGTGCCGGGAAGCGATGGAGGCGGAACGTAATGTGGTAACACGCGGGCCGTTTTGAATAATTCCTTTTTTTTATATGTAGAATATGTACCCTAATTGCTACGTTGTTATCACTGAGATGTATTAAAATGGAGTGACTTATAAGCTATCTCATATGGGTACAATTTTACTTTCAGTGGAGGAAAACCATTTTTAATTCCCAATGTTTACTGTGAATTTGCAGCTGTTGCGAGCAGAATAAAATAACCATATAGATATGAAATGGCATATTTTATTTTAATCTTTTATATTGTTGTAAGGAAAATGTAAAAATCATTGGGATTACTGATATAAAAATTACAAAAAAAGGTTATTCTAATCTGCATAATGCTTACCCAGAAAGATATATAAAATGATTGTGAATATTGTCATATATTTCTATCGCCAGCATTTAATAGGCGTTGGCAATTATGAAAACCATGTTTAAAAAAAAAGATGCTTACACAGAAATGGACAACTAGCGAAAAGTGATACCATTTTCTTAAAGAAATTTCAGGGCACCAATCACTCCAGTATTATATATCTCCAGTATTATATAATGTACTTGTCATTTTGTGTTGGATAGAATAACTATTTATTCTGCTTTCAGTATTCTTGGTTTAAGAAGCCTGATGACGGTATATGTATGGACTGAGATTTATTATATGCATTGAATGTTAATTTTGATAAACTTAATGTTGGAAATTTATTGAACTCTCTAAGTCACTAAGCCACAAAAGATTTTAAAATAAGAAAGCTATTTAAATACGTACGTTTATCCCTGGATTATCACATTACGTTATTGAATATCGGAAAATAAACTACTTTTATAAGGGAATTCAGTTCTCTCTATCCAAATGTGAAACAAAAGGGGCAGAGAAACTAAAAGTAAACAATTACCTACTAAAAATTATTAATCTTTCAGATAACACAGGCACACAAAAAAAGTCTTGATACAGAAACGTGAAGTAACTTCTGGTACGTTTTTCGGTGTACTTAAAACGAATCTGAGGTCAGAACTGACCCATCACCCTTAGATTTCGCCCCAGCACCCCCTAGCACCCCCCCCCCCCCCCCAATGGTCAAATTTTCACATCATATAAAAATGCAAAACAAATATCTGATTCTACGTTTTTCAGTGTGCTAAGAAGGAATCTGAGGTCATAATTTACCCATCACCCTTAGATTTCGTCCCAGCCATTGGTATAGTAGTTTTTCAGCGTTTGTTTGATGTCGCTATGTCGGGTAGATCAAAAGATAAAAATAAAAGAGTAATGTGCATACTATGAAAAACTGAAATTAATGAATCACCCCTCCAAAATGGTTGAGATTGCCCCCCTCCCCTGCCGTACAATGTTTTGTTTGTCTAGTTGAGATCTATCACCCCACTCATTTTGGCACGTCAGATCTGAAACACCCTGTATAATATGCCACGGCTCAATGTGCAGAAGTTTAAAACACCGAGCAGTGGCAGTGCATATACCACCCCAATATGCCAAAAAGATGATACACTGCGTTATAATACCGCCGATACCATCGACCAAAAATGGGAAAGAACGTAGAAATGCTTTGTGAGCTGTGGTACAGAACACGTGAGACGATTAGAGAGCGGAAGACGACCATCGATCAGTGACGCCAAATGGTCCAAAATAGAAGAACGCAAGCAGATTAAGGACAGCATCAATACTACTATCAACGTTGTAGTTAAGCAGCATTTCATAAATGCTACCGCGGTGACAGTTGCGATCTTTACAAGATTGCCAAAAAACTGGCTGGAAAGACTCTGTCAGAGATACCAATGGATCGCTTCTTGTCACGGAGGAACATCAACTGCGTTAGTGCAGAAAATATTTCGTTAGTCCTAAACAACACCTTTGACCTGTCGAAGACCTCTTGACCCGAGCCTGAACATCCGCTGGCTGTGGCCAATATTAACATCAGAAATCCGACAAGGTTAGATTTGGCAGACGAAATAAAGTCGATGGACCTCGGTAAGGTCCCAGGAATTGATGAAATACCGTGGAACCACTTAAGGTGGATCTAATTGCTGTGGCTAATATTCTGCTCCACGTAATCCAGGAACGTTGGGAAACATGGACCTATCCTATTGAATGGAAAATAGGCGTAATTATTAAGATTCCCAAAAAAGGCGACCTGAGAAGTTGTAGTAATTTGCCCGGTATCTTTCTTTTAACTGCAGTTTCGAAATTTATATCAAAAGTCATCGTAATTCGAACAATCAAGTGCACTCTAAATGATGAAGAGGCAGGCTTTCGTAAGGGGTTTCTCCTGCAGCGATCACATCAACACCCTTCGAATTATCATCGAGCAATCCGCTGAATGGATGTCCCCTTTATATCTAATAATCGTCAATTTTGGAAAGGCGTTTGACAACGGTGATCATGTATTTATGGACAGCTTTATGTAGGAGAGGCATTTCAGAAAAATTATCGCCATCATAAAATAATCCTATTCTGGAACCCAATTTCACGTCCTACACAAGAGAAAACTGTCGGAGCCCTTCCAAGTGCTCAACGGAGTGAAACGAAGATGCATACCGTCACGTTTGCTTTTCCTGACCGTCGTAACGTGATGTAATGACGTACTGTGCAGCACCCTAGACCACCACTCATTGCAAGGGATTAGATGAAAGCCTTTCAACCACCTAACGCACCCGGAATATGCTGATGATGTACGTCTGCTATTTAACAAACAGAGTCGTCCTAATGTCCGAGGCCGTGAGCAGAGAAGGTCGCAGAGCAGGGTTTAAGATCACTGCTGCTAAAACTAAATTTTATCTTTTAATCTTTGGACTCAAAGATACAAAATTAAATTTATTTTAAAGAGCAGCATATAGAACAAGTGGATAAATTTTGCTATCTCATTTTATGATAAATGAATTAACAAACAAGACGCCGATTTTTTTTTTAAGTTAAAGTTTATTGAACTTATATATCTTTAATAATTAAAAAGATCACTATGGAGGCCCGCCGGTGGACACCTTCCCGAATTCCGAGTCGAAGTCTGAAAATAGAAAAGAAAGGAGTATGTGTATGTTTTAATACTCAGTGGAAGTGCCTAACTACTCTTCGCACTGAGAAACACAAACACTACACGATAGGCATTGCTCTGACTCTCATAGCCACACCTAATGAGGTCAGAGTAGCCTAAACTATATGGCGGACACACCAGCCTTTTACTATACATGGGTTGCTTTGACCTTCATGGACACACCGAATCCAGTCATCAAGTCACCCACCCAATAAGCGGACACACCAGCTATATCGGAATTTCACTCAAGGATTGCTTCAGCTTCACCGGAAACACCACGATCCGCTGAATATGCGGACACACCAACACTATTGGCACAAACATCAAATGTTCCCCAACTTCACGGGACACACCACGTTCCGCCGAGGAGCATATTAATCTCATTCACACAACAAACGCCACAATGTTCAAACACTACACTAATGACTATTCTTCTTTCAATAGATGTTTCGGTTCATCCTTAACATTCATTTGCCAGAGGCCATTGCCAACGAAGACCTGCACAGACTTGTAGGCCAAGGTGGGATAGACACCAGTATTTGCAAGTGAAATTGATAATAGATAGGTCATACATTAAGATGAAAGCCAAACAAATTCGCACAACAGGCTCTAGATTGTAACCCATACGGGACCCAATTAAGACGGCAAAGTGGACAACCGTGCAATACATGGAAAGCAGCATGAAAGAGGGAAGGTACCCAGATCAACAAATCGTGGCCGGAACTGAAGGCGGTGGCGCGAAATCGGATCAGGTAGAGAGTCGGTGTAGTAGACGCCCTAAGTCCCACAAAGGATTAAAGGAATCAGAGGGGAAACCACCCAAAATTCACTTAAGCTTTACAGAGGGGGGGAGGTAGGGGCGTTGTATCTAGAATAGGCTGTGACGAATAATATGAATGTTAACGTTCCGTGTAGTCCGTGTAGATGTTGCGAAAACGGAGTATACGGATCCGTGTTCGCCGTGTATAAGCTCTATTACACGGACACGGGTGATGCGAATAGACACTGCCATTCATTTATTCATATTATTGACAATTATTTGTTTGGTTTAGCCTATACCAGTTACAGTTGTATATCGTGACTTTGCTTTGTTTATCGTGGCTTTGCTTTGAAAAAACAGTTACACATTCGAACTTAGATACATGATGAACAAAGATTTAATTAATTAATTAATTAAAATAAAATATAAAATTTGTGTAAATATTTTTCTATTGCGTAAGTGATAATCATTGTTGCATTATAATGCAACACCCTACAGAAATTGTTTCCAGATTTAATGCAGGGTACATGTAACGTTTATCTAAGTAATTAGGCGTGATATAGCTAAGAGGAATTACTGCAACAAGTTACGTGATGCAAGGGGTAAATAGTCCCTCTATTCGCAATAAACTGCCATAATTCGTTAAACTCCACCCTTTCAGTTTATGCAAAAAGGCGAAACAAATTCATACTTCTGACCTATCCCAACGCAAAACATGTTAACTGATTCCTAAGTGGCTCACACGAGCATGAAATTGTAAGGTATCCCATTGTCCAAGCAAGCAACCCCTCGGGTATGTCAAGAAGGGAATCCACGTTATGAGTTCTGGGAATATATTTTGCGTTTTATACGATGCACCCCGTGCGTTCTTTGTCCTCTTTCGGATCACTGCAACCCCATTTACGAGCTAATACAAGAAATAGAGAAGAAAATACGTCAGCAGAGGATGAGTGCGGGGGAATTCCACAAAAACATTTGCCATCCCATTAAATATCTAGAGCATGAATTACCGACCCGAACCTACCCCAATAGAGCCTTTAATGGGGTTGTTTCGTGTTCTTATGACCCTTCTTCTCCATCCATTTGCTGGAAACGTGTTTGTCCCTGAGTTGTTCTTACCAGAAGGGAGCCACAGTGTGCGTGTGGAGGGAGGACGAAACTGATGCGCACGAAAGCACAAAAATTGGCTTCGTGACCTACTTTTCCCGTTTAAATGTAGTTTGAGTTTTTGGGGTTGTTGAATTAACGACTGCACACTTTAAGGGTGAGAATCTTGTGGTGCGCATCTGAACAATAAACGAAGCAAAACCCCAAGATTAATAGAATTCTTAAAGTGATTTCACTAGAGGAAGACAATTTTAAAGTACCTCTCATCACGGAAATTTTCACCTAACCGCATATCTTATCGCCTATCAAATTAATTTCGGTCAATTAAACACCTTAAACGGTCTCTTGTCTGACCATTGCATTGCATTGAAATTTTTTTTAAATGCACAAGAATTGTACAAATCTTCATCGTTGTTAATTTGAGCCCCTTTTAGAGCCGCACGCTGGAGAATGCCTCCATCGTTGTGCTGTTCTGTTAGTGAGACGTCGTGGGTGTTTCTTATCCGGGAGGGTCTATGACAAGCCTCAATTTCTTTTACTAATTGAAATGCACTTACCTTGCATTGTGAAGTGCTCAACTGGAAAATAATTTCCTACGATAAAATGCAAAAAGTTCGAAAAATGCGATGGAAGCGAATATTTTTAGCAAATGTCTCAATCTGGTCATTTTTGTGTAAGCAAAAACTTGTTTCTATTAGTTGTAATATTATTTGTCAATACAAACGTTTACAGGACACTTAAATAAGTATATACATATGGTCATCAGTAATTATAAGAGCTTCCACCTGATTGAACCTGTGTTTGAGATAAAATAGCTGTTAAAACCTTTAAATTCAAAAATCTGGTTTAAAGTAAACGTTAAAATCATTTTGCTTATACATTGCTTAAAGTGGAATATCTGACTTTAGAATAACTCCAAATCTGGTGTCAACAGTTCCAAAACTTTCGCGGTTTAATTGACTCAAACCAGGTTTACAATATTTAAACTTTACTTTCTCGACAAAACATGTTTGCGAATGCTTTGTACAATAATAAGTCCATCTACAGCAGTATAAAGGTCATCGTGCTACGACGGTTGCAATTTCGAGTTCCGCAAGTTCCGCATTTTCTCGGAAATTTATGTAATTAATGCATCTGCTTATTATTTTTACTAAATGGCCCATCAAATTACCTTTCTGAAAAGGTACAACAGGCAAAGGTGAAGAACGGATTAGAAAAGCGTTAGTTGTCCCTGACTACCTAATTATTTTATTGTACTGTAATTAGGAAATTCGTTAAATAAACACAATTTTCTAAGAGATAGGGTCAAAAATATTTGCTTGGGATACACAGGTAACTAATTTTAATTATAGCTGCAAGAAAGTTATAAAAATGTTAGTGTAATTTATTTTATTGTCCTTATAAGCCTCTGTTAGCCTGTGTTAACTCCCAAGCACCCTGGAGTGTTGTTACTAATACTTGATGGAAATTTTGCTATAAAAGGCTCAGTCTGCAAGAATATCGATCGTAGTTTAAAAACAACTCGACAACTACGGGTGTTCTTAAGCTGAAATTATTAAAAATTGGCAGAAGTTTAGGAATACGCCGATATAATTTACATTTATTGTGCAGTAGCCGAAAACGGTAGAGCCGCTGTACTGGAATGTAAAAGAAGATTCTGTAATCGACATGAACTCTGAAGAGAGGTTTTTTGGCGAACTTTCTGCAAGTTAAGTAAAAACAGAAGTGTATCTTCAAATAGAACGTAATTTCGATCTAAAATACCGGAAGAGGAGCAAATAATCACCCTCGTCAGGCTAGACCCTGCAATGAGCACGAGACGAGTCGGAATACTATTCGGAGCATCTTTAGTTTAAGGTTAGAGGGTCATTCATCTAAGACGATTACGTCCATATCATCATATCCCAGTCCACGCACTACTGAAACGAGATTCCGAGAGAATTTTCCATTTGGCTTCTTTATTCATTTTGCCGGAATTGTTTAATCCCCAAAATTATGCAGAGTTTTCGGAGAATACACTGCCAGATCTACTAAAGGACATCGCTCTGGATAAACTTAGGGTAATGTTTTACTAATACGAACGAGCCCTAGTGCATGCTGCAAAAATTACGCCAAAATTAAATGACCGCTGAATTGGATGAGGTGCACCGAATCCTTGGCTTGCTAGATCTCTAGACCTTACCCTATTGAACTTTTTTTTTATTTAAAACAATGAAATATGAAGTTTACTTACTACTCTACTCTCGCGGTTTCAAAAAATTCGATTTTTGTTTTTTTTTTTAAATTTCAATCTATATGTATCTGACAATACACCACAGAAAGGATTTCATGAAAATCACATTCCTTTGCATGTTTCTGGGAACAGAAAGGTACCCGTCTCCGTCCGTTTCCGAGAAACTAAGCGCGGCGCGCCACCACGACGCTTGTCCAGTTAAAAATCATTGTCTAAAGAATTTACCGGTCCGTTCTTGAGAAGAATGTGGACAACCAAAAACATCAACGTGATGAGGAAGGAGAACTCTACGGCCCCGGTATAACAGATTAACTCGTAAGTTACTACAATCAAGTTATACACCGTAATTTATGATTTAACGCGTTTTCCCGAAAGTAGTGTTTTTTTAGCTGCCGAGTAAGACTTCTCATAAAAGTATTGGTCCGATTTCAATAACTTTTTTTTCAATTGTTCAGAAAACATACCGGTATGTTTTCCCGAACCCGATTTGCAAAATTTTATTTTGTTCCATTTTTATAGCCTCTAATAGGTCGAAAAATGACCTAAACATTGGAAATTTTTACAAGTTGTTGCATAAATTTTACAAATTGGAAAATAAAAAAATCTGTCTCGGGAAAACATAGCCAAAGTAATTATAATTATAAAGAATATAAATTTTCAGATTACAGTTTCAACATCAATGTCATCAATGACGTTTCAAGGTCGCGAGAGTTATTTTTTTCATCTTTAAAAGTAAAATTGAAAAGTCAAAACATGTATCTTCGAAATAAAAATTTTTTTTTTAAATGTATTCAGTAGATCCTTCGCAATTTATTCCCCAAAAAACCGCTCAATTTCAAGCCTCGAGAGTAGAGGACCCTTTAAGGCCTATTTACGACAGAACCGAGTTGGTTAGCAGAATTGGGACTACAGTGACGAAAATACGGGAGAAGCTGGCTACAATACACCTTAAACATGGTATTAGAAGATTATTGGCATGCATCGAAAGTGGCGGAGGACATTTCGAATAGCTTTTGTAACATATTGACATTAATATTATTAGTTTCGAATTAAAATAAAATGCAGTATGTAAGTATGAGTTTAATTTCTTTAAATTGCAGATTTTTATAATATTCCGCGAAGATTTTCTACGTATAAATTTCTACATCCTTTCTCTATCTGAACATGTGCCATCTTTCTGGAAAGGCAGGCCCGTAGAGACAAAATTCGGGCCCGGGGGTTACCACATACGGGTCCCCGCGAAAGGAATTTCGGACCCGGGACTCAGCGTTTACGGGCCCATATACAATCGAATGAGTGACTTCCACTTTAAAATCTGCCTAGAATATTACATTTAAAATGGAAAAAAATTTCTGTTGATGACTTGGATGACGGTGCTCCTTTTGAAAGCCCGGGCCCGGGGGGTTTACCCTCTTCGCCCGGGCCCTATCGGCGGCCCTGTGGAAAGGTAATAAGATGGGTAACATAAATTTCGGAGAAAATTCATGTTTCAATTGTAAGATAACACACTAACCACTAATTTAAATCCAAAAATAAAATAAAAATAGGGCATTTTTTCCTTGGAAATGAAAAATTGATCTTTTTTTCAAAACATTTAATTTTGAGAATAACTTTTTTTAAAACTATTAGCAGTAAAAAAAAAAAGCAAACAGTCATAAGCAGTCATGTTTCCTTTCAACTGAGATATTATTAACGTCTCTAGCACTAAAACTTTAGAAGATATACGTTTAAATGTAAAACTAGTCTTTTTCATTGGAAAAAAAAATTGCAAACCCAGATAGCTCTGAGGAGGGGGAGAAGTAGACTCCACTCCCATAAAAAATTTTTCGTTTCTCACCTGGATCTACCAGATCCTTCATTTTTGCACACGCGCTGTGAAACACCCTGTATATTAGGGTGGTCCTTATTTTTAAGGGCGGAACAAAATAGGCTTTTTCTTTTGAGAACAACTCAGTTTGAATTGAAATCAATCATCGACCCCAAAGTTTGAAAAAATAATACATGGTGGGTTATTTTCAAATAATTGTCTATATTTTTATTTTCTATAGTCGTAAAATTAATAAGTAAATTAATTAATTGTAAATAAAAAAAATACCTTCATCAAGTGAGTCATTAATTATATTACATTTTCATAAAGCTAAGGTTAAAGTGTGTAACTTCAAAAGCTGCAATATTTTATGAAAAATGTTAATTATAATTTTATTGAGGCTTCTTCGGCTGTGTCCAGGATGCTTTTGGCGTTAATCTTGTGCTGTCTGAGAAAAGGAGCTCAGTTAACTACACTACATTACATTATCTAAGTACTTGAAAGTATTTAATAAAAAAGAAATGTTCAGCTTTTGTAATTTTGTCCTGAACTCTTCCATAAGCTGCACTCACGTTCTGCAGCATTAATTACTACTTTTAGTGATTCTATTGTTTTCTATCCTTCTCTGTACTTTAGTGGACAAGCCGAATCTTTCAAAAAGTTTCAACGAATTTTTTTATTTTTTTTTTTAACTAATTCTGTCATAAGTTCGTTAGAAAGAAAATTTAAAAGATCTTCTAATTTCAAATTATTAGTTTTGCGTTGTTGCTCTAAGTCCGATCAGTATCTAATAACGAAAAATCTGCACACTCGTCGTTAAGGTACCACAAATGGTTTTAATGCCGAATTAGCTATCTCTATATCGTGTGTTTTGTAGTGTTTTTATAAAAATTATATCATTCAATGGAGCTTCTTTTACGTTCAGCGCGGAAAACCATGCTTGAAAGACAGCGCTTTATAATGAAACAACAAGTCGTTTTTAGTGATCCTTGTTGCTTGTTATAATTCAAATTGATTTCTTAAAATCCATATTTTCAGACTGTAAATACCCTTTGCATCCAACTAGCTAAATGGTCTGCACCTGGGTATTGAAACTTAATTCCTCCTACAGGGGTTCCTGCTAAAATTATCAAGATGAGCTCTAAAAATTCCTTGCAGTCATCACTAGGAAAGTCGTCCCGTAACTTGCTTTCCGCGTAAAGTAATATATGATCTCTTGAATCGAATCATTTAATATTGCATGGACTTCTGAATCTATTGTCCATATTGAAAACTTTGTCTGGTTTATCTAATCTTTCTTAAGCCTTTTAAATAAGGGTGTTTCCACTCCCGATGAAGGAGAAAACTTTGTTGCTGTAAATACTCCCTGTAGAATTACCTCACGAATACGATTTCTCATTGAAATTCAAAAAAGGGCTCGTTATCAAGTTCAGAAAAGTCGTCGTTTATTTTTTCTTATTTTTTTTTTTGTTTAACGTGTAATGTGTCCTTCCTCTTCATCCCACTTATATTTGGAAATGTTATATTTTACTGAACTTGATAACGCGCCCTTTTTTGTATTTCAAGGATTTTATTTGAAATAGTTTTCCAACAGTGAATGGAAACACCCACTTATATAATTTTTTTTGTTCCCGAAGTGCAAAGCTTCAATCTTAAGTTTCTTTCCTATCAACACTCTTTTTTAGAAAAATTTCTTTCTGTTTTGGGGTGATATAATATACATCAATTATATCGCGAAGAAGGAATTTTTAAACAAATAACAGTTCATCATTCGTTCTTAACAGTTTTACTCACTAGAATTAGTTGAACAAATTATTTTTTGATATTAATAGCAGTATAAATTCCATTCGATCTTCCCTGATGTATGCGAAATGAAGTAGTATTAGTTAAAAATCCATTAAATTAAAAAACTGTTTTTTCCTGCTTTCAGACTGCTGAAATATTCTATAACTTCTGGAAAATTAATGTTTTGAGCCATTTAATTCTCGATAGAAAGAATTGAGATATTCTTGGCTCATCGTGGATCGCAAAAACGTTTTGATTAATTTCAGCTTAGAAAAGCTTCTTTTTCCATTTGCCATAGAGACTGGAGTGCGAGAAAAATTAAACGCACTGAGCAAGCTCACGTGGAAATTTTTTCGCGTCATCATTAATTTGTGTAATAATCCAGCAAATTTAAAATTTCGTACCTAAAAAATTGTTAATGTTAGATAAATGCGTTTCCCATCTCTATAATATGTTAATGGTGTGAGCAGTGAGTACCATGAGTACCTATACTGCCAAACAGTGTAATTTGCAGCATTCAATTTTAGTGCACCCCTGGTTAACTCTAAGACCCTTGAAGATTACTCGCTGCTAACTAGATAGCTCGAAATTAGTTGTGAACTTCTTTAACTAAAAATTAATTCTTAATAAGAAAACCGTGAATATATCTTTCACTATATGCGATTACAACTACGGGTTCTCTCCAGTGTTCTGTTCGATAGGTATTACGTCCGCCCACTCCGTCCTTCTGCTATATCGTATCCAGCCTGGAGCAGGGTACCCTTCTGAACTATCATTACTCATTTTTAGTTGTTTAGAATTGCAAAATTAATCACTTGGTGATTCTAATTCATTGTCATGTGAAGTCCACTAGTTATAACAAATTGAGCTTAATGAAGCGACACAACATTTGTGCTTTTCCAAATTGAAATGTCAAAATAAATGGCATCGATCTATGAACATCGATCTTTTTAGAGCCATTAATCGATCTTCGAAATCGGAAAAAAATTACCGATCGATCCGTACTGAACCGATTTTCTCAGTTCGATCCTCCATTCATTTTAAATTTCAGTCTAGAAAAAGTGTACTCGTACCGTGCTTTTATTGATACCAAAGAAATTTCCAAACTGAATGCGGGGAAAAGCGATTCAAAATTCCTCAAGCCGCCCCACACGAGGCCCCTCATGAAAGGGCGCCCTGTTCGGTCTAACGGTTCCAACACCCCTCGAGCCGGAACTGCTCAGAAATGTGCTAATAAAGTTATTTAATTGTGTAAAGCACACCCTTTGGGCACATAATGATCATTAGTGAGAAAGAGAAGAACCGTAAAGCAATAAAATCAACGCCCGACATTATAAAAAAGAGATCGAAAGGAAATTTAGTAAAAATCCTTGTATGAGAACGCATAATAAAGAAACGCATAAAAGTACTTAACATTTAATTTAGTTATTTTATGAGTCTTGAAAAGATTTTAAGTGCAACTTCAGTTCGATGTTAAACAAAGAAAATAAACGTTGTGAACAGAAGCAAATCAAGTTTTTATAATTTTTCTATTTTCTTTAACATTGTGTAGTCGTTCAGGTCAAATCCACCGCGATTTAGGTGATTTTGTTTAATAAAAATTAAAAATGGACATTCCGGGTTGTAGTAAATGGAGTGACGAAGATAGTGAAAAAGTTCTTCATTGTAAATTATTAAAATAAAAAGACTGGAAGAAAAGATATTTGAATAATAGACAATCAAATTAAGGAGTCAATCCAGAGAATGAGTGAAAATGAGGAGTTAGAAGACTCAGTTAGTGAAAAGAGGGTTCGAAGAAAGAACAGAAGTCTTGATATCTTGATAAAGTGGCAAGGCTATAATTACTCATTATCTCGATTTAGTGGAGATTCAAGACAATGGCCATTATTTATAGCAAAATACAGGAAGCTGTAATTAAAATTCTAGAACGAAATTTCGGAAGACCAGAGAAAATATTAGCACTCATGATACAAGATGTCGAGAACTTACCAACAGTGACAGAGGAGAGCAACTTTATGTTGCGAAAGGTACTCCAAGTAATTGCTCAATATGGGGGAGAGTAATTCTGAGTCCCGGTGAATTACAAATTTCAAATCTAATGCTGATAGAGGTTCGATTTTCAACAAATTCTTAAGGATTTAGTGGCATTTATGCAAGCTGGCCTTGGGTCACTGAACTGGGGTTTTATATTTCCATTGCTACACTTTCTGTCCCTTCATCTTTATCTCCACCGAACTACTTGTAGAAGTAAAATCAAGAAAAGGAGAAAAGCATGTAGAGAATATTAAGTCGTCTCTAAAAACCTTCTTGCCCAAAATAAGACCTCAACAGCCCCCCGCCCCCCAAAATCGCAAAAGTCTGCGTCCGTCAAACACGAACAGCAGTCATCGCCCAAAAGATTTAAGGTGGCTTATCCATCAGAAGGAGGAAAAGTTCGCATCGTACAAAAAGCTGCGGTCGGAGTTGGAGTTTGCGGAATTAATCTAAAATTATACAAGGACTTAATCTAAAAGGATACAGGGTTTGCGGACTTAATCTAAAAGGATACAAGGTCTAGGTAAGCCCAGATCCTCTATACCCATCAAAAATAACCGTAGTAGTTACTCTGAAACTACAATTCTTTATGGTTGATTTCCAGTTACTTGGCTCACGACCCAGGGAGCAGATAGTTGAGTCATCTAAGTTGTCTCTTTCCCAACATTCATATAATAAATGTAGATCCATCGAGACAGCCTTGCATGAACTAATCGTTAGTATAGAACGATCAATTCTGCATAAGTAATTTACACTTGCATACATATTGGGAGGCGATAGCAGCATCCTTGAGGAGGTTGGATCTAGCCAGTTCTCTTATCGAGCTGCTTGATCTCATACTCAAAAGCAAAATCGTTAACTCCAGCTTAGGAGGATCCACTACACAAAGAGCTGCAACTAGGGACACACTCCAAGGAGGTCTCAGCGCTCTTATGAAATCTGACCCTCAATGAGCTACTCCTAGATTTAAAACATTCCGTCGCCCTAATACCTTGGGCTGAGATGTTGCAACATACCTTCTCTAAAGTATCTTTATGTAGTATAACGTGTGATCTAGACATGAACCAGGACAAGGCAGACTTGATACTCTTCTCTCTGAATAGAGTTCCTCCTATCATCTGCCAACGGTAAATGGAATGAGGCAACTGACTCAGCAGAAAATACTAAAAAAATTCAGAGGATGGCAGCACTACTGATTAAAGGTGTCCTCGGATGTATCTACACCCTCTGAAACCCTTAACACCATTCTTCGTGAGATTGTCCCGAAAGCACGTCTAGGTGGGGCCCAGCGCTCAAAAAACTTGTCGTTACACGAACGCAACGAGGCTGCGCTCCAAAGCTTCGCGTCTGCTATCGGCTACTAGTGCTTCCAATTTCGACGACATCTGTCTCTCTGAAATCTGGCTTTGTGGCAGTATTTCCGACGCCGAGATCTTCGGGCCTGAGTTTCAGGTCTTTAGGTGGGATCACCACACGGATGTGTGCGCGCCCGTTTGCAGCGGGGTTTTGTGCGCTGTCAGAACCGGCATCCCTTGTTACACCGTACAGGTTGATCCTTCCGACACCTTGGAGCTCATTTGCGTTGGTGTTCGTTTTCGCCGCCTACATTCACCCTGCTTCACCCTCTGAAGGCCAGCTGCCCTTTTCCATCGACAGCTTAATCAGCGTCCTCTTACCCTCCGACGAGGCTGTTGTTCTTGGTGATTTCAACATTTCGGAGGTCGGTTGGCTCCGATCTCCCGAGACTGAAGGGTTATTGCTGTCCTATTCTGGTGCTCCTCAGCATGTGCTGTCGTTTGTGGACACCTGTGCCTTCGCTGGCCTCACCCAGTGCACGACTCGGGCAAGCTGCTCGACCTGGTTTTTTTCTCCGATCCGGATGGTTCATTGGTGCACCGCTGCCGAACCCCTCTAGTCCCGGAGTCCTGTCACCATCCTGCTCTGCAGATCCTTTTCGGTTTCGATGCTGTCGAGAACTTCTCATCCACCTTGCACAACTGTTCCTTCAACTTCCGATCTGCCGACTTCTCCATTGTTAATGATTGGCTTTCGGACTACGACAGGACTGCTGTCCTAACTGAGCCGGATATTGACCTGGCTGTCCATCATTTTTACAACGCTCTTTATACCTGCTTCACGCAGTGTGTTCCGATCTCGTTTTCCTCTTCTTCCTCCTTCAGTTCGTCGCAACCCTGGATCGATGGCCATTTGAGACACCATAAAAATCTTAAGTGTAAAGCCTGGAAAAAGTTCTGCTCCCCTAGTCGCGATGAGGACTATCTGGTTTACTATGACCTTCTCCTGCGGTTCTCCTCCGATCTACAGGCGTCATACAGTCGATTTTTGTCTAACTCGAGATTCACTGTGTTTAATCATCCCAGGTATTTTTGCAGGTTTATCAATTCTAAGCGACGCAGCGACGGTTACTTTTCCTCAATGAGGCTGAGCGTCCGCGGGAGCCATGACCCTCATGACGTGGCAAACTTGTTCGCTGATTTCGTTAGCGCCGTTTTTTGTGATCCTTACTGTCGCTTGAACCCTAAGATCTGGTACTCAATGACACAGCTGTCTCCGATTATCTGTCAAATCTGCCCGACATATTTTCATGTGGTCCTGACGGTGTCCGAGCCTCGTTGTTGAGAAGGTGCTGCTCACAGTTACAAGGCAGACATTTCCAACTACAGACCCATAGCCATTTTATCACACGTTGCGAAGGCCTTTGAAACCCTGACTATTGAAGTGCTTCGCTTTCACTGTAGACCTTTCCTGGATTCTTTCCAGCATGGCTTCATTAATGGTAAGCCAAGATTGGTGGTGGAATCAACTCGAGTTCGTGTATTACTGTTTACCCCTGATCGAATCGGGTATGCAGGTCGATTGTATATTCACCGACTTTAGTAAGGCTTTTGATAGGATTAACCATGGCATTCTCATTCATAAGCTCTGCCTGCTTGGTTTTCCGCCGCTCGTTGTCGAATGGATGTTATCCCACTGTCCAGCCGTTGCCAGCGCGTCCTGTTCCGTGGCGCCCTATCTACCAAAATCTCGGTCACCTCTGATTGTGCTCTGTTGAGCTCCGATATGCGCATTTTTGAGATTTGGTGCTCTAATAATCGTCTTCCACTGAACGCCAGCAAATGTACCGTTATGCCTTTTTCAAGTAGGATTCGATCTATTCTCTTCAACTATTCCATGGGCGGTTGCACTTTGAGTATAATTAACTTGATCAAGGACTTGGAGGGGTGTTCCCGTCTCTCCTTCGAGGCCCACGTGGACCTCTTGGTTGGCCGAGCCAATTCCACGCTTGGCTTTGTAAAAAGATGTTAAAGGGAGCTTGTCGATCCTTATTTGACAAGACTTCTCTACTGCACTTTCGTCAGACCTATCCTGGAGTATGCCAGTCCGGTCTGGAATCCCTATTTAGCCGTGCACATAAACCGAATTGAGTCAGTCCAGCGAAGATTCCTTGGGTGTGCTCTTCGCGGTCTCCCCTGCGCGACCCTACCTACCTACCTTCATATCTTGCCAGATTTAGTCTGATTTCCCTTGACAGGCTTGAAACGCAACGCAAGGTCTCCAAAATTGTTTTTTTTTTATATGATCTGTTGCAGGGGTCGATCAACTCTGTCGAATTACTTACGGACGTGAGCATCTCCGTCCCGGCCCGGACCTTAAGGAACCATGACTTACTCCATGTGCCTCACCACCGAACCTTGTATGGAATGCATGAGCCCATTGCCTCTATGTCCCGGCTATTCAACGAGTCGCAGCTGAAAGCCCAACTGCAGGAAATCATCGAACTTTGATTATTTTTATTTCAGATATAAGCTGTAAATATGTATCATAATTGTAGTAGCCAGCCTTGGAAAATCTTTATATAAATAAATAAATAAACACTGTCTACGGAAGATATACTTTATGTATTTTCTCAGATAGTGAAGCTGCTCAACTCTGAACGACCTGGCTGAGCGTCTTAACGTACGCCTCATATAGCTACCGGGGCATAGTAACATTCCGGGAAATTGCAGAGCAGATGAGCAACTCCACTTGACGCGGACATAAGTCACGAACTTAGCAAGCTGCTAGCCACATGCAAGCTGGAAATTAAACAAGCATTTCTTATGGTTGCAAATGATAGATAGCAAAGAGAACGCGCCTGACTTACTACCGGACAGATCTGGCCGATCCTTGACCTAAACCGTCCAAAAGAGCCAATCTCGCTCGTGTGTAAAATTATAGGCGCTAGGGTGCCATTTCGCACTACTGTCTTATAGGCAGACACGCTGACATACTCCGGTGTCATCTAATGATTTTTTTAGGAGTTAATGAAATGAGGAGGAAGAGGAATCCGTCCTCCACTTTATCTGCAACTGCCCGACTCTAGCCAACCCCAGGTGCCAGTTTTTGGTCTTCCACTTTTTTTAGAGAGTTAGCCGACTTAGATTTATTCTACTGATGTCAGGCACCTATTTCGGTTTATCAGGAGTTTTAAATGGTTTCCAGTCATGTGACAGGGCCTTGTCGCTTCGTGCTTTAGCCAACAGTATTTTTGGGCTGTCAGGGTTCTATCTCGGCTCATAAGAAGCTCCCATTTAGCTCCTTATCCTCTTTTTTAGGGTTTGAATAGGGTTAAGTGTACCTTCCTATCAGAATGGGCAGCCACTTTAACGTAACATAACCTTCTCTGAAATATGACGCAAAACGATAGTGTTAAATAAATGTCCGGATTTTTTAAGTGCACACAAAATCTGCTCTATTGTATGGCGTCAAATAGCATCTAAGCTTTATAAGTCCTCGTCAAACGGTGTTTTTGACGTCTATCGAAGAACTCAATAATCGTATAATTTACCTGTGAAAACAAGGAACAAATGCTTCCAGTTATATGTATATTAAGAAAAAATTAAATCCTTTAATCCGAAAAGGTTAAATAAGAGACATTTTCTAAAATACTTTTCGCATCTTCTGTAAGCAGAAAAAATTAAGAGATGAACTCGCTTTCTTGAGTATCGTCATGCTTTTTTTTTGTGATAGCTGCTACCAATATAAGTGATAAAATGCTAATAATATCCATTTGGAGTGATCCATCTTTGCTTCGCAACGAGCATGTTGTTTTTGGATTTAGAGCGTATCCTGAAAACAGATGAGATAAGCCGAACCTTAAATTTCTAGAATCTAAAAACCAAAATGTTAACTAAGCGATCTAATATTTCTTACCTCGAAATAATAAAATACTCAAATATACACAAGTTATTTGATACAATGTTCTATGAGAACCAATTCTTCTGAAGAGCTTGCGATTTCTTATAGTTTTCTAACGTTGACTTGCGACACCACTTAATTGTCAAAAGAACAATCAATACCACCGGCAAAGATGCGTTTTTAGACATTCAGATTCGGAAGCAAGAAAAACTCATCCCGGAGTTGAATACGTTTGTCGTATAACATTGTGTATTCTCGTCGTCTTATGCTCTCCCTTTATGAAATGCGAACCGCCTTATTTGTATTCGCAGGAATAGCCTAGCTGCCTCTATGTTCTGTCAATAATCCTCAGGCCGGTAGTAAGAAAACAAACCAAGAAATTTTCGTCTCATCGCATAGGTACAAGAAGCGATCCTCCTCCTTCCGCCTTCATGAGGTACAATTACAACGCGAAATTAATCGGAAGACGCAAAAAATGAGCAACTACAGACTCTAATTAGTGTCATTTAAATTTTTAAGTGATTTTTAATTGTATTAACGAGATGTCACGATGAATTGATGACATTCGCCATGCGCATTCCATTTATCGCGCCCGCTTCAATGGTTACCGCATCTCTTCCCCGTTATTGCGGTCGGATGAAACTTCTAGTGGTTTGGACACAAAGCTTAGAAAACTCGCCTGCCGACTGCCAGGGTAAGGAGAGATGCTACAGCAGCAGTCACAGTGGGTGAACAGTGGCACAGGTAGGTAATTACAATTGTAACCTCATAGACAACCAGGTGGATAAATGACTGCTAATCTCTTGGCGCTGCCTTTTAGTTCTTTGCAAACCGCGACATTGCGCTTAATATGCGACCTGTTCAGTGCAGAAAAATCCCGTGTCATAGGTATGGATTGCGCCGTCTTCTGCATCTGCAATGCAGCGAGGCAAAATGTTCTTTTCCACGTTCTGTCAAAATGCGTGAAGAGAGAGGCCTCCTCACCTTGGACGCGGACAATGGAAACGCGGTGTCGCGGTGGTTTTTTGGGTTAGTCTTTTTTTCAGGTACCGTCTGTGGTCTTGAAGCTCCCTCAAATCTCGACCTTAAACGATGCGAATGTTTAATTGGCCTGAATTCCGCGTCTTGCACTTTTGTGTCTGCTGCTTTTCGTTTTATTTTCGCGGCTTTTGGAGAATTTTTGAATGAACGAGTGATTTTACGTGAAATGCTAATGACTTTTCATTATTCACGTGCATTTCCGTTACACAGACACAGTTGTGGACGGAAAGTTGGTTTGCTTAGTTTGCTATAAGTCGTTGCACAGTTGCCTTATTCGAGCTTCGTTTGCTAACTGTTGTAACCTTGTGGAGTTTCGGCACCGGTTGTAGGATAAGACCTGCCGCAAATCCCTTTTGACCTTCTGTTGGAGTGGGAAAGCTTAATCAAATCTCAAGTCATGGCGAACGCCACCTCACGCCCAGCATCGTGATTAGCTCTGCATTCTACGTCCTGTTCGTGTAATATGAGGGCCCCTTGCCGCACAATTCACGTATAGCAGCCGACCGATACCAGTGAAAACCAGGGACAACTGCTTTGCTTTGATTCTTGGCTCCTCCACTCTGCCGGGATGTAACCATTGCAATTTCCCACTTCTCGGGTTTCTGTAGATCTAATAAACGTCGGGGCGCATTATACAATGAATACTAACTCGTCAAAGGAAGAAAGGATGAAAAAGAATCAGATCCTTAACGACTACTGAGCACATGATCTGTGCACGCCGGATCTCCCCCTTTCTAAGATGTGAAGACTCAAAGCACACATGGACGAACGCAAGTCATGCATTAAAACCGCATGCAAGTGGAACTTCTTGGAAATCTAGGTGCTCGGGGTGTGAGTTGATGTAATTCCGTATTCTAGCGCAATGATTGAAGGCAACTCCGTTCGGCTACCCAATTACTATAACCACCTCTGGAGCTTAGGGGATTGGGACTAACTCATTCCCACACTACTCTGTATCCAATCCAATTCAATTCAGATCGATGCTATTTTCTCTGCCTTTGTATGCGTATAATCGCCGTATATGCGCGCTCTTCTTACTTCTTTCAGTGGTACCCAACCAAGGCAATACACTAACTAACGTAACTACGAAAGACGCAGCCACTCCATTCCATCGACTCTTCCCCGGGGTCCAACAGACTGGGTAGTGGGCATGCAAGACATTTACCGAGCAAAGGGAATTCCGGGCAGATTGAGATTTTCGGGACTTTAAAGTAGTTTGGGGCCTGGGAGACTTCTAGCGACCTAAACATGAAAATTCATCGAAATGCATCCTCCACACCGAACACTTATTTTACAGAAGCTGAACTCCTGCTGAGGGGCAACATTTACACAAACAACGAGCACAAGCTGAACCTCAGAAGTTTTGTTTTGTTTCGTGACTATGTAGCATTCGTATCCTCCGAGCTAGTCCAAGAGGTTGGAAGGACGTCTGTTATCATCCTGGTGGGACTCAGATTATTTCAAAATTTATGCCTTCGATGTTTTCCACCGGCATTGGATATGAACTTCAAGTGATGCTACCTTACTCACCCTTGCAAATGCTTATACTCATCAAACAGGCAGCACCGGCGATGAAGCCCCTGTCGTTGATTATTTAAGAGCTTTTGTGCATCCTGGCTATACTTATTATGTATGTACAGTGTTTGTTTCATAGCATATTCAACATAAATACTGCGCCCAAGATGTTTCGTATGAACATATTATCCTTTGGAATCTTGGCTTTTGTCACGAGAAGATGTATTTTGCGGGAGGTTGTCACTGTATAATTAGCGAAATTAATGGACTTGAAGGATAATTACTCAAAAAACGATGAATTTAAAAGTAAGTCAAAATACAATTTTTTTTAACCTTACGATTTCCATAAAAATGAGCATTTGTTCTAAACTGATTTAATTTCTACAATTCTTGATCTTACCTTATTCCGCACCTTGAAATTAGGTTCGATGATTAGTAACCCTCTTGAGAAGCACGCTACTCTGTAGAAATTTACTTTTGAGACTTCAGCTGGTCTAGTTTTAAAGACTTAGAGTTAGTTGAAGTCAAGCCAACCTTTATTTGAGCTCACAAGAGAGGAAGGAAAGAATTCTAGACAATTTACATTTCCAGCTAGTCTATTCAAATATATTTTTTTAAATACGGTGTAATAAAAATTTAGTAAATGAGAGAAATGCAATATTAACACAAGCAAAAACTAAGCAATATTGAAAGATGTGAAAGTAGAGGTGAAAATTCTATATACTATTTTATGAGTTTCAGTTTCGTTTTGGAGAACTTCATATTTTTATTTTTTCATCAAAATTCGGTGGCCGCGCTTAGTTGTTCCTAATAACTTTTTAATCTTAAAATTTTCTGGTTATTTCTTTTATAAGTTATCAAATAATTATTAGCCTTTACTGTCATGAGTATCATTTTTTAACTGAGTTATCTTTTATGTTGATATTTTTCCTAGACACTTGTTATCTTGTCTTTTAAAATTGTAAAATCTTAATTTAGGGGTGTTCAAATGACCTACTGTTTGAATACTTGAAAAAGTATCCGTTTTAATAACATGTAGTATCTCTTTCATAAAAAGTCGGCGAATTAAAGAATATAGCCTGTTGTACAGCTACTAAATCACTTACATTGCACAAACTTTATACAAAATACCAGGGATGGTGACCTTTAAACTTTTACAAAAAAAGTCAAAAATAACCGGGAATTATATGACTAAAAAAATATCAATTATTGCATTACTGTTTCATTTTTACTTTTAATTATAAGTCATTAAAGACCGGTTATTCTCTGACTTATATATTTCGGTCAAATTATAGAAGTCATTTCTTTACTTTTATTTTTCAGTCATATAATAAAAGTAATTTTTGAATTTTATTTTTTCAGTCAAATAATAAAAGTCATTTCTAAAAAAAAGTTGAGTATTGAAAATATTGAGTTGTTCAAGGAGGTTACTCAGTAAAATTCAAATATAACATAGTAGTAGTTAACGATGCTGAACGATAACGTTTAATGGAACCACCATATATTTAGTATATTAGTGCTATAGGCAGACCCATTCAAGAAATGTGGGAATGAAAAGAAGTATATTTATCCATTTTTATATAAGGCAGCAATGTTGTTACATGCAGTTCCAGCCACAGAAGTAAGTGTTGAAAGGGCTTTTTCTGCGTTTAAATTGCTACTTACCGATTTTAGAACGAATTTATCAGAAGAAAGTATTAAAAAGTTATTATTTGTCAAATTAAATAAAAAAAAGTTCTTTAATGTAAAATTTCCGTCTTTTTCAGTATTTGTTTGTTGCATATTTTCAACATGAAGCAATATGTACGTTTTTAATTTCCACACATAACACTTTATTACCATACTACTACTATATTCAGATTTCAGAAGATCTATCCACCTATGCTGCGTACGTCAGTTCTCGCCGTATTTCCCATCTTCAAAAAAGTCGTAACGACTCCTTAAACTACTTTCGTTCCTAACCCCCTTGATTTCCCTATTTCTGACTTCCCCTCTATTGCACCCGCGGTTTCCGATCAAGATCCTCTCCCCAACAGCTTGTCGGTCTATTACCAGAACGTAAGAGGACTTCGTACAAAAACAACAAATATTTTCCTTAACTCTCACAAATTCCCGCACGATATCTTTGCTTTAACTGTAACCAATCTAACACCAGGAATTCTCGACAACGAACTATTCCCTCCAAACTATACCATTTTCCGTGTTGACGGTTGTATAGGCACCAATGAGCCACCAGGTCGCGGGGTTCTCATAGCTGCTCACAACCGTTATGATGCCACCCTGCTAAAGACCTCCGACTCTACAATATCAGAATTTGTATGTATAAAAATAGCACTAAATAAGTGCCTTCTGTACATCCTCTGTTGTTACATTCGTCCCTCTCAACCACTAGACGCCTACGAGCCCATAATCGAAGCGATCGATACCCTGCTTGAGAACGCTAACGCGTCCGATGAATTTATTTTATTGGGTGACTTTAACCTCCCCCGTATCCAATGGTCATTGTCCGAGGACTGTTCTCACTTTGTCCCCCCTAACGCATCTTCGGCCAAAGAAACCTTCTTTACCGATCAGCTCTCCGTTTCAGGTCTCTTTCAAGTAAGCGGAGTCAGGAACTTCCTGGACAGACAATTAGACTTAATCTTTTCCTCAGACCCAGTTAACTCGGCTGTCGCGAAAAGCAACCATCTTTCAAGCTCCGAGTCTTCTCTTTCCTTCAGTTTTCGTAAAGGTGACTTTGAAAAATTAAATCACTTGCTCCTCAACTCCAACATTGGCACTATCCCTCAACATCTTCCAATAGGCGTTGCTGTAGAGGCGTTTTATTCGGAAATATACGCTTGTCTTGCACAATCTATCTCTCTTCTTCCTCGTAAAAACTGCTCCTCCTCCCCCGTTTGGTACGACAAAGAATTACGCTCTCTCCGCAACAGCAGAAATAAACGTTGGCAAACTTTTGTTCTGACCCAGACTAAGTCTGACTATTCTTCCTACTTGTCTGCTTATACCTCTTTTTCTGAACGTAATGATACCCTATACCATATGGATCTCCAAAAGATGGAAACAAGCCTCATATCCGACCCCAAGCGTTTTTATAGCTTTATTAATTCTAAGAAGAAATCCAATGGTTACCCTTCCACCCTAAAGCTCGAGAATGCCTCTTCATCGCTAAGCTCTTTGCACACTTCTTCAGTAAATCTTTCAACGACAATTCTCTACAACCCGACCTTAACTATTTTGCATTCATGGACAAATGCACTCAAACGTCGTTTTCATTTTTTGACCCTGATCCTGAACTAATCGCCGCCAGTATTAATAGGCTTGAGGACGACTTTCACCCAGGTCCTGATGGCATTCCGGACATCGTTCTGAAAAAGTGTGCCATGCATCTAGTCCAACCCCTTACTTTGCTTTTTCGTCTCTCGGTCACTCAAGGGGGGTTTCCCTCAATTATGGAAAAACTCGTATATTATTCCCATCTTCAAAAAAGGTTGCAAGAACGATGTGTCCAACTACAGACCCATTGCTAAATTATCATCCATACCTAAACTATTCGAAAAATTGGTCTATGATTCCATGTTCTTCCACTGTAAGTCTATCGTCTCACTCTCCCAGCATGGCTTCCTCAAAGGTAGATCTACAACCACCAACCTTACTGACTTCGTCTCTAAAACCCTATGTGCCCTGGAAAACGGTAAAGATGTTGATGTTATCGCCACCGATTTTAGTAAAGCCTTCGACAAGATCTCCCATAACGTTATCTTGTTCAAACTTGATCGCCTAGGCTTCCCCCCCCCCCCCAGATTCATCTCCTGGATTCGATCCTACATCAACAACCATCAGTACAATATTCTTTTCAGTTCATCCATTTCTAACCCTATTGTCGCTCGTTCCGGCGTCCCTCAGGGCAGCCACCTGGGTCCATTGATTTTTATCCTCACAATAAATGATGTTGAATGTGTCATCAAACACTCAGAGTTGTCCATTTATGCCGATGACATGAAAATAATCAAACATATCTCCCCCACTACCGACTCTCTTCTCCTTCAAGAAGACCTCGATTCATTCATCACATGGTGCATGAAAAACTTTCTTGAGCTCAATGTCTCCAAATGCCAGTCCATCTCTTATTCCCGCAAGCGACTTACCACCCCCTACCTACATTTTAACCGACGTACCAGTCCCTATCGTTACCTCTTTGTGTGACTTAGGAATAATCTGTGATAGATAACTCAATTTCCGTTCCCACATTGACAGCATAATTAACAGAGCTAACTCCGCGCTAGGGTTTGTGAAGCGCTGGTCTAGAGAGTTCTCCAATCCTTATGTTTCAAAATCTCTCTACGTCTCCTTCGTTAGACCTCTCCTTGAATATGCCAGCCAGGTATGGTCCCCTACACAAACAACTCACATTAATAGGATTGAATCTGTCCAGCGTAGGTTTATTCGCTTTGCTCTACGTGATCTTCCGTGGGTTGACAGATTTAACCTTCCTCCCTATGAAAACCGTCTGAAACTGATCGACTTACAACCTCTAAGCAAACGTCGTGATGTTTCCGACATTCTCTTCATTTATCAATTATTAACTGGTGCCATAGACTGCCCCTCAATTCTGCAATCTTTACCCATCTATACCAATCCCCGTAACCTTAGGTCCACTCCCCTTTTTCGACTCGACCGCCATCGCACAAACTACGGTCAAAGCGAGCCAATCACCAGGATGTTACGAAAAGTCAACAACTCCCTCTTTTGACTTCCATCTGAGTAAATCATCACTCCACAAAGCCTTATATCTTAACCCCGCCCATCTTGATCCTGATCGCCTACTTTAATTCTTCTTCCTTACGCCTTCTGCCAGTAATAAATATATATACATAGCTCATATTGTAGCTTATACTTTTTATTTATTTATTCTTAATTATTCATTTATTATAGTCTGTAGAATTTGTATTAAGTTATAGCTTGTATTTTTTTTTTGTATTTTTTTATGCAATAGCTTGTATTAAGCTTAAATAAATAAATATTATATTCAAATATTCCTGTGAGTAAACTCAATATTTTCAATTCCCAACTTTTTTTTAAATTTTATTATTTGACTAGAAAAATATAAATGTCAAAAATTACTTTTATTATATGACTAAAAAATAAATGTAAAGAAATGACTTTTTATTATTTGACCAAAAAATAAAAGACATTTCTTGACTTTTATTATTTGACTGAAAAATATAGGTCAAAGAATAACCGGTTTTAAATGACTTTTATAAAAAATAATATTTTTACTTATATTTTTTGACTTTTTTAAAAAAAGTCCAATTTTTTGTAGTCATATCATCAGCCGATAGTGCTCTAAAAAATACATATACTATTGAAATATTTTTCGTTCTAATTCCCTTTTTGTAGGTGACTTTTTCGTTTGAAAAATAAAAAATACTGGTTATTTTTGGTCCCTGCAAAATACACTTCTGCTACTTCCTTTTCTTATTTTTCCTTCTACGTACTTGTTTATCTTTTACAAGATGCGCAAACAGATTTCAAACACTTTCTCATACATCACAAACATTTTCCAAAACATCCTAATTTAAGTCCTCGCATTATCTATTGATGAAGCAAGTAATGCAATAGCAGGTCGTTTGGTTTCTCGTCGCAAAAAATGTTTCAGATTTTACAACTTTTAATGACAAGATATTAAGTTTCTAGGAAAAATATTATCATAAATGGTGCCTAAAATAAAAAGTGTTAGTTGACAGATAATTTTAGTTGACAACTTCTACAAGAAATAACCGAAAAAACCTTCAAGTTAAAAAGTAATTAAGGGACAACCAAGCGCAGGCACTGAATTTTGATAAAAAAAATAAAAACATGAAATTCTCCAAAACAATGCCGAAACTTTACCTTTTTTTTTAAGTGGAAATAAATTAACTACTGCTGATAAGAATTACTCTGAGGATAATTAACCAATTTTGATGACTATGCAAAAGCATCTTTCCAGTCGTCAAGCATTTGCTAGGTAGTTTGTCGAGTTTAGTAACAGCTCACTTGCATGGTACCGTAACGGGGTTTAACCAGTCGAACGAGGTCATCTTTTCCAGGGTAAGTTTCAAGGATATAGGTGGTTACCTTCCACTGCTTCTAGAATTCCTGACCCATAAACTGAGAGGTGAAAATCTTCTAAATAATCAGGAGACCCGACTCTCTCTGGTAGTGTGAGATTTTTACTTAGTAAAAACACCGCTCTAGTGATTAGCCGAATCAGACCACTTTATCTTCCTTTTCATCCCTATCGCTTGTCGTCTCAGAGAGGAATACCTAGACCGATATAGTTTTTATCCCCAACCTTGATTCTCCTGGTCAGAGCAAGCATTTGCTAAGGATACACCACCCAGTGGTCTTCCATCAGTCTCCTCTTTCTGCTTGCTAAGGCCGGACACTGGCACACTAAATGTGCACTAGCCAGTAAGTATTATCCTCAAGTTCTTTAGATGACACCGGAAGTTTCCATCTCCTGTTAAAAGTGCCGTCAGCTATCTCTGAGCCTTTTGATCCATATCCAGGAACCTTTCTGTTCAGTCCTTCTGGGGCTACATTCGCCATCTTAGCATATGTGCCGAAGTTCGCGACGATACATTGTTCCTAATTGTTCCTCGTCTCCAACATTCATACACCCGATCACCGTCTGATTGTCGAGTGCCACCACTATCTTTTTAGCCCTAACCCGACTCTCTAGCAAGTAATCCAGCGCATAGACCAGAGCCAGCATCATCGCCTGATAGACTGAGCTATACGACCACAGACTTAGATGGGTGTTCAGAATCAAATCCTCACTGAAGATTCCTGCTCCTGCTTTTCCATCAATTTTGGATCTATCCGTGAAAATTGTAACATCAGTTAGACTGATTTCCCTAATAAGCGTTTCATGGTATCTCCAATTTCTTTACTTATACTTCTTACTTACTTACTTAACTATTACTCCTAACTTTCCTTATACTGCCGACAGGCATTTTAAATTCCGCCATCTTATTTTGACATTCCCTATGCCCATAGTTATCACGAGCCTTGTGCTAGTTTGCACCTGGATTCATGTGAAGAGCTGCTGATGATGCAGTCCTCTTCATATATATGTCAGCAACAAAAGCATCATCTCTTGCGCCGGTGTTAGCGTGGTGCGAAAGGCGCCTGCTATACTCATACAAGCCAGCCTCTGAGCCTTACTTAACTGCCTTTTTACAGTGACCTCTGAAGCACTTGCCCACCAGGCCAACGAGGCATATGAAATAATAATTCTCATTATCATAGTGTAAATTCAGTATGAGGCCTTTGGTCAGATTCCACAACTTCCCACATTGATGTAGGGCTCTGCAAGCTCTGGGATTTTTCCTCTAGATGTGTTTTCCAGGTAAGTCTTGAGTCTAGGAATACACCCAAATACTTTACTGAGCCCGATACAGTAAGTTCTTCTACAAGGAGGCCACTGACTTATAGCCTGGATTCTTCCTTTTCCTAGTGAAAATAATGCGATCAGACTTATTTACATTTACGAAGAGCTCTGCTCAAAATAAAGCTAAATGTGAAATACAACTATCAATAAAGAAATTAGGAATGAAATAGAAAGTATGCAGAAGTGGCGTTCAGTGAATTTATCTAGACTTCATCCCTCAGCATTTGATGGTCAAATGACTATAGTTTAAAATAGCAGCAATGACCTTTTGCACTGACGAGGCTTAGAGCTTTAATTTTGGCACTTCGAGGTGCAGCCGCAGAATTGTTATATACTATGCATACAAGAGGTTTACCGTCCTCAGTTACGGGGTTGAACACAGAAGCTTGCAGAGCGGTTGCAGCAGTAATGTGCGGACATAATAAGGCTAGCACATTTGATTTTGCGACGTTTAGCCATTATTATGTCAAAGAGCTCACAAGAGAAGCATTTGCTATTTCAATTGCAGATCATAACTTGCAGGAAGCAGTACGCCTGGAAAAAACACCAACGCTGATGTTTTGGCTTACGCTCTGGCTTATGAGGCAACAAAACAAGCTTAAAAAAGTACCGTTAACCTAAGAGAAGTAACCAAAATAGAAGATACCTGCTATTGAGTCAATGCAACAGGAAGGTGGAGTCGTTTTAAATGCCACCTTCAAAGAGATTGCAGAAAGAGAAGAAGATCAACCTCTCCACAAGATGGCAAGATGACATCTGGATCTGGCTGTGAAAAATGCAGAGAAAGATTGAAAGCGGACAAAGAAGCTGTAAAGCTTTAAGCTCTATAACTAATCTCCGCACACAACGGGGACACGAATAAGGACCAACTCTGCGGGACAGGAGTTGGCCAATGAAATCGCCACACCCGGTAGCAACATCAACATTCAGAAATTGCAGATAACAGTTTAGTAATTAACGGGAGAAAATCAAGAAAAAAATACGCGATTACAGTAGACATAGGGCTTTCAGGTCTATTCTTCGGTGCGAAAACAAGTGGCTTAGCCACAAAAGTCAATACATTTTGAGGACTGCTGCAGAAGAATCCGTTGAAGTATTATGGGGATATATTAATGGCGGTATCACTCGGCGAAAATCGATTCTCGCACAGATTTCTAGCAGCAAATATAACGGATGAGTGCATACTTGGCCTCGATTTCATCAAAGCACATAACATTGAGTTGAATATCTGTAGAGGAGTCGTAAAGAACAACAGAAAGATAGCAATGGCTCTGGAATCAAATTGTTACTCGAAGCTGAACGTCGTGGCATAAGACGTCGAACAAAAGTTCGTGGCGATCCCGGGAATAATAGTACCAGATCGAAAGATACAAAGAAGAATGTTGCAAATTTAAAAGAATTATACTTTCATCTAATAAACTCAACTTAAAGGAGTTTAATAAAGCAAAGAAGTTAATTGAAGAATTTGCAAACACTTTCATAGTAGAAGCTGTGGGAAAACTGATATAGTACAACATAGGTTCGATACAAGAGATGCTTGGCCCTTTAAACACGCACCAAGAAGATTACGACTACGGAAGTGAGAAGAAGCAAACATCATGGTTGAAGCAATGCTCAAACAAAGCCTAATAAAAGTGCTGAAGAGCCCGTTGCTGTCCCCAATGGTGCTGGTAAAGAAGCGTGGAGTATCGTCGAATAAATAATTTTACAAAGAAAGATAGCTAATCACTACCTCACATAGATGATACGCTAGATACTTCGTCAGGATCTAAATGGTTTTCAACTTTGGAATTGAAAAGCGCCTACTGGAAAGTTGAGATTGATCCAGATGACAAAGAGAAAACTGCATTAAGTTATGCCTTTTGGACTTTTACAAAGTTTGGCGTAGAAAATCTTCCTGATATGTTTGGATGACATCATTGTAATTGGAAGAAGTATGGACGGACTAGTTCATAACGAGGAGCTAATAAACACATTCCTCGATACTCAAGTAGTGGGGAGTGTGCCCAGAATGAGAGAATGTTTTCGGTGGGATTTATAACGCCCATTTGCAGCGTATGAACCATAGCATGCGCAGTAAGCTCGTTCGATGTACTGAAATCCCCAGGAGTTGATAAGTTAGGTACTAAGTCATATAATGACACAGCTGGTGTCGTTATATAGAAGCTGTCTTTGGCTAGGATACATACCAATAGCTTTGCGAAAAGTGAGGGTAATCTTCATTACGAAGCCATGTGGTAGCAAAATATTACAAACCAATAAGTCTCTTATCCTTGATGCTTAAAAGGCTACTGGATATGCGCATAAAAGAGGTAAGGCAGGGCTATAACATTTAGAAAAACCAGAATGCCTATACTAAAGGGAAATCGGTAGATACGGCACTGTATGCAGTGGGTTCGGTGATTGAAAGATCTCTAGAGTTTAAGACATACACCCTGGGTGCTTTCCTGGACATCGTAGTTCAATAACGGACTATGTGGCTGTATCGATTCTATGCTCCTCAATAGTAAAGTTAGCTCGTAAGCGGCGACTTAATTGTGAGGATAGCAGTATGCAGGGATGACCTGGCGATATTGGTATCCGGCAGATTATTGACAATTATCATCGAGATTCTCGAGTATGCGCTCGGAAAGCTGGAAGATGGGCTTCAAACAGTGGCTTGAGCGCTTACCCTTCAAATACGCTTTTTACTGGAAGGAGGAAAATACCAGACTTTGGGCTCCCAAGGAAGAGAAATGTTTAACATTTGCATGTGAATCCAAGAAACTTAACTGGAAGAGGAATACAGAAGAGCGCATAGCGAAAGCAAGTGTGGTTTAAAACCCATGGTAGCCCATTTTCTGCACACCGCATTCGGCATAGTAGACAGCACTGAATAGAAAATTTAACTTGGAAGCGCTATCGAAAGTGTTAAGAGCTACTGGTCTGGGGATAACTGGGTGCTTGTGCACTACGCCTTCAGCGGCTTTGGGGAGTCATCTTCGACCTATTGCCACATACTGTATACTGTAGAAGTATGGCATCGACTCACACAGTCAGATTGTATGCTATGGGTTGCTGGAAGGAGAGATTAAATGTACATTCTAGCATCCTTTGGAAGTTTAACTGCATCGACAAAAAAATTGACACGGACTACTGGCCCCTGCTATAACCTTCCATAAGAGATTTAACACTAGACTACCTGGTAGCTGTGGTGGTAAAATTGCAGCTAGTGCAATGGTGCAAGAGCAGCCTAGACATTATTTCCAGATGTTACAGATTGACCCTATGCTGGGTGCCGGACACAGGAATGCAATGAAAGAGCGGATGAAGTGGCAAAAAAGGGTGCTGAATAGGATATCTCTGACGCGATCACCTATGTGATAATTCCGATCAGCAATTTTAAGGTAGACATTACCAGTGATGCCCACAAAAAGGGCTAGTCATCGGTGGACAAACCGGAACGCATGTTGCATTGCCAAGCAACTGTGGCCTGAATACAGTACTTCTTAATAGTACCAGACCCGACACCAGGAATCTGATAGGAGTTTAAATCATGTGCGACATCTGCTATGTGAGCTGGGAAACTCAGTTCGGCTAAAAACCTTACTGAGATTGCTTAGGGAAGCAGGATGGTTGTAGAGCACAAGCTTAAGTAAGACTATATTCCGATAAAGCTATGGGCCACAATGAACCCTTTTGCTGGTCTAAGAGATGCAGCCTGAAGATGTTTTCAGCAGCACCCTTCTAACCTAACCTAACTTAAAAAACATATGATCCTGAAAAAATTGTTTCAGTGGAAAATTGGCCTGCTGCGAAAGATAAACACGAGCTGCGAAGTTTTCTTGGACTAGCCACTTATTACAGGCGCTTTGTAAAGAACTTTTCTGACATAGCAATGGAATTCCTTAAGCTAAAGGGAAAAGGATACGGAATTTATCTGGACAGAAAAGCAGAAAAAAAAGCTTTAAAGCAGTGAAGGGGGAGCTTTGCAATGCACCTGTGCTAACTTATCCACAGGCAGGCGAGACATTTATATTAAATACCGATAGGAGTAATGTTGGAATTGGTATCGTGCTATCACAGAAAGTAATGTGCTGGCATACTTCAGCAGAGCTCTGTCAAAACATGAAAAAAATTATTATGTTACACGAAAAGAGTTGTTGGATATCGTTTATTCAACGAAGCATTTTCATAAATTCCGTTATGGTCAAAAGTGCACCCTCCGCACAGATCATGCAGCTTTAAAGTAGTTTTGATTGATTGATTGATTAAATTTGGAGGTGCGAGGTTCTCAAGCGCCGCGGCCACTAGGGCGTATTGTGCTAACCCTCTCAACTCCTTATAGTAAGCCGGTCCCTCCGAAGAAGTTCAACAGCTCCCGCAGTTGGCAGTCCTTCAGCCCGCTCGGTACCAGGGTTGGTTTCCCGAATAGGCTAAATCTGTTCCGTTAAAGTGGTTAATGCCATTTAAAAATCTTGAAGGGCAAGTGGCAAGATTGCTGGAAAGACTTCAATTCTATGATTTTGAAATTATTCATAGGAAAGGTAAATCCCATGGAAATGCAGAGAACAAAATTGTGCTGGCCTGGAAGGAAAATGTAACCACGTGACAGTGCAAAGAATGACCATCGTAACAGCATGGAATAAGGAAGAGTTGTGAAGAGCCCAACGAGAAGCCGAGAATATATCTGCAATTCTGACGAAGCACCACGGAATTCGATGTGTGTTGAAGATGAATTATTGAAGCGCAAATGGCAAAAACCCAACGATTCAGCATGCCGGGTACATGTATTGGTTCCCGGGAACAAGATAAAAGATGTGCTGGAAGAATTCCATAATTGTGCTTTAGGATAATATCTAAGCATTATTTTATTTTTATTAATAAGACTTTGGAGAAATTAAGAGAACAATTTTAATGGTTGCATGTGCGGGAGGTTTGGTATCGGTGCTGTTTGTGTGTTTTGTGCAAACGACCGCACAACAAAAAAGGGGGAGCGATGCAGCAGTGCAACGTTGGAACATCATTTGTTTTAAAGTTTTATTTGGAAGACAGTTTCAAATGCTCAGTGAGACACCAGAAAAGGATACCTAATCCACTGAATAGTATATAACCATATACCGAAGCTTCAACGGTAATGGGAAGGACCCTACGAGGTACTTACGCGCATCAACATTGTGGTCGCGCGAAAGTTCCAATAATTGGAAATTCGAGTGAAAAATAATCAACTAGTAAGAGTTTACGCTAAATTGTGTAATGACAAACACATTTAGTGTCTCTAAGTATTACAGTAAAGTATTTCACATTCACTGCACATTTCTTACGCAGACACATCCTGGAGGGTTGGGAAATAGGAGGCGTAAAATTTCAGCGATTTTTAAAAAGAAAATTATACGTGGGTGTATTTTTTTATCCCCATGGCGCTTCCCCCACCTGAACTTTCTTAGTCTTATTCAAGGTCATCCGCGACCCCTCCACCCCTTCCTCCTCCGCCGACCGATGGTCCTATCATTAAGACATTTACCAAAACAAAAAACAATCAAGTAAAAAATTTTGTAACATTGATGATTTCAAAATTTTAATCAGCAAACAAAGAAGTTGTTTTTATTTTGTTTGCAAAATACAGATGCCCTAAAACTACATAAATACTTATATTTTTTGTTTCTAAGAGTGTGAGTAATTCAATCTTAAACCAGACGAAATCTTCTTTTACAGCATACCTCTTTCGGATAGTATTTCTTAAATTCATTCAAATATCTGGTTAACCAATGAGAAATCTGAAATCTTGGAACCATATCTTGTGTTATAGTCAGTATTTAATATAGCATAAGTGAGCTAACTAAGGACAAAAAAAAATATATAATAAAAAAGGCATTTAAATGCTTATTAACCTACAAATTTGGTAACGATACAACTTGTTAATCTTTAATTATTACGAATAATATTTCGTGCCCTGTCTCGGAACGATCGCATACAAATGGACGGATTTGGAAATTCAACTCAGGCCATCATCTACAGTTACTGAAATGCGAATAGAAACGACTGCGTAAGGCTCTTGATATGGAAATCAAGGAAGATGCATAAGAAGGAATTTCCATAACAAATCACGATTTCTTATCAAGAGCTGATTTGCATGTTGGACTTCAATAACTTATATGGTTACTTTGTCTCCTGATCTCCAAGTTGGGATTGAATGGGGTCTCGAAGACGTTTCCAATTCATCATTAGATTTACATATTTGGGCAGCGGTTTTGACAGGTGGAGCCCAAAAATTGAATTTCTTTCAGAGATCGAAACAATTAGGTTCTTGCAAATCATTTGCTGCACGCAAACGCTATGCAGATATCCTTAATGAAGACTAGAGGTCTCATTGAGTTTCTTATTCATTATAAAAAGAAACGTCGGTGCCTGTGCCTAACCATTAAATGGTATTTGCGCTTATAGTAAGCGGTGGTTAATTATATATCAGTGACTGTTCTTATAGCACCTGAGATACATGTGAGGCGTGCAAAATTCACAGCTATTAAAAGCCATTTGCGCTTCCTATTTACATTTCTAGTTAATATTCAACACCACTCGACTTAATGCTGCAATCAGAGGCAGCTAGAGATGTTTTAAATATTCAAATGCGTATCTGCATCACAATGCAATCTATACGCAATTGCGTGCAAAGTTCTCATTTGAAAGAGTACTATTTTGTAACTGCAAAACGCGTTCAATTAACCGCGCAAAAAAGTCGAGCGTGAAAAGCTGGCCATAAATATAAGACGGGGCTCGTGTGCAGGGAAATTCTACTTGACGGACACAACAGACCAAGTCGACAGTTAACCATACCAGAGCATCAGCAAGCCCTATATAGCCCGGGGCCAATGTAGGATTCCCGCCTCTTCTCGCATTCATGACAATTAAAATCCAATTAATTTTGAAATATATAATTGTCCGGAAGGAGTCTCCCTTCTTCTAGTGACTTCCCGTCCAAGACGGTTTCGTTAGCAGACGGGGTAGTGTTGCAATCTTGATCTCCGTGCTTCGGAACCTTCGTAGCCTGAGATATTTCCGATGCAGATGAAGGGTTACAACTCCTTGGATTAATTGTCTTGACCACCAATAAACGAAGAAAAATTGAGAGTAAGAGTTGAGCGCTATAACTTTAGAATAAAGACGCTTGTTAATGGATCCAACTTTTAACTAACTGCGCAGGTTGGCGCTCATATCCATTACATGCGCATAAACATAAATTTTGTCGCTCGAGCGGAGCGGTAACTATATACATGATTCGCTTCGGTTGTAAGCCGTCAAACGACGTCTTTAGCATCTTGAGCGCTTGTAGTGATAGAAGCCTGTCCATTAAACAGCGGGAAAAGTTGAGCAACTTACGATTTGATATAAACGCCTGTATGCGCATAAATTGAGTCAGATCGTCCAATTATTGGCTGCTCTAACCAATCTGCACGCAATTCCCATCTGCGATGTCACACAAATTTAAAATCCATGCACGAATCGACGTTCAAACGCATACCAAACGACTTTGGATCTCATCCTTCCAATCCTACAGTCTTAAGTTGCAGCGCCCGCCAATAAGCCTAAGGTGGGCTGTAGTTTGCAAAGGTGAAAAATGCGCTCAGTAATAAATGCGTTGTCGTGCTAATTAAATTAAAATGCGAGTCGACCTGGAAAATCCTTTCAGTTCTTTGATTCTAATTTCGATTTAAAGGCTTTTATCCGCGTTTAGCTATTAAATTTCATACGATGCGGCCTCAAAATGCAAGAGAAGGAAAGACTTGCATTCCAAGAAAAATGAGCCGCTCATAACTTTGTTGCGCGATCTTTGTTTTCTGTAAACACTTGAACGCGGACACGCAACTGTCGGGAATAATAAATTCTGCTATTGCAATGTCGAGTCGATGTGAATTTTTCACCTGCAACCGTAAAAAGAGGTGCGTGATTATGAAGGTGTTGCTGTGAAAAACCTCAGCCACCAGAAGGAATTAATTAAATTATTAGCAAAGAAATTATATTAAATTCAATGTGTCTCTTACAGATGAACATTTTTTTACATGTTCATAATTTGACTTGCTTTGTGTTTTGACAGGATTATGAATCAGAATTTCAGATTTAACATAATTTTACATCGGTTTTACTGAAGATTTACAGATTGCACCTGTTGAAGATCCATGAATGCAATTAATTATACAAACGTAAAGTTCAATATCGAGAGATTTTTGGGTTTTTGGTTAAACTAAATAAAACCTATTATATACCAATATTTTCTTTTCCTGCCTTATATCTCTAAAGAACTTTGGCAAAAAAGGAATTAAGATTAAGGGAAATGGGTCATGAGTAATGTGATCATCCCGAGTAGAAATTAGAATGCGGGACTGATCCGGTTTGCCGAATTTCAAATACGGCTCAGATTAGAAAAACCGTATCGGGTCCACATAAAAAATGTAACGCCTTAACGGATACCGGCCTAATGAGATAATCAAATCTGACCCGTATAAGAAAAACGTCATCCGGCGCTCATATTAAAGACTATCCTTATTTTCTAAATGTTATCATCGCAAAAATAACCTCAGGTCCTTATATTGAAAATGAGTGAAGTTTTTTTTTTAGTTTTAAATATTTTTTTTTTTACATAAACATAATACTGATGTTATTTAATTCGCAAAAGATAAACACGAAAGAACTAATTTCTGTAATGACATCCCATCAAGATGTCTAATTATTTGGGTACCCAAAAACTAAACATTTCGTGCTGTTTTACTTAAAATTTTGCATGTTTTAGCAATGTTAGTCCCCTAACTAATAATACAAAATTTTATTTGGCAATCTGTGTTACGGCTTACATCCGGTGACCAAATTAGGCCCGGTTCGATTAAAATATGAAATTACGTATTACCGTTTATATCCCTCATTCAAATTAGACCCGAATCAGTTGATTGAAATATGGAATCAGATATTGCGGTTTATATCCGGCCATCACATCAGTCCCGAAGCCGTAAAAAATGGCACGCCCTCAAAACGGGTAAGACCAGGTATTCCACATCCGGTCCTGATTAGCAGTTTCGTAATTAGTTTTACGGCATATGCACCGAAACAGGGCCATATTTAATTACCGTCATATTTCATGCCGTACTAAATCCAAATCCGTTCCTAATTACTATTACGCCGTATTTTATTTCTGCTCGGGAAACGTTCCGTTTTAAGCGGGATACTCCCGTTTGTAAGTTGCTTGTCCCGTTGTCTCTAAGCACAGCTTCGAGACGGCAAAATGTCCGGTTTTCAAAAAGAGAGCAACCCACGGTAATAATTTCAATATGCAAAATCAAAATATATCGCAACAATTACCGCATGCGCAGTACGTCTCCATCCATGCATAAGTCAATCAGAAGCCTATTAATTCACTTGCTCAACAAATCCATATTCACTCCTACTGAAAAGGTATTGAAAGTATTGGTATGGTCCTGGTGGCTGCTATTAACAATACCAACAGGGCCGCCGAGGGGGGGGGGCGAAGGGGGTAAACCCCCCGGGCCCGGGCTTTCAAAAGGGGCCCCGTCATCTAAGTCATCAACAGAAGATTTTTTACATTTTAATTATATATAAAACAAAATGTTTCACGATCGAAAAAGTCTAATATACTAGACAGATTTTAAATTGAAAGTCGCTCATTCGATTGTATATGGGTCCGTAAACGCTTAGTCCCGGTCCCGAAATTCCTTTCGCGGGGGCCCGTATGTTATACCCCCCGGGCCCGAATTTTGTCTCTACGGGCCTGAATACCAATGCTACATATATTAACTTTTTACAATACCAGTATCATTATTTCTATTGGTATTGGAGCATCTAACAAATATGTATATTAGGAATGGTACTAGTATTTACTTTTTACAACTCTGGCTGTATGTTTTGACAGTGTGCAATAAGTTTTACAAGTAAACTAAAGTTGTTACATCACGTGGCAGTTGTAATTGTATTTTTATTTTGTCGTCGATGAACTAAAAGCGTTTTTAAATCAGAAAAGTGGAAATTGTACGCGACTTAAATGAAAGAGATCGATTTTTACAAAAAAGAAATATCAAAATTAAGATTTTTTAATAATGTTTTTAGTTCACCTTATATACAATAAGTTGATGAGCTGCTTCTCTAAATTACTTAACATTTTATTTTAAAAAATTGCTTCGATTTCTAGTTGCTAATTACTTTCGAAAGCGTGTTCAAAAAGCCGCTTTAATTTCAATTATTTGGGAGAAATATTACAGTTTCCCAAACGGCATTCAATGCAATGAAATGGAGGATTGCACATCACCAGAGCGATACATGTATGATAATCATCGATAAAAGTTTCTTCTCCTACGATCATCACCTTAAAATTTTGATGTATGATGCACACGCAAACCGAATGTGTTCCGGACGCTCTAGCCAATATGAAATTTTTAGGTCGCAACAACGCAAATTCCGAAAATCCCATCTGCATATTTGAATATACTTCTTTAAGGATAGGTTCTTGTCGAGCAATTTCAAAACTTCAAATTTTTATTTTTTGCATATTTTAAATCTTTATAGTGTCTAGAATAAGCCTCTAAAACGATTTCACGAAGTTCGGGAAAATGCAAAAGTTACAGCCGATTTAGTGCAAACGCGTCCCGGCCGAAAATCATGCCTACGCGTTCCGGCCACAGGCAGATGTAGTTACGAGCACCGCGCTGCATTGTTTGCTCACCAGTTATAAAAATTCTTTCATATGTTCTTTTTGAACGAAATAATGCTCCTTCAATATAGTAATAGCAGTTTCACGAGGAAGAGGAAGAATTGCTCTATGGTCCAAGAATAGCTTACTAGCTGTAAGAAACAAAATTTATCATTCAAAATGCACAAAATATTCACATGACCCGAGCGAATATTCAAAACCAAAATAAAAAGAAACTGTTACTGAACTCGAGCAACGTAAGAAATATTAAAATTTCTTAACACGATCGGCGTTTCTAATAAAGAGAAGTTAAGCTCCTTTGGCTCGTTATCAACAGCAGCACCAAAAGAAAAGTTAACCCTTTGGTGCTGCTCTTGATAACGAGAAAAAGCAGCTTAACTTTTCTTTATTAGAAACGCCGATCGTGTTAAGAAATTTTAATATTTCTTACGTTGCTCGAGTTCAGAAACAGTTTGTTTTTATTATGGTTTTAAAAATTATCTTTTTTCTCACTTTTTTTCTTTGTCAAACTTTAAACGCGTTTTTCTCAAAACCATGTTTTCAGAGTTGCAGTGAAACCGTTCTACTGATTGAACTTAAGTAAATGAACTAATAGTTGAAAAAGTCGAATTATATATTATTTACCTTTTTTTGTGAGAAAAAAAATTCATTCCATTTTTTTCCATTTTTTTTTTATTTGATAGTATAACTCTTCAGATGGGCGGTGGGGTGTGGGCTTAGCGTCAATCCTAATAAGACCGAGGTGGTCATCTTTACTAGGAAATATAAAATTCCTCCCGTTGACCCTCTGTATCTGAATGGCATTCGCCTTGACTTTACCGAGGTGGGAAATGGGGATTTCAACCCAAGTTGACTCACTGGCTCTATGTTGCAGTCATTATGCCAATCCTGCTTTATGGCGTGGTTGTCTGGTGGCCATCACTGGAAAAGGCCACTTACCTCAACGTTTTGAGGAAGGTGCAAAGATCGGCCTGCATCTGTATCACCGAAGCGCTACGGACCACCCCTAATGATGCTCTGGAGATACTTCTACACTTACTTCCATTAGATCTGATGGGCAAACAGATGGCTGCTAACAAAGCTGTCAGACTTACAGCCACATCTCAATGGTCCAATACTAGAGTTGGGCACTCCACAATTCTGGACTCCTTTCCGCTCCAAGTGGGGCATCTTGACTATACCACTTCCAGCTACTCCTTTGTCAGGCGTTTCTTACTGACCATTCCAACCAGGCTTGACTGGGATGGGTACACCTTTCCCTGTGATGAATCCATTCAAATTTATACGGATGGCTCTTAATTACAGGGTCGGGTGGGGGTGGTGTTTTCTCAGAGGCATTGAACATTGGCTTATCCTTCCGTCTTCCAGACTACTGTAGTGTGTTTCAGGCGGAGGTTATGGCTGTTCAGGAAGCTTTAAATTGGCTAAAGGGGAACGTAGCTCCAAAGGACATCTGTATCCTTACAGATAGCCAGGCTGCTTTGCTATCCCTAGATTCTGTCCTATCGACATCTAAAACTGTTAATAGCTGTCGCTCACTTTTAAATGAGATGGCTGAACGGGATATTCCAGGTAATTGCGTGGCGGATGAGCTAGCAAGAAGGGGTACCACCCTGGAGATCCAACCGGAAATGACTACTCTTGGAAGGCCCCTGGCAACCTGCAAGATGTTGCTTAACACGAGGGCAATTAACTAAGCGAACCACAGATGGGCAAATGGTACTACGTGCCATACGTCCAGGCAGATCTGGCCTTAGCTGGATCTTAGGCGCTCCAAGGGTCTGCTTTCGAGGGGCAGATCTAACCTTAGAATAGCTATTGGGGTTATCACGGGCCATTGCCCTATTGGCTTACACGCGAAGAGACTGGGTATCTCTCAAACGACTTTTGTAGAAGCTGCATGGACGAGGAACAGGACGAAACTGTTCTCCACTACCTCTGCCGGTGCCCTGCACTGGCACGCAGGCGAAAGTCCTTCTTGGATAACTATTTCTTTGATAGTCTCTGTGATCTGGCGGCGATTGACGTTGCAGATCTTTAGCGCTTCATTGACAGCTCCGGATGGTTCCAATGAGGAGGTGGAGGGAATTCTTTGGATTCCGTGGCATGACAACGGGCCTTTTGAGGTCTAAGTGTGCCCTTTAAGGCAGCCACATAAACCTAAACCTAAACCTAAAACAACTCTTCAAGAGTATCTAGTTAAAATTTGAGGTCGATTGGAGCAAAACTGCCGGAGATACAGTGCCTCGGCTTTCCCTCAATTCGACCTATCCTGTATACAAAAGAACAGTGTTAAAACTTTAAACTCGTTTTTCTCAGATTTAGTTTTTTCAAAGTCAGTAATCACTCTAACTCAAAAACTACTCATCCGATACTTCTCAAACACTTCTTTTATACATAAATTACGAGGTAAAAGCGTCGAGATTTTGTAGTTTTTATTATTATTATTAACTTTACAACAACAAATTTGCAGATTTTTATCAATAAATTTTCATAAATTCAAAAAATTCGTCTTTTTTTACTTCTAAAAAGTGAAAAATCAACAAAATGAACAAAATCTCGACGTTGTCACCTCGAGAAACTCATAAACTAACGAAATATTTTCGGTTCTTTGTCAACAGATGATCCAGTAATGAGTTATGATGATTCACCGCAAAGCAAAATTAATGTTTTTTTTGTTTATACGAAGATTTCCGGTCAATCGCTCAATTCACAATATTTTTATCCAAAAATTTAACAGAAGACTCTTGAATTTTGTACCCCCACCCACCCACCCACCCTTAAGTCCTTTTCAGTTGGTTTGGGAATTTTTATATTAAAAGGATTGCAGCACTTCACTACAAATGTTCACTCTTATCACAATTTTAAAATTATGTTCTAGTTTTTTCTGTCGTCTTTATTAAGGATCGATATATGCATTTTTTGTGATCCTCTAATATCTATATGAGTTTTTCCTGCAATTCTATGAGGTTAAGAGATTGGGCTAGGTACCATAAAAAAAGCTGTCATTTAGTATTAATTAGGCTAAATTAGAATATTGGGAAGGAAAACCCATGTATATAGGTAAGTAGAGTAATTTAAAAAGTTATGAATTAAACCATACAAATATACACTATGCATTTCTAAACTTATTTTTGCTTTATATATCGTTCCTTCCTTATAATTTTAATCACCAACGCCTCAGGTAGGTATTATGATTAATACTTAACACCCCATTCAAATAAGAGTATTTTTTCGGTTTTGTTCACTAAAATATTTGTGGCTAATGAATCCATAGAGATCTCAAATTGAAATTTCTACAGATTATAACTTAAAAATATGAAATAATCTAAAAATCATTGTATAGCCCAAGGAATTTTTCAAGGATAAAGAATATTACCATTATCGTTATTATCTTTTTGGTGAAAAATATTTCCGAAGATACACAATTAGCGAAATTTTTGCAAAATGTTTCACTTCATAACTCATATAAGGCAACCAACTTATCGACTTTAAGCTAAATCGGTGAGATCGCTGCAGAAAGTTGTTTCGGAGCTTGTCGACGTATCGTGGAGTGATCCATAAATGCTATAATTATAAGTAAAAGATACAATGGTTAGAGACTTACTGGGTCTTAAATTTTCTGCTGTATTGATATGCCCACCCGCTGCCACGTGATACCATCTGATGAGATTTCCTTTTCGATGTAATATTTTAGGTAAACAAACTAAGGACTCATAGAACGTCTGCAATCTTAAAAGTTTTGCAATTTTATTGAAATTTAATATACCAAAATTTTGCATAGACATTGAATATTGCAGGAATTACCTTTCTGCTGCTTTCTCGGAGGTCGGCACTTTCTTTGCCCCTTTGCACTTTTGAGATTCAAAAAGTTTTGTGTCTTGACCGCTGAGATATATTTAAATGGACTGACTTATAAGCTATCTCATAAGGGTACAATTTTACTTTTAGTGGAGGAAAACCATTTTTAATTTCCAATGTTTACTTGGAATTTGCAGCAGAATAAAATAACCATATATGCACTAAGTTACATATTTTATTTTAATCTTTTATATTTTTGTAAGGAACATGTAAAAATAATTGGAATTACTGATGTAAAAATTAGCGTTTAAATACCAAATATACTATGTTTTATTATTTTTCTGGATATGATGAATTGTCTTTCCGTATATAGATAAAAATAAATGTATGTACGCATTTCATTTCTCAAATTAATGTTACTCTTAATTTTTCCTTTGGCGTGATTAATAGAATTAACCCTTTTAACTCAGTTCACCTATACACCAGAATATAACAACACAGGGTGTTTCAGATCTGACGTTCCAGAATCAGTGGGGTGATAGATCTCAGCTAGACAAACAAAAAATTGTACGGCAAGGGGGGGGGGGCAATCTCAACCGCTTGGGAGTTACAGGGTGATTCAAAATTTCAGTTTTTAATGGTATGCACATTACTCTTCTATTTTTAACTTCTGATCTACCCAATGCAGCGACATCAAACAAACGGTAAAAAACTACCATCCTAAACTACTCCTACCTTGCAGGTACAGTTACTTCCAAAAATGAAAAAAAATGGAATGCGATTACCAAAAATTCAGTATTTTCCCAAATATTCTCCGAAATTAATGTAATTAACACACCTTTGTTTTATTTTTATTAGATTTCCCATCTTATTACCATTCCAAAAAGGTACAACAGGGTGTAGTAATTTATAAGTAGAAATCTTATCGGGAAATATTTGAAAATCTGCAATTTAAAGAAACTAAACTCATATTAACTCTAAAATCCTTTTTATTAAATTTAAAACATATTAAAATTAATCTTAGTAAATTACAAAAGCCACTTCGGGTGCTTACCAACAATCTCCGTCTAAGTCCCTGTTTAAGGCGTATTGCAGCCAGTCTCTCCCGTATTTTCGTCGCTGCATTCCCAATTCGGCTAACTAAACCCTCCCTAGTATTAACAGGTCTTGAATAAACTTCATCATTCATTGTTCTAAGGGTAAGGTCTGGAGATCTAACAGGCCAAAGAATCGGTGCACCTCGCCCAATCCACCGATTAGGTCATTTTTCACTTAATATTGCCTTCACAATGTTAGCAGTATGCGCTGGTGCTTCATCGTGTTGTTTAAACATGTCCGTTCGATTATGCACAGGGATCTTCTCTATTAGATCTGGCAGTGTATTCTCCGAAAAACTCCGCATAAATTTGACTGTTGAGCACTTGCGGTAAAATGAATTGTCCTACCAAATGGTTGCCGACGATACCATTCCAAACATTGACACTGAATTTCTGCTGGAATGAGGTCACCCTCCTCTTATGTGGATTAGTATCCGACTAGGTATGAAGGTTATGGAAGTTTGTGATACCATACCGGGTGAATTGATATTCATCCGTCCACAGAATTCGGTCCAGAAACGCCATGTTGTCAATGTCGCGTTCCAGAAGCCAAGTGCAAAATAGAGTAGTTAGGAAGGAAATCAAACTATTATTTTATGTTACCTGTGTCTGTCCTCTGAGTATATAAGTATGAAGCTGCAAATATTTTTTTTTTATTACATAATTGAACTTTTATTGTGGTACTGACCTGAGGGGAACACAAATCCTGGGTCCATGGGGATAGCGAACCCTAGTCTAAGGAAATTCCAACTTTGTTGACACTTTCCTGAAATTAAAATTAATAAATCTGCAATGAAATTATTTGGTGGACACACGAAGACACGCATGTTGAGACCTAACGAATGTCAATGGATAAATTTATACAAAAGTCTAAGTCGAATTATTAACCAACCGGATTGATTGGCAACGATATATCCCTGCGATTAACGTGCTGACTAGAAGATAGAATAAGACCTGAAAGATAGAATAAGATTAGCTCAACTTAATTTTATTTCATTTCGATGCAATAAGTTAGGAACATTAGTATAAAGATTTGAATTATGTACATTACATTATTTTAAGTTAAGTTAGACAACTAGGGGAGAAGTAGTCGAAATTAAGGATTATTAGATTAAGGAAAATGAAGCTGAAGTTATTATTCTAAGTTAGGAATTAAATAAGGAAGTATATATATTAAATTATATTATATATTGTAAGTTAGGGTAGGTTTATTTAAACTTAAGTTAGACAATTAGTGGGATAAGTTGTTGAAATTTAGGATTTGGTTAAGAAAAATGAAGTTAAAGTTAATATGAATTAGGTTGCTGGAATCAAGAATTAAATAAGGAAGATAATGAATTATTTTATAGACTATAAGAAATGAAACAAAACTAGTTCTAAGATACGTACTTGTGGTCGAAAAGATGTAAAATCCCACGGGCTTTCGCATAGGGTGTTTTGCTTTCCAATACCTGAAAATAAGTGGCGGTTAGCATTTGTCACATTTAAAAAGTAACTTAACATATTTGGAAGAACTTACCTTTTTTGAATCTCCTTCTGATCGAAACAAAAGAACACACAAAACACTTAACCTCACCGAGACGAAAGCAGAAAAAATTGTCACTAACTTTAATTGCCGGATAAAATAAGCGATTTTTCTGGGTTGTCCGTAACCCATTAATTAATTCGGAGGCAAATAAATCTGTATTGAAAATATTCAAAACACGTGAAACGAAATGTCAACAGAAACTTTTTGAGGAAAATTAAAAGTTATGGAGCCGAAAAAAAATTTTCTGATATGCAGAAAACAAAACCCTTATCCTAAAGATAAAATTAAACCAAAAATATCGAATTTAATATTTACAAAATGAACCGATTCAATAAAATGTCAACCGATTGGGAAGAAACTATGGAGATTTTACGGAAAAAAAAAAATGTCTATATAACCAACTGCTTTGGTAGGCGAAGCGGGAAGTCCAGTGGTAAAACTTTCGAGGAGAAAACGTTTAAAAACAAAAAAATTTCAAGTGAAGGAGTTTGTGAAGTAGTGAATTTGAAGAATTCTGAGGCAGCTGGGAAAAGGAAAATTGAAGTTCGTGAGGACCGAAAAGGAGGCTATAACTAAAGTGCAGGGAACGACAAAGAAAGGAAGGAAAGGATAAAAAGTTAAGTTTTATTTTGTTTTATTTTCACTTTATATTTGTTTGATTAGATTTCCTTTTTTTTGTGGCAAATGCTGATAACGTGCGTAGAAGGTTGCATTATTTATTTACGGATTGTTTTTATTCTCGTTCATGCGCGGCCTAGAGGTTTAAAGAGAAGTAGTGACGTAAAATAGAATATTATATAATAAAATTTAAGTGAAAGTGGAAGCATCTCTCTTTTATTTATATTCATGCTTTTGGTGACATTGTCGTGGCGCCCAATATTTTTATTGCACTCACCCCTTTCGCCATTGAGCTAGCAACTTATTTATGTGCTCAAAGGGAGCATATAACAAAACACGATCTTGCACACTAATAATACATACGCATAGTATGCATTGTGTTGTGCGATATCAACTTTAAATTGTTATTGTCAGATAACCAAACAAGCTACAAAATTTCTGATTACACCATAAGAAAATTTGAAGTTTTCTCCGCTTATGATGTCAATACACCGCTAAGAGTTTTCTTGAAATTAAAATTTTCCTTTCTGGTCGAAAATTTCAAGTGTAAAATAAATATCGATAAATTTTTGTTTCTTAATTGTTGCTAAAATATCGCATTTTCCTTAATTGTTTTTTAACAGTTGCCTTCCTCACAGTTTACAGAATGAATTGATACCACATTTTGTTCAAATCGGTTGAAAAATAAGGAAAAAATCGCAGTGTAAACAACTGCTTGCATTGCAATTTGTCAGATTCCTCCGAACAGATCCCATTCAATTCGGATGTTTCGCAGATAGCACGTTTTCGTCTGTATACGGAAGAATTATTGCTGCTGCAGTGGAAGACCTCCATGTCGTTTCAATGCAATGGGATTATTTCGTACGTAAACGTCCCTATTCGGACGAAGAAAATTCGTATGAAAACGCTTCCCAAAGGACGGGCAGCCTGACACGTGTGAGCCGACTTGGGGTATAAAAATCAGTTAATGATTCTAAGAAAGAACGCGTTACAAAACAAGTAATTAAAATTTTTTTTTATAGATTTAAATACCTATTTCTGTTAAAATAATTTGTACATTTTCTTTTTAAATTATATTATTTAATATTTTAACATATTCGTATAGATAAGTACCTACTTTTATTTTCTTTAAACTTTACTCGTAATAAAAAAAACATTATAATTTTTACTATATACATTTCTAAAATTTGGTGGCTCACAAAAATGCCGCGGTACAATAGTTTAGAATCACTGCTCTAAACATCTAAAGGAGACTGGTCATAATTGCCGCTTAGAAAATATAAAATTAATTAAAAATCTTCAAGGAGGGAAAGTCTTGGACAAATTTGTAATCCGAAAAGCGAAAGAAGAAACACCTCATAAATTACCAACTCGATTTTAGAGATACTATCTCGCTACTTGACCCAGTTCTATCAAAACGATAGTTTTCAATTTTAGTTTGAAATATTTCAGTTACCAGTTAGGATTTAAGTTAGTCTTGATAATACCCTCACACGGTATACGGCTCAAGAAATTTTGTATAATTGACGTATTTTATTAAAATAAACTGTGGAAAATTTCAAAAATAATTGGTTTAAACAAAATTAGTATTCAAAGATGTAATATTTTCACCAAGTGCTAACTAAATACTCTTTTAAGAATATTTCTGGGATATTTTTACAAAATTCATATGGTATTCTATCTAGACCGGGTGCTTTATTGTCCTTACACTTATTGAGAATCCTTTGTGAATCCACCATTTGAAAAGGCATATCCTGATATCTTGAATGAGGGGGCTGCATATAAGAACTGATGGCACCTTGTCAAGAGGGATAGCAGAGTCTGAAAATATTTCTTCAATATTAATAGAAGTTAGTTAGAACTTTGCAAGCCATCACAAGTGTATCCAATGACTTCTAAAACGAGTTATTTTTTCGCAAACTTCTAATAAGAATATTTCGTGAACTGTTACATAGAGATCGCCAAGCATATATAATATAAATTGTCTGGATCGGTGATTAAAAATTTTACTGGATTAACATCTAGTTTTCGGATTCGTGCGAAAGCGTCCAGCAGCCAAAGAAAAAAGATGCTGCTACTGAGGAAGAGCTAGAGGAGTTTAGTATTGTTTTATCAGAAACGATGATCGTGTTTTAAAAAGTTATTTTTTGTTTATATATAAATTATGTTTTTTTAAACTTAATTAGGGTGAAGTCACCTAATGTAATAATTAACTTTAGTTTTTTTTAAAATCTCAATTCAGTTTATTTGCTTACTTCCATATATGCTTTAGTTGTTGCCAAATTACAAATTAACTAATGTGAGAGAAATATCAAAAATTCTAATTTTCTTAACACTCGAATGCTTCTGTTAATTAACATGAAAAAGTTTAGTTTGGTACTATATTTTTGTTTCTTAAAGGAAAAAGATTGATACGAAACATTATATATATATATATATATATATATATATATATATATATATATATATATATATATATATATATATATATATATATATATATATATATATATATATATTCTATTCCTATTTGCGAACAAACCAGGCATTCCAATAAGATATCTTTCCGATGTCTTAAAACTTTTAAAATTACTGAACTTCTTGAAGAAACTAAATTACTCCCTTGGAACCATATTTACTATTTATGTGATGTTAATGAACAAGTTACGTAGTTTAATCGCATGATTTCATATTTGTACGATAAATACGTTCCTTTGAAAACTGTTAGACCGCGATTTAAATCACCTTGGATGACCTCGTATATAGAATCACTAATGGTTGAACGAAATTATGGTTATTATCGTTGGAAAAAATATAGATGTGCGGAACTTAAAAATAATTTCAAATATTTGCGTAATAAGGTAACATGTGAAATACGGAATGCCAAAAAAGAATTTTGTAAACATAAATTAGACGCTAAACTTCCGTCGCGTAAACTCTGGAAATATATTAAGAATCTGAATTTTTTCGATCAAGTTGAAAGGAGCTGTCAAATTTCAGCAGATGAATTAAATGACTACTTCTCTAAAGTAACTTTACCTAAATCTTCAAGTAATGTCCTCCCCAATTCCCTGATAGATGATTACGACGGAAATTTCTCATTCTCTAATGTCAGTATCTCTGAAATTGTCATGGCACTTAAATCCTTGAAATCGAACGCTATCGGAATGGATAATATTGACTTAAAATTCATAAAAATAATTCTCCCTGAAATTATTTCCCCGCTTAGTTTCATTATTAATACCTCAATTACTAAAAGCGTGTTTCCTGCTGACTGGAAAATTGCCAAAGTGATACCTGTCAAAAAATTACCCAAAGCTTGCAATCCCTGTGATTATAGACCGATCAGTGTACTCCCTGTTTTGTCCAAGGTCATTGAAAGACTGCTATTAAATCAATTAAATGATTATATTAGCACTAAACACCTTCTGGCTGATGAGCAATCCGGGTTTCGTTTAGGACATAGTACTGCTACTTCCCTCTTGCATTTGGTCGAAGTAATTAGGAAAAATATAGAAGTTAGAAGACCAACGTTGCTTTGCCTCCTTGATTTCACTAAGGCATTTGATAGTGTAGACTTTATAATTTTATGTGATAAGCTGAAGCACCAATTTAATTTTTGCAGTTCAACGGTCAAGTATATATATTCATACCTTACTGATCGTAATCAGGTGGTAAAAGTGGGTGACGAATTGTCTGTCAGTAGGCCACTTTTTTCTGGAGTACCGCAAGGCTCGATCTTGGGCCCTCTACTATTCAGCTTATATATAAATGATCTAGTCAATATCCCCGAGTATTGTTCCGTTCAGCTTTATGCTGATGACGTTCAAATGCTTCTGCCAATGCAACTGGACAACTTTGCTTCTGCCGTCACCAAGTTCAATTCCGATTTATCATTGGTTTCTCACTGGGCCATTAAAAACAAATTACTGCTAAATCCAAAAAAAAACGCAAGCAATAATTTTATATAAAAATATTATTGATTACTCACAAGCACCCTTACTGATCTTGAGTGGATTGCCTATTGCCTATTCGGAGACTGCTCGAATCCTGGGTGTTCTTTTTGACAGAAATCTTAGTTGGAATAAATATATTGATTCCGTGGTGAATAAGGTCTACGGTGGGTTGAGGAATCTTTGGATACATTCTGCTTATACACCTCGTGATGTTCGAATCCAGCTTGTTAAATCCTTACTACTACCTATTATTACATATGCTGATGTGATATTTTGCAATCTTAATGCTATTTGTCGTTCTAAACTTAATGTAGCATACAATTCTTGTGCTAGGTATGTGTATGGCCTGAGACGTTTTGACCATGTTGCGGAATTCGCTGCAACTATTCTTGGATGCACATTAAATAACTATTTATTGTTTAGAATATCATTGATGATGTTTAAAATCGTTAATTATCTGAGTCCAGTTTATCTGTCTAACTGCATAATTCCTTTAGCCTCGAGACGTACTAGCAAACTTTTGATTCCTCGCCACAATACTCACTTTAGTACTACATGTTTTTTCGTCCATGGTATAAAAATCTGGAATAGTTTACCTCTTGAGATACGCATGCTGCGATCCGCTGGCGGCTTTAAGAAGGCTTCTTTTGACTACTTTGCTAAGATGTAGCAGTTGACATACAGATACCTCTTTTCGAGTCTTTCTTATTTTTCTCTTTTACAATAAATTTATTAACTTTAATCTTTGCTTATTTTGCTAAATGTATTAATAATATGCTTTTCTTTCTTTACTTTTCTTTTGTTCCATATTTTTATTTTATATTTTATTTTACTTTCTTTTCTAAACGTCTATAAAGAATTTTGAATTTGTACCTTATTCTTAAGCTTAGTTTTTGTTCTATAATTAATAAGTAATTGGAGTTTGCACATAATCACGATATTTATACTCAATTGTGCTATATTAAATAAAGTATTATTATTATTATTATTATATATATATATATATTTTAACTTTTCTAGGTCTTAGCTAACTTGCTAGCGTACTTACATGTTACTACAATTATATATGTATATATATATACATTATTTGTTTGTTAAGTAAGAGTGTGTAATACAACAGGATTTGTAGAGGTACAACAACTCACTCTAAACTTAGTTGAAGCATTTTCGAAGATCTATCGTATGATTTTATTTTTGTTATTTCGTGCAATTTCTTCGTTGAATAATGCCAAGGTAAATTAATCATTATCATTATCATGGTCGCCACCCACTCTTGGGTATAAAAGCTACCCTTACATCCTTCCATGGATTGGGGATATAGCTGAGTTGATAGCTAGCCCTAAATATTTTTGTGAGTGTTGGCAACAGTTCATCTAAACCCTGCTGCAGAAGAGCTGGGAAGATGCCGTCCTAACCGGGAGATTTGTAGGCTTTAAAGGCTGTGAAGATTTTACCCGAGGTGCTCCTCAATCTGCGTGTTAACCCACCGCGCACATTGAGTAATTGAGTTCCTCTGTTTTCTTCTGGCATTGAACACTCAGGGAAGTGTGTTTCCAAGAGTAATTTCAGTATTTCCTCAGAGTCAGTGGTGTAAGATCCATTAGTCCTCTGGAGGAGGCCTATGCCGTTGGAGTGATCTTTTAAGAGTACTCTTTGGAGGCGTGCTGTTGCAGATAGATTGTCAATCTCCTCACAGAACTTCCTCCAGGTATTCCTCTTGGACCTCCTTAATTCATTGTTGTACTCAGTCAGGGCCTGCTTGTAATCGTCCCAGGCTCCTGAGCGCTTGGCTTTATTGAAGAGTTTTCTTGATTTAGCTCTTAGTTTGCTTAGTGTACTGTTCCACCAAGGCCACATCTCATTGTCAAGGTAAATCCCTAAATACTTTACTTCCGAAGACCACGCCACACGCTATAGCTATCTGGTTGAACTTTCACCCAACGACACATAAAAATATCTATCTGTTAAATAGTTTGAATAATTTAATTTCTAGTGGAAAGTTAAGCGTTATCATTTTGTAGAGTAAGCCTCGATGCCAAACGGAATCGAAAGCCTTCTGTACATCGAGGAAAACAGCACCAGTTTACATTGAAAATTTCATTTTTGTTTGAGGAAGAATGTTGTTAGTGTGAGTCTGTGAATGTTTTGAATCTAATTTTTACTAAACATATACAAATTTAAACTTCTTTTCTGGAAAATATTATGTAAGAAAGTTTGGTATTTCTTTTACTACTACTATATTATTATATAATGATACGTATCTACATATTAAAAAGCAAAATTTAATGGCAGTGTCTATTTAACACCCTCAAATTGCCGTGTAATTTCCGTGTAAACGGAAGTACACAGAAATACATGAAAAGTACACAGAAATACACGGAAATTACACGAACATAACTGGGAAGTACACGGAAAAAACATGGAAGTATACGAAAGTACACCAAAGTACACGGAAATAACTCAGAAGTACACGGAAAGTACACGGAAAGTATTTCAGTGTAATTTTCGTGTACTTTCCGTGTACTTTTCCTGTAGTTTCCGTGTATTTCGGTGTACTTTCAGTGTACACGGAAATTACATGGCAATTTGAGGGTGGTAAATAGACACTGCCAAATTTAATGTAATTTTTTTGAGAATTTGAGCGATGTCTCTCCGGGAAGCTTAATCTCCGGGATTTCTTTCTCCGGGATTTTGTATTCGGGGATTTTGTGTTCCAAAATTCTGTAATTCATTTTGCATTCCTCGATTTTGTAATTTTAAGATTGCGAAATATTCTATTTCGGGATTTAGTTACCATAATATAAATAGTTCAGATTATTTTTATTATATACCTGTATATATTAAAGTAGCTTCAGTTAGATGTGCCCAATTAAAAAAACAATAGTTTCTATTAAAGCGAACGTCTCTGAAAAAAATGTCGAAATTACGTGAAAAAACGACTTATTTCGGGCTGAAAAAGTAGTAAACAATAATAATAAAAAAAATAAAGAAATAAATGTAAAATTTGAGTTTATCGGATTTAATCTGACGGAGTTTACTGTCAACCAGTTCCGAAAATGTAATTGTAAGAAAAACCTGTTTAAAGTGTAAGGTTTACGTCATTTGCATGTACATATATACGTTTTGTTATTTTCATAATTTAATATTCTAGTAGGATATTCTCTGTAGTTCAAACTTTTGAAAAATATTTAAAAAAATTTCGATTTTTTAAAATCCATTTTACCCAACATTTTCGAGTAAAAAATCCTTAAAGTTCCCAAAAATTCATTTCTTCGCTCGAAAATCTAACAATTTGACGTTTTCAAAAAATAGTTTGTGACAAAAGTCGTTCACTTTTACCAAAAGAATTGGAATTTGCAATATAAAACATCGGTTTCCATTTAAAAAACCAAATTTAACCTTGAAAAATCCCCAAAAAGGTAATTTCAAAGTTACCATCAGATGTCCCCTCCGAACCCTACAACTTTTGTCCCAAATATTTTTCTTCATTCCACTTAGTTTTCGAGAAAAATTGGAATGCATCGATTAAAATGGCCCACCCTGTATTCATATTCTGGTTTTGAGATGAAAGTAATTAATATTCATATAACCGATAATATTGAGTAAAATGTTGATTCTACATTTTTTTTCTTTGACAAATGATAGAGTATTCAATATCATATTTATTAGTTTCAAAAATTCTACTCGGCTTCTTCAAAGATCTGACACTTCTCCACATGTTGTATATGAGTAACTCGATAAATATGTTGTAAAAGTAAAATTCTTATTAATAAACAAAATTAAAATAGACAAAAAACATTAAAAACAATAATATAGAAAATATATAAAGGAAAGTCTGTAGAGTCTGCTCTGCATTCTCTCTTGCGCACTATAGAGAAATCCCTTGATTGCAAGGAGTTCACTCTGGTGGCCTTTATGAACATTGAGGGAGCTTTTAACAATATTAGCCTGGGGCAATCATGGATGCACTCGCTTCTCTGGGTGTGAATGCCAACCTTATGTCGCTGATCGGGCAGATGCTTCATGCCAGGACTATCAGCTGGCTGGGAGAGGCTCTTGCTACCAGGACTGTGAGTACGGGCACACCGCAATGTGGGCACTTGTCTCCTCTTCTTTGGAATCTCATGGTGAATAAATTGTTTCTAATCCTGGAAGGGGTGGGCTGTGGAATTTTTGCATGTTTGCACCCGCGAACGACATCGCTATAGCTATCTCGGGAAAATTCCTGCTTGATTTAAGCGATCTTATGCAGAATGCCCTCACTAAGCTCACCAATTAGGCTAGGGGGTGTGGGATTAGCGTTAATCCTAACAAGACCGAGATGGTCATCTTAACTATTAAATATAAAATTCCTCATGTTGACCCTCTGTATCTGAATGGCACCTTTTACCGAGGCAGAGTTCACGGCTATTCAAGAAGCCTTGTTTTGGTTGAAAGGTAACGAAGTTCCTGTAAAAGACATCTGTATCCTTACAGATAGCCAGGCTGCTTTGTTATCCCTTGATTCTGTCCTATCGACGTCTAGGACTGTTAATAGCTGTCGCTCACACTTAAATGAGTTGGCTGAGCGGAAACAATTTCACCTGTGCTGGGTCCCGGAGCACAGGGATATTTCAGGAAACTGCATGGCAGACGAGCTTGCTAGACGTGGTACCACCCTGGAGATCCAGCCGGATAAGACTACTCATGGTAGGCCTCTGGCAATCAACCCAGCTAACTATAGATGGGCAAACGGCACTACGTGCCATACGTTTAGACAGATCTGGCCTAAGCTGGATGTGAGGCGCTCCAAGTGTCTGATTTCGAGGGGCAGATCTGACCTTGGTATAATTACTGGGGTCATCACAGGTCATTGGCTTATTGGCTTACACGTGAAGAGACTGGGTATCCTCTCAAATGACTTTTATAGAAGCTGTATGGACGAGGAGGAGGAGGAAACTATTTCCACTTCCTTTGCCGGTCTTTTTCGGGTGATTATTACCTCAATAGTATTGGCGATCTGTAGGCGATTGACGTTGCAGATCTCTGGCGCTTCATTGATAGCTCCGGATGGTTCCAGTGAGGAGGTGGTGGGAATTCTTTTTTGTAAAAGGATTTATGACGTCTGGCAATACTGACCGAAAACGTCGCCAAAATATTTAAAAGCATATGAATTACAGGGTTCATAGCGATATCACAGATATCTAAAACCTTTACAGTGGTATTTGGAGGCAGACTTCCTTCTTCGGTTTCACGTTTTCATTTCGCAGTATACAATTCGTTGCTTTCGAGACATTAGTTAACAAATATTTTCTTCCTTGCAAATTCTTTAGTTTTTTATTTAAAAAATTCGAATTATGAAATTAAAAAATTATTATTTACAAGTTCTGGGACTACCTGTTTAGCAGCTTATACAGGGTGTTTCAGATCTGACGTGCCAAAATGAGTGGGGTGATAGATCTCACCTAGCCAAACAAAAAATTGTATCTTTCCAATCTGTCAACAAACTGGATCTCACTACTACCACTGCATGTACAGTCACGGCCAAAATTGAAAAAAAATGTTTTGAAATTACCAAAATTTCAGAATTTTCTCAAATTTTCTCCGAAATTTATGTAATTAGTATACCTCTTTTTTATTTAATTGGATTGCCTGTCTTATTACCTTTCCAAAAAGGTGCAACATGTCCACGTAGGGAAAGTATTTAACAATTTATACGTAGAAATCCTATCGGAGAATATTATAAAAATCAACAAATTAAAAAAATTAACCTTATATTAACTCAAAAATTATTTTTATTGAATTTAAAAATAATTACAATAAATCTTGATAAGTAACAAAAGCCGTTAAAAACGTCCACTGCAACTTTCGATGCATTTCAACAACCTCCTTCTAAGTCTAAGGCATATGGCAGCCAGTCTCTCCCGTATTTTCGTCGCTGCATTCAAAATTCGGCCAACTAAATCCTCCCTATTGTTAACTGGGCTTGAATAACCTTCATACTTCATTGTTCCCCATAAGAAAAAGTCCGATGGGGTAAGGTATGGAGATCCAGCAGGCCAAGGAATCGGTGCACCTCGTCCAATCCAGCGGTTAGGAAATTTTTCACTTAGTATTTCCTTCACAATGTTAGCCATATGCGCTGGTATTCCATCGTGTTGGTGAAACATTCACCTAAGATTATCTATAGGGTTCTCCTCTATTAGATCTGGTAGTGTATTGTCAAAAAAGTCCGCATAAAATTCACTATTAAGCACTTGCGGCAAAATAAATGGTCCTACCAAATGGTTGCCGATGCTACCAGCCCAAACATTGACACTAAATCTCTGCTGGAATAAGGTAACCTGTGCCCTCTGTGGGTTAGTGTTCGACCAGCTGTGGAGGTTGTGGAAGTTCCTGATATCATTCCTGGTGAATTGACATTCATCTGTCCACAGAATTCGGTACAGAAACGCCCTATCGTCAATGTCGCGTTCCAGAAGCCAAGTGCTAAATTTCAGTTTTCTCTCGGAGTCTCCTTTCAGTAGTCCTTGGGAAGGGTGATGGTGATATGGACGTAATCTCCCTCGATGAATAACCCTCTAAGCCTTAGATTACAACAATCCCTTTTTTTCATTCTTTCTTCTTTGCTTTTTCCTCTTGAATTTTCAGTCATTTTAAGTATAACTATTATTAATTAATTATAAGCAATTTTAATCGAATTATATAAAATAAATGTAACTAAAGTAAGTAACATATATATTAAGTGAGCCAAATGTCTCTAATATGTTAATCAATAAAGCATTATTATTATTATTAACAATCCCAATCGCCTTTCGACTCGTTTCGTGCTCGTCTCAGAGTCCTGCCTCACGATGGTGATTATTTGCTGCTCGACGTCGGCGGAAGTTCCCGAAGTTTCGGGTCGTGTCTCCATGTCGTGTGGAGTCACACTTCCTGTTTCTCTTAACTTTCGGAAAGTCCGTGTAAATACCCCACTTTGGGTTGCTTGCCAGTCGGGGAATCTCCTTTGATTTTCCCATACAGCCGCTCTCTCTTTTCCGTAATGTAAATGTAAATTTTACCAGTTTTTACTAGCAATAAAACAAAATTACAGTAATATTTTTAAAACTTTTTTGCAGCAATAATTAAAATTAATTACCTGTTAACCCAAAAAAAATATTTTCGACCCTTTATCATAAAAATTTTGTTTACTTAAAGAATTTGCTACCTAAAGTGCAATAAATAATTAGGTAGTAAGAGATTTCTAAAAATGCTGTTTTTCTAATTCTTTGTCTACCTTGACATATTGACATTGGAAAGGTAATAAGACGGGCAATCCAATTAAAATGAAAAAGAAGTATACTAATTACATAAATTTCGGAGAAAATTTGCAAAAATGCTGAAATTTTGGTAATTTCAAAACATTTTTGTCAATTTTGTACCTGCAGTGGTAGTAGTGAGATCAACATTGCTGACATTTTTGGAAAGGTAATTAGGATAGTTGTTTTCTAGCGTTTGTTTGATGTGGCTGTGTTGGATAGATGAAGAGATAAAAATAAAAGAATACCATGAAAAGCTGAAATTTATGAATCACCCTGTAACTTCGAAACGGTTGAGAGCTCCTCCCCCCCCCTACTATACAATTTTTTGTTTGGCTAGGTGAGATCTATCACCCCACTCATTTTGGCATGTCAGATCTGAAACACTCTATATGGATTGGTATACGCCTTTGGAATATCCAAACATACATATTACCTTTTGCAAAACAGCGCATACCTCCAGTTCACCAACATACACTATGCACATACTCCCTTTTTCAAGGCAGGTGAAAAAATATACATAAGCGCTATGGAATAAGTTCGCAATAACTTTTGTGGGTAATTAATCGTAGCGTCAATAATCACCTGATTTTAAATTTTTTTAATCTTTCCATTGGTAGCAGCTACGTGGGAATTTTGTTAATTACACATTTGAAGAAAACGAAAACCTGTTAAAACTAAAATGAGGAAAATGGTTACTCATAACAATATCTGCATTCATATTGATATTATAATAATATAATTGTAAACAAATTTAATTATTTATTTTTAGATAATTTATTCACCATCACATCACATCAAGATGATAAATTTGTAAATTTTAATTATCTTTTAATAAAAACTAGTATAACAATCGTTCAAAGTAGTCAATAATATATTATCCCTTACCCGATCCTCAAATCCTTCAGAGCATCCTTCATTACAATAAGTGTGTCCTGCGACATATTTAACTTTAACAACAGTAACCTTTGGTATTATTAGAAATCAGCCGTTCCTTCACCAATTGCTTGAACATAGAGATTAACTGTCTGTAATCCGAAAAATTGTGTGCATAAACATAAAGTAGCCTCCATATATTTTCACTTTTACTTTCACACATTGGGACATGATCGCATTCTGAATTGTTTCTTTATTTGCTTTCTCCGTGCTTTGATATTGCCAAGAACCAAGAAGTCATTAAAATTCACCGGCGAAACGATAATTCATTTCGTCAACAGATCACCGATCGATCAAATTAAATCGAGGTAAAATTCGAAATGGGTCCGTCTGCGGTCAGAAGATGATCTTCTTAATTTGATTGACATTTGTATTCACTGTGCTGACATAATGACAGCAAACTGTCAACTAGGACGAACTTATTGGCTAAGTGCGGGATTTTATTGTGATCGCGCGTTTTCCACCATGTTCTTCACTGCAGGAATTCGCTAGATCTTTAGTTATGTACTCTACTGGGTAGCGATTTCCACTTCCTTCGGAGCTGATCTTTAAAGATAGTGATGAGCTGATTTGGTGGTAAATGATCTACCAGATGATCCACGATCGTGACGACGTCTACTACATGAAAATCATGGACAGGATCCTCTCGAGAGTACTTATGTTCTAGTTGGGAGTGTTTTTGTCATTGTATTGTATACCGTCCGAACTGAATGAGAGAATTTGAGATACTCACGTCACCAGCGAGGAAGGCTGGTTTACGATTCTTCTGGACATAATAGACCAATTACCTTATCTTTAATCGCGCGTCGATTCTTTATTGCCACGAAATATACTGAATGCTTGCCCGCTAGTAGGTATTCATACGCACAGCGACAGCAGCAAAAAGCCTGATCCGCGTACACATGTCCGCAACCGATCGCACACTTTTTGCTCTCCTCGGCTCAACGACGGATCGTGGCTGTTATTATTTTCGTCATTACTGGATGTATGATTGCCTATTGAATATCCCGCCATATATGCAGAGATGAGTACACCTCTTCTGTCTTCTAGGCAGAAAATATTTATTGGCCTGGTGACAGCTGGATGGTCTGTGTGCGGCTGATCCTTACCCCAGATAATCAGTCCTGCCAATAGGAAGGAGGTCGGTTCCGATGCTTTTCAGCGTTTGAGTTATGTGACTAGAAGGCCAGCGAGCTTCTCGCTCCTTTCATCTATTAAAAATGCCTGCCAATTCACCACCGGCAGTCGTGCGGATTACATACAGTCGGAAAGAACAATTTACGATAAAATATGATATCGCGCGATCATTTAAACTGAACTAGGTTCGCAGGGCTGTATCTCATCTCGACTCGAGTAGCCACAGAGCAGGCCAATTTAATTGTAGATATCACTAGTGACAATAGATGAAATTTATAAACGCTATTAAGGCAAAGGGATAGAAAGAGATTTCTGATGTGATAAAACTCCACGTGAAGATTACCGTCTGTTAAGATACCTTAGAGCCAGCGGGAGAAGTGTGGGAGACCTTTTAGGAGACGATCAGAGCCAGAGTTAGTCTCCCATTATCACTTTACTTGAATATCGATATTTGATCTTATCTCAATGGGGAACGTAACAGACAGGACAATGCCACTATCTACTTGAGTAAATTGAAATCTGTAGTGAAACACTTAACACATGTCATCACATGTACTCGCTGCGCGATGATTTTTCTCCTGAAAGTGCTGTCGTCATCATAGACTTTCTTAGAAATGAATTTCAGCAGGTGTAAAATCGGCTTGCTCTGATTACAGAGTTATTCTCGGTAAGTTGTTTCCTAATGTTGCCACACAAGCTGTTGAGAAACAAAAGTTTCAAATGTCTTTTTCCAGGTTCCCATTCCCACACAAAACTAATTCTCAAAACGCAATAAGAGCACCATTTCTTAATAGTTGCAGATAGACCACTGTGCCTTGTTGTATTGCTAAATCAACAAATCTCCACCCTGCAACTGGCAAGAGGTGATCTTAGCTATGCGTCGAGTTCTAAGAATTTCTATGAGTTTGACTGCAGTTTATTTACCGCCTGCGACAAGTAAAATATATTTTCAGTGTAAAGTTATTCAGATACCTTGATCATAATTGCTGATTTTTTGTTGACTCATAGTGGTCTCATTGAATAAGACGTTATTGAAATTGACAAAACAACTCATGGTTTTCTTATCCTATTTAAGTCCAGAAATATATTACTACATTACCTGAAAAAATGGTCTTCTATGCGTTTAGCTTGATGTTATTAATACTGATTATTCGCCATATGAATTTTAATTATAAATTACTTTATAATTCGAAATAATCGCTTCTGAAAGTTTTTAAATTTATCAGTGCGCATTGCTGTACGCTGATTTTTGAACTACGCTTTCGTGTTTAGTTATTCAAATATTTAAAAAAAAAATTTTGAAAAAGTTTTAAAAATGCTACTTAAAGATTATATTTGCTTAAACCCTGGAAAATTGTAAAGATGTGCATTTTGCAAAAGTTCAATTTGAAAGGGTTGATAAACTTTATTTGCAATTGAATAGAATGTGATGGAAAAAATGAATGTGAAATTACACATAAAAGAAAATTATGAAAAGCTATGCTAACTTAATTGGTTATTCAAATCACTCGTGCACTCAAATACACCTTATCAACTATATATGAACAAAACTGGTGAAGAGCAGAGTTTTCCAATGCAGATTAGCTTGCACGAAAATTATTATACCAAATCGTAACCCACTGGAATAGTCCTTGAAATATATAAATTTCTACAGATTATTTCAATGAGAGACATTCGTCGGTTATTATTATAACTTTCCTTATGGCCTTGCCTTCTTTTAAAATTCCCTGACATAACGTCTTTAAAAATATCTGCCGAGCAAATATATAAAAATATTAAAAGTAATTCACCTCCCATATCGGAGGAGGAAGAAAACCAACAAACATCAAAAATAAAAGAAATAAAAGGAAAACAACATTTAGGACTGAGAAAATCTAAAATTTAAAAAAGTAAAAACCAAAAACAAGAAAGCAAGAGTCCAAAAATCACTAACCAACAGATATAATAACAAAAAAGAATAGAGAAAAAGAAAAAACCCAAAATATAAAACTGAAACTAATTGACGGATTGTACGAACAATTTAATTTAAATTTAAAACAATTAAATAACAAAAACAGGTTACAACAACATTGGACAAGAGACAACAATAATTTTAAGTTTTTATATAATATTCTCTTTACCTGTTTTTAATTTAAGAAAGAAAGAACAACCTTTTACAAAATAATATCAAAAATGTTTAATTATTTATTAATATATATTTACATTGTAGAAAGGCTATGAACCCCTAAGAGTTGTGAGAAAAATGAAAAAAAAAATTTTAAGATGGCAATGTTTTTTTTAAAGACAAATTCAGTCTTAAAAATTCCACAGACACAGAATTATTAATAAATTATTACTTCTGATAGATATACAGAACCAAATTTTGTTCAAGTATGATTTGAACGATTAGAGATTAGGGAATATATCCCTAACCCTATGATATGTAGAAAATGTCAAATTTTAACCCTCGTTCAAAATAATCGCAGACTGAAACAAAAGTATTCAAAAAGTGAGATGAACGAAAAAATCGCACGGAGTCGCATCGCGCTTATGGACAAGCCCTTATGCTGCACGAAAAATGTTTGCAAATCGGAAGTTAAAATATGTGAAACATGCGCTAAGGTCATTCGACGAAAATGGGCTTCCTAATAACTAAATAATAAATAACTAAATGATGTGGAGATCCTTGATCAAGTTTAGAGTCGAAATTCTAAGCTGAAGAGCTCAGCTTAGTTTGAAAGCTATTGTAATAGTCCTGTCGGTAGATGTCTTCTCGGCTGAGGAACTCAAGCAAACCTCATTCAAGGTCAACTATGTTCGCGCAAGTACATCATAGGGCCGGATGTGGCTTAGCCTGGGTCTAACTCCAAACGGGTTAAAAACCCGACGAGGCGGACTGTTGCAGATCCATGAACTCAGAAGGTGGGCCACCTTAGAACCAGTCCCAACCACGTCTGGTGCAGAAAGACTTTTGGGTCGGGGCAGCTCTGGTTTCCGCTTCATCGAGAGGTCAAACCCTGCAACAGTGCGTTGCCATATTCCATAACTGGGAACAGGCTGCAGAATAATCGAGTCGCTCCAGTTCTCCCTTCATAGGGAGAGACACTATCGGTGAATGGATCCTCCATGGCTAGCAAAGAGCCAGGAAAGAGTTTAGTAACAGTGGACACTTAACAAAAGTCCTTGCAAAAGAGGGTAGGACAGAACCTTCAAAACCTAAGAAGACCAAAAGATTCAAAAGTAAAGTCCCATCACACTCTACCAAGGGCAACCGTTAGAGCCGCCCTTAATTTCTGTCATATCAATTTTCATCTTGCAAAAGCTGCATCTGTGCTTAGTGAGAGATTTATGTTGGAGTGGCTGGATGTGGTTCTTATTCCAGGAAGGGTCATGAACAGAATTCAAAACAGGGTAAGTTAATCTATGGTAATAGCAAGTACGGAGCTCATCATACTGCCTTAATGTACAAACCAACGATTAACTTTCTTCCCATTCCAGAACTTTTGACTAGGGGCCTGATTGCGGGCGTAGTGAAGGTGCCGACGTATAGGGCAAATTACTTTCCTGGCGATTCGGACTAACCACAACCTCCGAAGTAACACAATTTTTGTACTTCTTAAACAAGTGAAATACAATTTTCATAACTGGATGCAATGCGAATGCCCACCACACTTTCTGGGGAAGCACCGGTGTTAATAATCGAGGTGAGTACCTATTAGATTATTTCATAAACAATACCAATACACAATACAATACAAATATTAAATCACGGTAAAAAACAGACCTTTATTAACATTGGTTCGCCAAGAATTAATGGACTTATTTGGAGTACAACATACTTAGACGTACCTATAAGATCATAAATATATAAGATTTAATATGGACACTCCTCGTCTGCAGCTGAAGAGCATCTTTAAAATTCAAAAAACATAAACCTTTCGTGTCCTATTATAAAAAAATTTTATTAACAAATAAAAACTTAAAAAACTGCGACGCGTTTCGAATACAAAGTATTCATCATCAAGCGATTACCCAACTGAACTGAAGAGCATCAGAATTCCTCAGCTAGCGAATTGGGATACCTATATGGAGCACATCGCTGATCCTCCCAAGAAGACGTAGCAATAGTCAATTACTCGAAAACAAACTTCAAGCTAAAGTATGAAGGCTTTTCAATAAAACCAAGCACTCAGATGCCTGGGTAGCGATTCTCACACAAATTGGTTGCCTAACCGTTTCAATAAATTAAGCGCATGCCCAAAAAATGTTGTGGCAACAGAAAAATATTTCATAGCAACGAATAAATATGTCAAGTTGAGATGGGCGATACTGTCTCGATATACCGGGGTATCGATACTTTGCTTTCAATACTCGAGGTTTTGTAATCAGTACTTTCAGCCCCCGATACTTCCGATCCTCGATACTTTTCTTTCAATACTTGAAGTATTGACCGCCCCATTATTTTGTGCATGAGTTGAATAATCGCTGTCCGGGACAGTAATACAGTATTAGTATGCAACAGCTAAAAGTATAAACAGTACAACGCCGGCTCAGTGGTATAAGTATTTTGTATTTTCATTTTGTCTGTTGGAGGCGTTGGAAGGTGAGATATTATTATATCACAAATGTTAAAATTCGAAAGCTTTATTCATCTGCTAAAAAGTTCTTGCGAAATTTCAAATTATTCATTTGCTAAAAAGGTATATGATATCAGCCGCTGAGATGCGTCTTGATTTTTGATATTTCTCAACGATGTTGTTGCAAATTGTTTTGCAAAAAAAAAAAAAGATAATAATTGTAATTTATATGCAATTTCCACACCATATATATTTTCTTAAACTTTTTAACCATATGGTTCCAATACTTTTGAGTATCGATAGTTTTTCAACGGTATACTTGTATCTAAGTATCGAAAGATGCGGATATATTGCAATGCCAAGTATCGATACTTTTCGATTCAGTTCTCATCTCTAGCGCATGATCTGTAATTCTCCCATGCCGGTTCCCGGAGCTTGCATCTAAATACTCAGTCGCCTGGCTGGGAGCTGGCGTGTGATTTTGACACTTCATAGCGTTTGGACTGCCATGAGTAAAAATTTTGTAAAACGGTTTGCATTTCCTTCAACCGATTGAACACACACTTGTTAAATTCAAGCTCTACACATTTTTACAATTTTGCGTAATTACAAGGCAACGAAACAACAAATTTCGTGAGAATTCCTACCCTGGAGTGAGTACAAGTGGGCCCTGACAATATACAACAAAGAACTAAGGAAATCCAGACGAAAATTTGAAGGAACTTCTGTGAGAGAATCGACGATCGACCCGTAACAGCGCACCTCCAAACAGTTCTCTAGAAAAATCATTCCAATGGCATCAGCCTGCTACAGAGGACTGATGGTCCATATACTATTGACTTAGAGGGAACATTAAAACTAATTTTGGAAACACATTTCCCCGAGTGCACAGAAATTGAAGAACCTAGTGGGACTCAGTCAATCAGCACGTGTTGCGAATCAAAACGACGACTGAGGATGATCTCTTGGAAAATCTTCAATACTGAGAGAGTAAGGAAGGTTGTCAACTCTTTTAAAGCCTACAAACCTATAGGTGGTGAAAGCATCTTTCCAGTTCTTTTATATACAGCAGGGTATAGATGATCTCTTGCCAATACATATTAAAATCTTTAGAGGCAACTATCAGCTATATCTGGAAATCATGGAGAGAGGTTAGGTTGGCTTTTATTTCTTAGAGTGGAGGGCTCCAGCTACACATCGTGCAATCAATCCCTCGTTTTCTTCTTAAATGATTGATCATGTCATTCGGTATGGTGTAAGCGGACAAATCAACCGTGCTGATATGGTTAATTTGCCCGCTTACCCCAAACACACAGTCTAGTTGCAAAACTATACGGCGATTTGAAAATTCTCGGCCCTACCAAGAAAACAAAGAAAAGAAAATTTAAAAAATATTTTATTTTTTACATATTTTCCATTGTCTCAATACACTTATCCACTCTATGCTCCAGCGCTTCTATGCCGCTCATATAGGCCGATTCCTCCAAGTCGTCAAAAAACCGCTCCGCTTCAGCTATCACCGCTTCGGTTGTGGAAAACTTTCTTCCAGCCAGGTGTTTTTGCAATTTAGGGAACATATCATAGTCCGATGGTGCTATATCAGGCGAATATGGGGGATGGTTTAATACTTTGAAACGGAGTTCATGAAGCTTAGGTATTGCAACAACTGACTTGTGCGCCGGTGCATTATCCTGATGAAAAAGGATTTTGTTTTTAGCCAATCCCGGCCGTTTTTCACAAATTTTTTCAGCTAATTTATCTAACAGGTTAGCGTAGTATGGGCCTGTTATAGTCTGTCCATTGAGAATGTAGTCAATAAAAATAATTCCCTTGTAATCCCAAAACACTGATGCCATCACTTTTCCTGCCAACTTTCGCACCTTGACTTTCTTTGGTGGCGGAGAATCGATATTTTTTCACCGTTTCGACTGTTGTTTTGTCTCAGGACTATAGTGGTGAATCCACGTTTCATCAGTGATTATCAATCTTCTTAAAAGGTCGCTATTATTTCATCGAAACCACACCAGATTCTCTCTTGAGATTTCAACCAGGTTGAGTTTTTGTTCGACGGTCAACAAACGGGGCACCCATCTTGCTGACATCTTTTTCATTCCTACTTCGTTGAATAAAATATGAAACACCCGCTCAGTTGAAATTCCTATAGGGTAACTTATTCCACGCATATTCAATCTTCGGTTTTCTAAAACCATTTTGTGGATTTTGTTGATGATTTCTGGTGTGGTGGCCGTCAACGGCCTTCCACTCCTCGGGTCATGTTCGACGCACTCTCTGCCTTGTTTGAACTAAGCTGCCCACTTTTTTACTGTGGAATACAATGGCGCAGATTCACCTAATGTATTATCCATGACTTCCTTAATTTAGCTTGTCGTCATTTATTTTTTTTTGACGAAATATTTAATCACAGCTCTTATTTTACTTTTTTCCCATTTTCTGGGAGAAAAGCAGATTTGTTCGAACAAAACTCGTAGAAAAATAATTACGCAACCTATCAGAGTGGCACTTGTCATACGATTAAATAGAGAATCAAGCTATCGAATGAGTATAAATTTATTTACATACTACCCTCAAATCTCGGTTAGGCCGAGAACTTTTAAAATCGAAGAAGATGATGTTAATGATAAAATTATTGCTCGGTGCGTATTTCTTGATATTGAAGATACATTTGAGAGCACGTTGTTCACATTCATTGAAGGTGCGGCTTCCGACAGAGCAATCGAACTGCCGAGAGTTCGATGAATTGGAACAATGCTGAGTGGTCGGAACGTCACTGCTAGGCTGTGGTATAAATCAGTAACAGTAAGGTCCACCAGATGATGCCTCCTGGGACGTGTCCTTTCCCCTCTGCTTTGCACACTTATTATTGATGATCTCCTGTTAAGACTGATAAATGCTAGCTACGGATGCCAAGGCTATGCAGTTGATCTTACCATTATTGACAAGCATGACAGAACTATATTTGGAAAGCTTCAAAAATATCTTTAATATTGTACAGTCCTGGTGTCTTTGGGAAGGCCTCAACGTCAACCCTGGCAAAACAACCATAAGCTGAGGTTAGAAAGAAGCTGAGGTTAGAATCTCCTATTCTTGAAGGAACACGAATATAATTCTCAACTGAGGTCAGATATTTAGGTGTGCTTCTTAACCAAGGAGTCACATGGAACCCTAATTCAAATAGAGTTACAAGAAAGGCTATGACTGCACTCTGGTCCTGTCGAAGACTCTTTGTTAAACCTGGGCCCAAAGCCCAAAATAGCCCTATGGGCATATCAACCGATTATAAGACCTTGAATTACCGCAGCTCCTTTATGGTAGCTGAGAACAGTACAACATACACCGCAGTTTGCATTACAAAACCTGCCGAGAACAGCGTTTCTGGGAGTTATGGATGCCATATGCATCTACCCTACTTGAGGCTCTTTTAGACATCGTTCCCTTACATCTTTACCTAAAGAAAGAGGCGGCCTCGAACGCATGTATCTATGGAACAGGTTTCTTTCACCTCCACAAACCGTGCAATCTCTTTGAATTCGTTTATCGACAGGTGACAGCTGATTTGGAAGAACGTGGCTATGGTGGAGCATCATCGAAATTTCTGTAATTGGGCGGATAGCTATAGATTATTTTACTAGTTATGGTCACCATAACTTCGAAATCTACTCCAAGATATGCGCGCCATCATTAACACATCACAATGACTGCACGTCATTTCAGCGAAAAGAGATACTGTCTACTCCGCCACGAATTCACTGCTGCGAAGAGATTCTTTTTTAAAGCCAAGTGGCTTTACGTCTTTTACCAATAGGTCGCACATGTACACCTAAATATTTCAGGCAAGTATTTGTTCATTTTATGCCAAGAAAAGAATCTCTCCTATTTCACTACTGGCTTTTGCTAAAGTTAACCCTAGCGCTTGCCAGTCGCTCGAAGCCCAAATACATCGAGTACGCTCAGTATATGTATACTCGTACGAGACTCTACCAACCCCTTTTCTTGATCAAAAGAGATCATGGCAATTTCCGAACCAGTTTTTTTCATCGTAAGCAAAAATATACTACTAGAAGGATATTGTCGTAGATACCAGAACGCAGTAGGACTGTGACAGGTGTGTTACTGAAGTAGTCACTGAGCGAAGAAGAGCTTTCAGTGTTTTGCAAATTATTTTGTAGTCTACATTGCACAGAGTAAGTGGCCTCCAGTTTCCCATCCTCTGAAGATCTCCTGTTTTAGGTTGCAGATGCGTAACGGATCTCTCCCAACTTCAGGGAAACTCGTTATGTCCAACCACCGCAAAATTGAAGACATCCAAATGGTCAGGAATAAAGAGATTCTGCATTTAGACCATCATAATCAGGAGAAGTATGACGTCGATTATCTTTTGTTGCGCTAAGCATATCATCGAGAGCAAGCGCTCTGTCCTGGAATTCCCTAGTTTTATCAGTAGGAATCTGATGAAATAAGTCATCGTTGAATCGATGCAGCTTAAAGCCCTGTGTAGTAGTTGCGAATATAATTCTCAAAATCTTCTCCATGTAGGACCTGGCCCGATTCGGCAAGAATCTAGTTTACTTCACGAGAAGTGGTACGTCGTCGAGTTTTCTTGAAAAAGTACTTGGTCGGAGACTCACAACCAGCGCGACCGATTTCGGACTGCAAACGTGAAGTCTCCCGTAATGTGAGATCAAATCTTGTTGCTCGGTCAGAAGCGTACCAATCCGGGTGCATTCGGCCGTCAGACTCGATGTGTGTTAACTGTTTCAATTTCAATTCAATTTCGCCTCAGCAAATGAGCGGATCTGAAGCTTTCCAACACCCGACCAATGGCTAAGGTTTAAATGCATATTCTTATGTTCACGCCATTAGTGCCAAAACTGAATGAATTCTTCCATAAACTGCTCCGAACTCAACTAGTTATTGTTGAAATTCCAGTAATTCCAGTTCATTTTATGGTAAGCAGTTTAATTAGGAATATATTGCGTAGCTGTAGTCATCCCCTAAGATAATCTTACCACCGAAGTTCGAAATATGCCACAGGATTGAGACCAAGGACTGTCTTGTAGTATCCTGACAATGAGGTAGGTACACGTGTACTGCCCTTCGTCCCGCAAGGCGAAATATAAGGAGAATGCGAAACCTGGGCAGTTGTCTATGTATACAGGACAATGGTGTATAGCAATTGCTGCACCGGAACCTCTGAGAGGAGTTTCTGTAGCAAAAACTGTGTAACCCTTGTGTAAATTGGAATTTTGTTCTAGACATGTAAAAGTGTCTTGTGTAAAATTTGTCTACTATACAAGTTCATGTCTGCGTTCCAATGTCTTCAGTCCTCCAAAATACTGTATAATCCACTTAAGGCACTTGCATTTATCGATGTTATCTTACACCCTACACAATCAAGAAATCATAAAAACTCACACAATGATTGTTGAACTCTAATTATATAGTATTTAATCCCCGAGGATTACCAAAACATTATTCCAGAGACACTCGCACATTAACTCCTCATTATATTTGGCTTCCGCCATTAGGAGCTTCAAGCTCTTTCTTGAGAATGGTCAGGATCCTATAGGTGATTTTAATAGTGCAGGCTATCCTGCAGCTTTTCCCTTGGTACCTTCACCAAAGTGTGATCCACTTTGAAGTGGCTCACAATCGATATGGAACTTCCACACAGTTCATAGCCGCTTTTGATCGGACCAGTTGTCTCGAGAACAGGGACCACGTCTACGTGACATTCATTATACTCATTGATAATGCACTTGGAGCGAAAGGTATGGCCTCTTTCCCTTCTCTTCCAGTGCTCACTGCCCCCTTCCGTCTTGGTAGTATCACCTAGTTAGGCTTTTCCTTTATCTGATCTTTACCCACTTTTTCGTTCTCTTTAACGAGTTGGAATGGTACCGTTTATAGTAGGCGCCGGATTTATCTCAGAGAGTGAGTTTTCAGACAACTTAGTGGTTAGGTTACTTCAAGAGGGCGGGCGCAGTCACTGATTTGAAAACCTCTGCTGGAGCAGGTGTTTCCTCCACAGAGGCCTCAGTCATTTTTATTGACTAAGTGTTGTATCTTCACGGGTTGTTCAAGATCCTCAGGTCTTGGCCGGAGGGGGACCCGGGAAAAGCAGACCCTTGTCGGCTTCACTAAAACTGCGTAGGGCTGGAGGTGCCTACCAAAAACGTCGATGTCCTCAAGCATTAACTTGGTAGCTGCGTCGATGGTAGTGGTATAGACCTCCACCATATCGCCGCCAATCAGTCCGAAGGAGAGAATTTTATCCAACGGGACCACCAGCGACAAGGCTGTACACTTTGGGTTCGAAGTGCATACCATTTCGATCATCATGCCACTGATAGTGAAGAAAATCTTGAAGCACCGCGGCTGCCTTGGACTGACGGCTGGCTGAGGGAGCATGAATTACTTTACCTTGAAACATTCAATACAACTGCCACTCACCTGTTGGGCGTAGTTAGTTCCTGGTCCTATCCCTGTACTATCCGGCGCTATTCCCTTTGGCTTTTGTTTAATTGGTCCAGTGTTCTTGCTTCCATTGATGCTCGGGCGCATAATGCAAGGCTTGAAGGGGGGCTGATTTAGAGGCAGCTTATTACACATCCTTCAGCTGCTGCAGCTGATGTAGCTTTTCGGGTTGCACCGCTGCAGTTGCTATGATTGATACGTTATGCTGCTGTTGCAGTTTCCACAACTTTGACCTTTTCATTTGGGCGCTTAATAGCCTCTTCAGAAGGCTCTTTATTTATAAGAAACGAAACGAGGTCTACTTTCTGCCCTCTTTCCGTGTTATTTCTTGTGCTGGGTGGGTTTTTTTGCTTTTTCGCAGATTTAGCAGTAGTGTAGTAGCAAATATAGCGTCGTTCAAAATTTACTTCGATGACTAGATATTTTAGATGATAGTTCACAAAATAAATAAATAAAAGCTCTTTACCTGATAAGACATGGTCGTTTTAAAAATGTAAGGAAATAAAGAAATAAAAAAAAACTTGACCTGGCCTCGTAGCATCCTAATAGATTTCGAAATCGGGGAACTTAAACTAGACAACATGCTACTTTTCATACTACTTTCACATTTTTATTGTGAATTGGTCGTGATTCCTCTTCGGATTGATCCGAATAATGCCTTAGCTTTGTGCTATAAAAACTTAACAAATTTAAAAGAGGCGCGCCAGCCTTTTATTTAAATAAAACTGAAAATTAATCAATGATTTATGGTTCGAATTATTTTGAAAGCTCGTTTACAATAATCCCACCCCGAAAGATATATGTATGAACATCTGCCGCCTATAAAATTCGAAAAGGTCTTAAGAGCAATAAGCGGAAAAGAAGGTAACGAAACTGCAACATATCCGTCAAAACGCGTTTGACCTGTAGTGACCTTTAGTGACCAAGAACTTGACAAGTTACTTTCACCGCCTACTTTTTTATTATATAACCCGCTTGAGAAAAAAAAGTTGGCTGATTTGCCTAATCAAAAGTTTGGAGAACAGAAAAGATGAAAAAATCAAAAGCCTGCCGGATTAGTTTGGGCTCACGTAGGAATGGGCAGTTTGCTTCACTGTCAGTACATTTCATTAGCTCTGCTGAACTTGAGGTCAAGAAACTCACTCGTCACATTTTTTGTGTCTTATTTGAAAACACCAAGAAACAATGAAAAATTCGCCAACTTCACCATCGGGAAAAAGTCATCTAAGTAGTAGTGTTGAGACAGGTCTGAAACTAGCAAAGTCTAACTGATTTAGCCGGTTGTCAGTCAAGTCAGGGCTAATGCTGAAGAAAATCTCATGGAACATACGCGTGATAGCTTGTGCTCTGAGCTTCACACGCAGCATCCGAGCCCGCGATGTGATGATGATGGGTTTCACAGGCATTTTAAGGGTAATGTAGCAAGTTGCGGCAATGGCAGATTTATGGGTTTTAATGTCGAAGAAATTTTCAAAGCAACTATCCTCAAGAACTCCATTACAATGTGGCTGCATGAATAGAATTCTACTGGCGTTGACTCGCCGACGTGGTATAATCTTAAATTAGTCCACTTAAAATTGTCTGCCTAATCTCTGGTGGTATTATACGATTTTTTTAAATTATCGAACATTAGTTCTTAAGTAAACCACTTATAGGGTTAGTTCAAATCCCATTTTACTTAAAGATGCATTGCGTTGTGATATGATTATAAAAGTGCAAATAAACATTAGCACGGTTAATGCTAACCAGCAAAAATGTCAAAACCAATCCAGGTGAGACACAATTACTTTTCTGTCTGTCGTGCATCCATAACTTTTAAATCGAGACTTCTCTTTGTAACTAAAGATGGGTTTCAGTAACTGCAGACAGTCCCCTGGATAAAGTTTGAGTGAAGTAAAAAACAAAAACTGTTTTGAGTTTTCATTGAAAGCCGAAACAAAAATAATTCTTTCTGGTAAGGTACTGAAGGTACTGATCCTTGAAAGATATAGCTTAAATATTTTTTCATAAATTAATCAAGCCTACCATCACCAGCAGTGTTATGAATGTGTCAGATATCAAATTTGGATAATTCTAGAAAATGAATATTAGAACAGACGAACCTATTGATGCATAAATTATTTTCATGCTTGAACAGTGTTACTTCTCTTTAATATCTCCATATATAGTGCTACATATACTTTCTTTATGTAAAAAAAGGTGCTATGTATTTTTAAAGACCTTGAAGTTATTCCTTATATCGATAACTCGGCCAATTTAGCGCCACTTTCTGGAATCGAAATTCATCATTTCCTAGAACAACTAACGAAACTTCTTTGGCTAAGGATAGTATATGTCTGAGTCATGCAAGATATTAACTAGAAACATTCAGTATAATTAATGGATTCTAGTGATATAGAAGGTGCTTTCGACAACAAGAGGTGTGAATTCATATCTAGAGCTCTCACACGGAGTGGGCTGGATTACCATACTGTAAAGTAGATGGATGCTATGCTATAGGAGCAAGAAATAACATCCATCCTGGGTAACACTCCTGTGTGCACCAGGGCAGCTAAGGAGTGCCCACAAGGCAGAGTCCGTCGTCGCTGCTCTGGTCTCTAGTACCTCTTAAACAAGATATGTGAGCTTGGTTATCGGGCAGCCGGATGACCTGGCAATTATTATTACAGCAAAGTTCGACTCGACTGTTACTGATTTAATGAAATCAGCTCTAGATCTCACTATTAAGCCTGCCAAGACTGTTCTTGTGCCGTTCACCAGAGGGCAAAATTTGGACCTTAGCCCAATTTCGATACAAGGCACTAAATACCTATAGGCTCGTTTGGCCTTATTTACTTGTTACCTACGCTGCCTTGACCTGGTGGCTAAAAGTTCAACAGCGGTCGGCAATCGCCAAATGCAATAAGCTACAGGACTTGTCTTCCTCTACATAACAAGACAAATGAGGACCTGTCCAATAGCTGAAATGTAGGCGGTGATCCCCTGAACATCTCTAAAATAAAATCGGTTACAGTTCGTTCCCTGAAAGTGCAGCTCACATCTAATGTGCCGGTCGGTGACAAGGGTGACATGGCATCCTTCAGCGCATTCCTGACAACGTAACGGAGCATATGACAAAGTAACTGCGCTTCGGCAGAAGATTAAAGATTCTCTTTTCTGAGCATACAGAGTGGGACAGCAGTATTCTAAGTCTGGGAACTCGAAGCCTCGAAGGGATCACTGATTGCTCAAAAAAAAACGGTATTAATGCAATGGCACAGTGGCCAAAATCCATGCCATAAAAATGTGTGCCCTTTTCTACGTCAACAAAGGACTGAAAAGCATGATGTAACGGGGGGGGGGGGGGGGTGCAATGGGGGGCAACCCCCTTACCCTAGCATCAGGAAAACTAAAGCCAAATACAATTTTTTTTAATAACATCAATGACAATCAACTGCCTCGAATTGCTTCTTTAAACAACAAAGGCGTCACCAACAGCCTTTTCTTTCATTTTGTGGTTTGCGACACTATACAAGCATATAAGTTATGACGGTATTTCAAAGTACTATTCTGGTAAAAAAAAACCTTATTGATATCTATTAAACTACAAACCTCCCTACAACTTTACTAAGTATATGTACTCTTTTCATGTAACAGAGTAGTATTTTTGCCAGGCCTTAATTTAGTGACATCTGTTGTAACAACGTAACGGATGAGAGTCGACTTATTATTTTAGGTGCACATTAGCTCAATGTTGAAAATGACATTTAATGAATTTAAAAATGCAAGTGTTATAATACTGAAAATATTATTGAAAAAACTGAGAAATGGTATAACGTTTTCTCTGTCTAGTTTCTAGTTGTTGGGCATGGGGCGGGAGAAAACTTCTGCTGATTCGAGACAACGATTGAAAGTGGACCTACAATTTAAAGTGGATTCCGAACCACTTTCATTTTGTCTGCAAACCCTATGGCCTTTTTATCGTAACCTGTTGTCAGCAGAAAACAACCATGGGTCGCCGCAGGTTGGATTCGAACCTGGGCCTCCGGGTTACCGGATACTCCACCGACGACGTTGTTATAACGTTTGGCGAGATAAAAAAATTATAAAACGCTTGGCATGATAAAAAAGTGGAAAAATAAACCTTAAAGGGACTGAATTTTGTTGAAGTACTGAAGGAGGCTAGGATATTCTTTCCGGCTACAATAACAGCTATTCTATCTATTATTATTATTATCTATCGATCCCCTAATCCCGCTTACAGTTACATTGACTTTGCGCTCTGCGGATTCCAACGATGGACGATACTTCTTGTCCCGTTTACGGGACCGTCGCATTTATGAAAACGTACATCTATTTCTAGCCTATCTGCACGACAAACCGAATTCCGTCTGTATTGATGGTAAAACCAGCACCAACGTCATGTTAAGTATACATCAAGAAGGCCTGCCCACAGACCCAACAGTCTTACATCAACTTTTCACTAAGTAGCATGAATCATTCAATATCCCTTCCCATAAGGTTTCAGAAGATCTATCCACCTATGCTGCGTACCTCACTTTTTCGCCGCATTTCCAATCTCCAAAAAAGTCGCAACGACTCCTTAAAATACTTTCGCTCCTAACCCCCCCCCCCCCCCGCTTTCTCTATTTCTGACCTCCCCCCTAATGCACCTGTGGTCTCCGATCAAGTACCTCTCCCCAGCAGCTTGTCAGTCTATTACCAGAACGTCAGAGGACTTCGCACAAAAACATCCAATATTTTCCTTAACTCCCACAAATTCCCGCACGATATCTTTGCCTTAACTGAAACCAATCTAACACCAGGAATTCTCGACAACGAACTATTCCCTCCAGGCTATACCATTTTCCGTGTTGACGGTTGTGTAGGCAACAATGACCCACCAGGCCGTGGGGTTCTCATAGCTGTTCACAACCGTTATGATGCCACCCTGTTTAAGACCTCTGACTCTATAATATAAGAATTTGTATGTGTCGAATTAACACTGAATAAGTGTATTCTATATATTCTTTGTTGTTATATTCGTCCCTCTCAACCTCTAGAAGCCTACGAGCCCGTAATTGAAACGTTAGACACTATGCTTGAGAACGCTAACGCCTCCGATGAATTAATTGTACTGGGTGACTTTAACCTCCCCCGTATTCAATGGTCATTGTCTGAGGACTGTTCACACTTTGTCTCCCTGAACGCCTCTTCCGCCAAAGAAGCCTTTTTTACCGATCAGCTCTCTGTTTCTGGTCTCTTTCAAGTTAGTGGAGTCAGGAACTTTCTGGACAGACAATTAGACTTAATCTTTTCCTCAGACCCAGTAAACTCGGCTGTCGCGGAAAGCAACCATCCTTCAAGCTCCGAGTCTTCTCTTTCCTTCAATTTTCGTAAAGGTGACTTTGAAAAATTAAATCACTTGCTCCTCAGCTCCAACATTGGCACTATCCCTCAACATCTTCCAATAGGCGTTGCTGTAGAGGCGTTTTATTCGGAAATACACGCTTGTCTTACACAATCTATCTCTCTTCTTCCTCGTAAAAACTGCTCCTCCTCGCCCGTTTAGTACGGCATAGAATTACGCTCTCTCCGCAACAGTAGAAATAAACATTTGGAAAATTTTTGTTCTGACCCAGACTAAGTCTGACTATTCTTCCTACTTGTCTGCTTACACCTCTTTTTCTGAACGTTATGATACCCTATACCATGAGGATCTCCAAAAGATGGAAACAAGCCTCATATCCGACCCCAAGCGTTTTTATAGCTCCAAATCCAATGGTTACCCCTCCACCTTAAAGCTCGAGAATACCTCTTCATCTGACGCACAGGTTATCGCCAACCTCTTTGCACACTTCTTCAGTAAATCTTTCAGCGACCATTCCCTACAACCTGACCTTAACTACTTTTCATTCTTTCACTTTCACTTTCACTCAAATGTTGTTTACATCTTTCGACCCTGACCCCGAACAAATCGCCGAAAGTATTAATTCCGGCCATCGTTTTGAAAAAGTGTGCCATGCATCTAGTTCAACCCCTTACTTTGCTTTTCCGCCTCTCGGTCACTCAAGGGGTTTTACCTCAATTATGGAAAAACTCTTATATTATTTCCATATTCAAAAAAGGCTGCAAGAACGATGTATCCAACTACAGACCCATTGCTAAATTATCATCCATACCTAAACTATTCGAAAAATTGGTCTATGATTCCATGTTCTTCCACTGTAAGTCTATTTTCTCCCTCTCCCAGTATGGCTTCCTCAAAGGAAGATCTACAACCATGAACCTTACCGAATTCGTCTCCAAAACACTATGTGCCCTGGAAAACGGTAAAGATGTTGATGTTATCGCCACCGATTTTAGTAAAGCCTTTGACAAGATCTCCCATAGCGTTATCCTGTTTAAACTTGATCGCCTAGGGTTCCCCCCTCGATTCATCTCCTGGATTCAATCCTACCTCAACAACCGTCGGTACAATATTCTTTTCAGCTCTTTTGCTCGTACTGTCCAGAACTTCTCGCCTAATTGAAATAGTTATTAATAAGTATACAACTATGTTATTTTGTCGTAAAAGAATTCAACTGAACTTCAGCTGCACACTGTACATGGTTATGCACTAACGAGACTTGACAAAACCATTGACTTGGGAGTCTGGTTGAATAGTCGTTTTATCTTCGACGAACATATTGACGCGATTGTTAACAAGTCAAATTCGACGCTGGGTTCCCTTAAAAGTTGGGCTAAGGAGTTTGATGATCCTTATATTACTCGGCTCCTTTATTGTTCGTTCGTTCTTCAAATTCTTAAGTATTCTTGTTGCCTCTCCATTTTATAATGATCACGTTAATCGTGTTGAGATTGCCCAGCGTTAGTTTGTGCGGTTTGCTCTTCGTGGAGTTCCTTGGCTCCCTTCCTCGAAACTCGACGAAACAAATCTAAAACTGTTTTTGGTTTATTTGTTTATTTGTTCAAAACAGGTTCGTCAAACACTGACTAATACAGGAGTATACAAAATTATAATTAAAACTAAAAATAAGAAGATAACTACAGGGAAGCAGTCAACTCATATCGCCCGCATCAACTTAGGTGCCGCCTGAGCAAGCACTTCAAGCGGAGCCTAGAGAAGTCCATGTCGAATTCGGCAAAATTTTGATTAAAGAGACCAGACATCGACGTGATGGGCTCATGCATCCCATATAGAGTTCGATGACCTGGGATGTACAGGAAGTCTCGATTTCTTAAGGAGCGCTGCGGGATCGAGATATTAACGGCCTCCAGCAATTCAGGCGAGTTTATCGTTCCCTGCAATAAATCGAACAAAAATACTATTTTAGCAATATTACGCCTCTTCTCGAGGGAGTCGAGAGAAATGAGACACAGACGATCGGGATAAGAGGGAAGAAGCAAAGGATTAATCCAGGGAAGTCCACGGATAGCAAACCTAAGGAATCTGCGCTGCACAGCCTCGATGTGATTGACGTGAACGGCAAAGTAGGGGGACCACACAGTGCTGGCGTATTCCAGAAATGGCCTGACGAATGTGCAGTAGAGAAGTTTGGTTAAGTAGGGATCATCAAGCTCCTTAGACCATCTTTTAACAAAACCCAACATCGAACTAGCCCTAGCAACGATCGAGTCCACGTGGTCGTCGAAAGCAAGACGAGAGTTAAGGACCACGCCTAAGTCCTTAATCCTATCAACCCTATCCAAGACAACACCATCGACAGTGTAGTCGAAGAGGAAAGGGGATCTTTTACGGAAAAAGGTCATAACGGTGCACTTTCCGGTGTTTAAAGGAAGGCGGTTGCGCGAACACCAGTCACAGAATGAAGCCAAGTCTGAGTTCAGAAGAATGCAGTCTGATTCACAGGCAACAGTACGAAAAATCTTAGCATCATCTGCGTAACACAGAATTTTGCTGTTAGACAGCAGGATCGAAACATCATTAATGTATATGATAAACAAGAGCGGGCCAAGGATACTACCCTGAGGCACCCCCGAGGTGGCAAAAATTTGGTTGGAAAGAGTTTGGATTGCCTTTATGGTACTATTGATTTATCCGTTCTGTTGTCTTCCTTGAATATCTCAGTTCCATCTCGCGACTTTTTAAGAACACCTGAACACCACACTCGTTACACTTTTCACGAGATTACCACATCAATGTCTCGTTGTTTTAATGTATATTTTGATAAAATTGATTTTATTTATTTAAAACTTGCGCAAAGACAAATAAGCTTTGATATCTTAATTTTTTTTTTTTTTTCAAAAGTTTTTATAGTTACTTTGTCGACTTTCTATTTTAATTTATTGTTTCTTCTTTCTTATTTTGTTGTGTATTTCTATGTAAGTATTTAGTTAGCTATTGACGAATATTTTTAAAGAAATAAATAAATAGTATGCCCTAAAACTTTCGCCGTTCACGGTATGTTTCCGCGTTTGTAGACTTTTGTGTATAACATGTCATGTCAAAACGCCATCTACATCTACTATACGCTTATGTAGTTCAAAGTAAGCAATCCAAAAAAGAAATTGCAAATCTGGAGGAGCACCGATAACGAGTTGATTTATTCCGGGATCACATTTAAAGCGAACATTTTGTTTTGTACGAAAAGTTCTTACCTGCATAGTCGAAACGCGATTGAAAACGCTGGCAGAATTAGCCCTTTCCCTTCGCTTTGTAATTAGCCGTAATTAGATTTAATTACATAGGCAGTAGTGAGACGAGTACAATAAAAACTGGCTACTTTGCATTTCATCCTTTAATTCCGTTCTAATTAGGTGCATCGCGCTTAATTGTCTCTTCGCACGTATCAACCTCACCAAATGTACCCGAAGATTGTATTGTGAACACGGCGCATCCCCTCGTTGTAACCGGCCATTGTTAATGGGCGAAATGCAAATTTCTGCTGCATTTTTTATGCTTTAATTGAGTGTTGACAAGTTAAGTCGAAGTGAAAACGATTCGAATCAAAATTTGTTAGACGTAATAAGGTATTTTCGCGTAGAACTCCTCTCTCGCGAATGTTTATTATAATTTCTTTTATATTTCCAGGGTTGTTAAGCGCTTCATAAATGGAGCCAAATTAGATAAACTAATCAAAATAAAAATTTTATTTCAAGCAAATAAAATTAATTCGAAAATTTAACACACTCCATGATTTTATTTAACTTTCTCAGCTGCCGAGCAGCATCGTCCAAGGGCTATAAATCAATTGTAAACCTCCAGGTAAGTTTTTTAATTTGCAGATTTTATTAAGGCAAACATTATCTTAAAACGGTGATATTTTTCTCTTTAGGAAACGCGCACGATAAGACAAATTCAAATCTGTGTTTATAACGTTGCCAAATGAGATACAATACAAGTTCCGTAAAAACACGCGAGCAATAAGAGCTGAGCAAGCAACCAGTTAATTAAAGGAAAATTATTAAAGTAATGGAGAAATTCATGAGTAAAGGCTATAAAATTAGCAAAAAACAACGACAGGTAGCATTCACTTGGCTAACAGAGCTGTTCCCTCAAACCATGTCATATAATGCAATAAAAGCACATAAATCAATTCGAAAAAAGATACCACACTTCAGCAGGAACACCTTTAGGCTAATAACGAGGCATTTCTCGCCACATTCTTTTGTTGCAGTGCGTAAAAAAACTCTATTAAGAATTTTTCTCAGACTAATCTTAACGATAACTATATTGTTATACCTGAATATCATTGTTAACAACTTCTTAACGGATTTCACTACCTTTATTATGAGTTCTAATTGCATTTTCTGTTACATTGTGCTAAGCACGGTAGGTAATTGCTTGCACTGCGATAACGCAAATGACTACAAAATTAAGTAGCGTATATAGAAGGAGAAAGAATGCTTTAAAGAGAATCAATTTCAATATTGTGTCTACAATGTGACTTATTAACAAAAAACAGTAAGTATTTAAGTTTTCCATTCCAATAAACAAAAGTTTAAAAAAAAAAGTTTTGGTATTAAGTCGCATACAGTAAGTTAAGTTAGATTAGTGTGGTGGTCTCTAGCTCTTCAGTCTGTCGGCTTTACATGGAATTTATTTTCATAGGTACAAAGGTAACTTTACAGTGTTGCAGAATTAATGTAAAACTTTGTTCAGCACGGTTCTAGCAATATCTGGCTGAAGCTCGAACCATACGTCTTTCCAGGCCAAGACAAATTAGCTTTTCTAATATATACAGTGTAATTTAGCAATCTACGTGTCTGCCAAAGAGAAGGTCGCTGAATTCGAATCCGAGGTCCGTTTAAAGCCATCACATCAGGATTTTCCATAACTTAAAAATTTCGACCAAAAACCCTTATTACCCCTTGAATTTAAAACCCTATAGCCCGATCAAAATAAAAACTCCAAAAACCCTAACCCCCAACCCCTCAACCCCTAAACCGTATAACCTCATAACCCCATAACCTCAAAATAAAAGCCGCAAAAGTCACAATACGCTCCTCATTTTCGAAGTTAGGGCTAGATAGGCAGTTCGACAGTACATAACGAATGGAAAATCCTGATGTTATGGGGTTAAACGGACCTCGGATTCGGATTCAGCGACCTCGAAAACATATAGTAAACATAGTCAGACAGACCTCATTATTAATTTTTTCAATTTTTTTTGTGGAGTTGTGTTATTTTTACCTAAAAATTTCAATTAAGTTGCGCAAAATACCAGAACAAAAAGCAATGTAAATTAAGCGAAATTTCAGCCCACTTTGGCTCTAATGTGAAGTGTAGATATACCATATAAACTGAGCCGTAAGTCACGAGCTAAGAGTTAGGACTTTTAATGTTAACAAAAACTTAATCTTACGTAACGCGTTGCTTGCCTCCCCCCCTATAACGCACCGTAACGTTTCACAAGACCCCCCTCCCCCTAGCTGCGTAATGTAGTACTTTAACAGCCCCTACTCCATCGGCGACGTATAACATTTAATAACCTTTTAAATTCCATATACATAGATTGCTCCCGATTCTGGAGCTGCTGTGTGTTGTAATTAGGTTGACTAACAAAAATGTTTACATAATCACCGTCTACATTCCACTACACTTATCTCTGCATATCTGTGAAGGGATCCTTTGCGTCATCAATAATCTTGTTGACGATATACTGTCGTCTGACGAACTCCTAATTTTGTGGGCCTTCAACGTATTTGCAGCTTCGTGTAAGAACTCTGGTATTCACCTGTCTTTCCTCAGTCTTGTTATTATCCTGCCCTTTATGCTGTTCTATTTTTGGGTCCTGTTCTTTACTAGGTTTTTGTATATTCTCTGTTACAACTTTAAAAAGAATGTCCTTTTTAAGCTTAACGACCGCCTCTCGACTTGAGACTGGAGGGGTGTTCTTGGGGAGTGTGACTGTAATAAAGTTATTGAACTGTTCTATCACACTATTGCTATATACTTTGCTTGCTGTGTTCCCGTTTCAAGGTCTTATAGCTAACGATCCTATTTGCTTGGTTGGATGATTCCGAAAAGCATGAAAAACAAGTTGGAGAGGGTTCTGCTACTCGAAGAGCGATGAAGATTATCTGAGTCAATTTTGATTACTTGAGCAGTTTATTTTGTCTTCCGTGTCCTCATATATTACTCGAGTAAGCTTGAGTTTATGGGTGAACCCTTAGCGTAAAAGTAAAACTTACTGTTATCCTTCTTCAGTAAGCCCCGGAAAAATGTAGTAGTGATCACAACTGTGATAAAACTCTTTCGAACTCAATGACCTGATCGTCGACGAATCTACGGTGTTGAAGGAAATCTCGCACCTGGCTAATAGTGTCGTCGCCGTTCCCGAATGCATCCCTATCTCAGTTGTGAAAAACTGCCGCTCGTCTTTTGTTCGTTCTGGCGATTTCTCTAAATCTTGTAAACTCAGTAATTATTCATCTGCATATAAAATGAGGCAAGTTGTAAATCATCATTAACCTGTGCTGTATTCTCAAGTTATTTAAAGTCTTAATTGTTGGTGTAATTTATTTTCAGTACGAATTGTGTCTGGCCTCTTTCCAACATGGTTTCTTAAAGGTGAAGATGAAGGTGGTTCTCTCATGATGTGGGGTTGTATGGCAGCAGGTGGGGTGGAAAATTTGGTGTTCATCGATAATATTATGGACCAGCAATGTTATGTGAGGATACTCAAGGAAAATTTAAAACAAAGTGCTTTAAAAATTGGCTTGTGGAACAATTTTAAATATTGGCAGGACAACGATCCCAAGCATAAAGCTTGGTTGCATCGAATGCGGCTACTATTTAATTGCTCCAAAGTTATCGATGCCCCACCTCAATCATCTGACATTAATCCGATTGAGAATCTGTGGCAGAATTTAGAGACCCAAGTAAGAAGACATGTTTTCACATCAAAGAGGCAATTAAAGGCGATAATTTCAGAGGAGTGGGCCAAAATAAGCCCGTCCTATACACAAAAAGGTTTACCAACTAAATATTAATTTTTAATTATAATTGCAGAGTTTATTTTGTCCAGGTTGATTTGTGACATGAATTTTAGTTGTTTGTTTTACTCGTTTTGGTTTGTTTTTCTAAGAATTGAATTGAAAAATGAATGAAGCTTTGATTGAAGAATTTTAAATAAATTATGTTATTTAAATGTTATAAAAGTTTTTCTTTCAAACTCACTGCTGTCCGAGTTCTTTTGAGACTAACTGTAGTTTTGAAGTTGTTTCGCCTTAGTTCTAAAGAATCGAGCCTTAAAAGTTTAAATCTGACTGAGTAGGGTGGTAGTACAAGTGAGCGTCCTACTTGCCGCGAAGAGCAAACCTTATGAACCGACGTTGGACTACCTCGACGGGATAAATAAGTACCTACATTTTGAAAAGGAGACCAAACACAACAAGTATACTCTAGAAATGCAATAAAGTAGCTGCGTAATATAAGCACCATCTAATTCCCTTGCTCACCTTTTAATATAGCCTAGTGTCGAATTGACCTTGTTTACTATCTCGTCGATATTGTCTACAAGGGTAAAGCAACAATTTAGCCACACTTCTAGATCTTATTAAGAGGGAGACAGTTTATAGAGCACCATCTATAAAAGGCGTCTAAGTCATAGTTTAAAAGTTCGCAGTATTGCAGACAATTAACAACACGAAAGATCTTGGCGTCGTCTCGTCAGCATAACATAAAATCTTTGAATTCGTCAAGGACATAGATGCATCGTTAAAATATAAATAAAAGTAGACCGATATGACTTCCTTAGGGTACGCCTTAAGTATTGAGAATAGCTTCAGATAGAGACCCACGAAACAATACTCGCTAAGTGCGAGACGTTAAGTAAGAGCGAAGCCAGTCAATAATTAAGGAAGGGAACCCAAGAAAGCTAATTTATGAATTATAACTCTATGACTAATTGTGTCAAATGCTTTACTGAAATCAGTAAAAATGCAGTCAACCTGCTTCCTAGCTTCGATGTGAGAATGGCAGAAGTTAGATAATCCAACCTATTTGTGGTAGTTGACTTACCCTTAACAAAACCATGCTGAAAGAAACCAAGGATAGGCTTAGAATGAAAGGAAAGAACTTTACAAACTAAAACTTCAAGAACTTTACCAATGCAACCTTACCATTCTTGTGAAGTGGGATATCCATAGATAATTTCCAAAAATTCAAAAATACGCCACAGGCCATAGATAGAGTAAATAAATAGCACAAAAAAGGGACAATAGAACAAAAACAGTACTTAAGAAAGGAGGCAGGAATTACATCCAAACAACATAAGAAGCTATCGGTCCTTCATCTGCAAGAAAGTTGAAGAAAACTTTGTCAACTGAGTAAAATCATAAAAACTAATATCACAGTTGTTGTCAATAAAAGCAGTTTTTAACAAATCACTGAAGAGATTTGAGATAACTTTAGGCTCACTACTTTCGCGAGTACCTAACCTTTAATTCACAAATTTTCAAAACTGTTTCGGCTCATTGCATTAGGTATCCTTCATACGGTTGACGTAAGCACTGTAAGAGAGTTTGAGGTCAGAAACAAATTGATATCGGGGCGTAGAATATGTGTGAAAATCCGTATCGCTTCTTGTTAAACAGAAACGTTTCCTTCCATTTTTGAGTTGTTTTAATGAAATGTTATAAAAAACTGAAACAGCTACGTCAATGTGACGTTCAAGAAAAACATTAGTGACAAGTAATTGCCAAGAAATTAAGCAATGAAAAATCAGTCTCCTTAAAACTAAAGCAATGTTTGTTTATTCTGAACAGTAGATACAGCAGCAACAGGATGAATGGAGACAACACAGCGAATTGAATCTTTGAACATGCCAGAGTCATTCGACATACAGCTGCACTAAGTCAGTCCAGAAGGAGCCTGCTGAGGAGTGGATGTATGTAAAGGAAATAGGTTGCTGGAGGATGGACGGAAGAGTTGAAGCCTTCTTCGATACGGTGATCATCACCTGGACATTCTCAAGTGTTAGGTTAGATTAGGTTAAAGTGGCTGCCTAAGGAGGCACACTCACACTGTCTCCAGTGGGGCCAGCGCTCGAGAAGTCAAAATAGATTTGCCTACGTTGGGAAGGTTGTACAGCCCTAACTCGTCGTCGGGAACCATTTCAAACTCCTGAAAAATCGAGCCAGGTCCCTGACATCAGTGGAGCCTAATTCGGTCACCTCTTCAAAGAAGGAGGAGCCCAGAAACCGGTTCCTACGGTTGGCTAAGGCCGGATAGTTACCTAGGAGGTGAAGTATGGTTTCCTCTTCCTCTTCGTCATAGCAACTCCTACAGAAGTCGTTTGAAGGCGCGCCCAGTCTATCGGCTTGTCTGCCAATGAGGCAGTGACCCGCGATAACGGCCACGGTACTGCTAATTGTTTTGCGTCCGCGTAAGATGAGTTTCCTTGATAGTTTAGCTTTAGCTTTAGCCATATCTGTCGGGTAATCAGGCAGCTGTGTTCATCCTGCCACTTAGTGTTTGCAATCCTGAGAGACTCTTGTGAGAGTTCCAGTTTGCATGTGGCCAGCGGTTTACCCAGCTGGCGGTAAATGTCCGAATCAGGACGAGTGGTACCGATTCTCGCTAGTTCGTTGGCTCTGCAGTTGTACGGAATGTCACTATGTCCAAGCACCCAGATGAATTGTACTTTCAGATGCTCAGCTATGTCATTTGGTGCCGAGCGACATGTTATAACCGTTTTGGAGGTGGTGTATACTCCCGTGAAGGATTTAATAGCGGCCTGACTATCTGTGAAAATTCATATGTTGTCTGTGGGTAGCGTTAGATTATTCAGGCGGTCCGCAGCTACCTTTATAGCCATAAATTCTGCCTGAAAAACGCTGCAGTAGTCAGGCAAGCGGAATTAGATATCAAGGTCCAGATGTTTGGGTGTTTTTAAGCAAAAATAATTAAAAAATGATAGGAATTTACATTTGAGGAATACGCGGATATTATTTACATTTATGGTGTGGTAGACGGAAAAGAGAGAGCGGCTGTACTGGAATATCAAAGGAGATTCTCTAACCGGCGAGCACCCAATTGAGAGGTACTTACACCGACTTTCCAATCTTCACACTACATTGAGGCAAGACCCGAAACTTAGGGAACTTCTGCCGACGTCGAGATGAGCACGAAACGAGTCGCAAGGCGATTAGGAGTGTCTTCATCATAGGTTTGGAGGGTTATTCTTCGAGGGGGATTATGTCCATATCATCATCACCCAGCCCAAGGACTACTGGAAGGAGATTCTGAGAGCAAACTGAAATTTAGTACTTGGCTTCTGGAACGCGACATTGACGACAGAGCATTTCTGGACCGAATTCTGTGGACAGATGAATGTAAATTCACCAGGAATGATATCACGAACTTCCATAACCTCCCTATCAGGTCGAACACTAACCCACACAGGGCAAAGGTGACCTCATTCCATCGGAGATTCAGTGTCAATGTTTGGGCTGGTGTCATCGGCAACCACTTGGTAGCACCATTCATTTTGCTGCAAGTGCTTAATAGTGAAATTTATGCGGACTTTTTTGGTAATACACTGCCAGATCTAGAGAACGCTATGGATAATCTTAGGGGAATGTTCACAAACTAGTGAAAAATTTCATAAACGCTGGATTGGACGGGATGCACCGATTCCTGGGCCTGCTAGATCTCTAGACCTTAACCCATTGGACTTTTTCTCATGGGGAACAATAAAGGATGCAGTTTGTTCAAGCCCAGTTAGCAATACGGAGGATTTAGTTAGCCGAATTGGAAATGCAGCAACGAAAATACGGGAGAGGCTGGCTGCAATACGCCTTAAACATGGACTTAGAAAGAGATTGTTGGCAGGCATCCGAAGTGGTGGTAGACATTTTTAACGGCTTTTGTTACTTATAAAGATTAATTGTAATTATTTTTAAATTAAAAAAAAAACATTTTAGAATTAATTTGAGTTTAATTTCTTTAATTTGTTGATTTTTATAATATTCTCCGATAGGATTTCTACGAATAAATTGCTACATATTTTCTCCGCGTGGAAATGTTGCACCTTTTTTAATAAGATGGGCAAACTAATAAAAATAAAAAATTACATGCATTTCGGAGACAATTTGGAAAATACAAATTTTTCACTTTTGGCAGTGACTGTACCTGTAATGGTAGAAGTAAGATCAGCATTATTGACAATTTTGGAAAGGCCATTGGGATAGTAGTTCTTTGGTGTTTGTTTGATGTCGCTATATTGGGTATATCAAAAGATAAAAATTAAAGAGTGATGTACATACCATGAAAAACTGAAATTTATGAATCACCCTGTAACTCCCAAACGCTTGAGATTGCCCCCCCCCCTGCCGTAACATTTTTTGGTTGTCTAGTTGAGATCTATCACCCTACTCATTTTGGCACGTCAGATCTGAAACACCCTGTATATGCTACAGAGACTTCGTCTACCGATGAATTGTTTAAATGCTACAATAAAGGACGTGGCGATTAGAAATTGCTTTTATGTGTATTGGCGCAGTTCATAGGCAAATTAAGATACAAAAGTATCCCATGTATATTTTTGATCCTCGATATTTGAACATTTTCATGTCGACGGGACCAGAAAAATTGAATCAAAGTAACCTTACTGCGCTTCGTCTATCAATAATCCAGTACTTGTTTCTCATAGAGTTTAATGTCAGCTGTGTACCTCCATGCCAGCTGCATATCTCTTAAAAGCTTAGAAAAATGATTAGATTTAGGTAAAATATAGAATGCTGTTGATTGTATGAAATTGATCCGTTGGTTTAACGGCCTCTTACTCGAAGTACACCATCTGTAGATAAATGTGGATTCAAACACTTTATGTAATTTCATTAAAAGAAGCGCAGCACATAGTTCTATCCTGAGTAGAGAAATAGTTTTAATAGGTGCTACTCTGAAATTCAAATTTGGTAAATGAGTATAAATTAGATATTTTTTTCCATTCGTGCTAAGCTCGGGTAGGATCATCCCATGTAAGACTAGAAACCAAAACTTTCTGAATCATGAGTTATGCTGCTATAACTGCCAACCTAACCTAGGGGATCAAATAGTTGTGGTATTTCGGATAATGCCTTTCGTTTATTGAGAATTTCATGTGTCTCTCTAATGTTGGTTTTAAAGCTGAAATTATCTGTTGAAGGATGCCAAGGAATTTCCAATGCCTTAATGTTTTCTTCGTTCTCAAAAGAAAGTGGAAAATTAGCCTGTCGATTTTCCAATGTACCGCCTTCTAGTATTTTAGCATGATGACTTGTCCATTTTTGTAGTTCAAAACCGCCGACTTTGAGGAGCAAGTTGGTAAGCTCTTTTTGAATTTGTGTAATTCTTGATGCTCGTGGATACTTATACTTTTCAAGTTGTAACAAATTCGTTTAGTGTCTTGTTCGAACTATCTCTCCAAATAATTCTTTGATATGGCTGATCGTTACTTCTGTACATATTTTCGATGTCGGCTGGTAAGGGATATTTGTATTGCTAATAAAGTTTGTTGAAGAGTAACCTGTAAAGAAATGCTCATTGAGAAATTTACCATTTGAAGATTTGGCGAACGAGCGAATACCACCTGAAGTATTGTTCTGCCGATTACCTTCAAGACGGAGTGTTTTATAGCTTCCGAATATGGACCATCCGATTTGTTGATCGGTAACAGTTTCATATCAATGAGTGTGGGATATTCCTTGATAATGAGTGAAGATTTGTAGTTTGGATCAGTTGAGAGTTTTTTTCCAGCTGCATAAATCGTTTGATGGCTTCGTACGTTTCATCTGGCCTTCATTTACACATATATGTTTGGATGTAAAATTCTTCGCAAGTCTGTAGACAACATTCAAATTTTGGGTATATCTTCCCATTCCCAAAATTTTCTAATTTAGTTTTCTAGCTGTAGGAAGTTGTCTTCGACGTTAAGGGTGAAAACTGATTGGGCTTGTTCTCCTTTGTTCGTTGTACCTAATAAAATCCATCCCAATATTGGATTTTTTTTCTGTAGGTGATCCTGGTTTTGTATGTTTTCTGACTCCGTCTGCGCATACTTGTGATACTAAGAGTAAGACAACCTTTCCTGGTTGTGGAAATGTAGGGTCTGCTAACTGGAATCCCTTGACTAATGTTGTTGAATTTATTCCTTTGGTTGGCAAATAACCCCAACCTAATTAAAGTAATTTATGGATAACATATTGATAAAAGGCATTAAGTTTTATGTCGGTTGATATATTTATAAAATACTTCAAAAATGTTTTATTAACTTGTTGTTTACATTATATTAAATGTTTGTTTGTTAAGAATTTTCAATTAAAATAATTACCTGGCTGCACAGCTTTTATGAGCTGTGACGCGCATAGGAGCAATGTCGTGTGATGAAAAAAATTGCGGTAATCACTGGTGCATATCTAAATGCAAAAAAAAGTGCCACTGTAACCGACCTGCACCCTTACAGGGTATTTGCTCGGCTGAAGATCTTCAGGTGCAAATTTATTGTAACGTATAGCACTCAGATAAAAACACGCATCTATATATGATGCAAAGCCGCCATTCAACGTGCAGCAAATTACACATCCCATTTGGCGAGTAAATCAACAAATTCCGCGGCAAATCGCAGGTAAACGATTTGATTGCACAACAATTGGAACTCGTTAATTGCACGCGTTGAATTAATCCACGACTGCAGATTACACTCACCTTCTTGAATGCAGCTGTCTTAACCTGCGGGGGTTAGAAGCACGGGGAAAGCATTTCGCCCAGTTCAAGAAGTGCTCAAATAATGAACGCTAATTTGTTATCAAAGGACGGGCATTAATTGGTGATAATACGCGGCGTTTAATAACTGGTGACTACGTTCATGTCGCATTTCATTACCACGTAAGTGGACATGATCACCTCCGATGATGTATTGCCATGTTCAGAACTGGTTAAATTGAGCCGTCAAGTAAGATCACACAGAGCTCCCGGAGCAGGTAAGACTTCGATTAAAGAAAAATTTGTATCAAGTTTCATTTACTTCTCGTGTGACGAATTTATGAATTCCTGCAATTCTTAAGTTTTTGTTTGGAGTATATAAGACAAAGGAGCAATCTTTCATTACCTGCACATTTCTGATGGCTCGAATATGGCACTCTTCACGTATTATGTTACCAACAAGTTCTTCATCTGAACATTTGGTAATGAGATTACTGCCGACAGCAAAAATAAAAAAATTGATGAGGCTGCCGTGGATTTTCTTAGTTCAAAGGATTGTCGGTTTCTTTTGTTCACTAATTCTGACAATCCTTGCAACAAATTTAATTTTAGTTCGGTTACTCATAAAGATTTGTCAGACTGCATTATTACAGTAACAAACCATTCTAATTAAAAAAAAAAAACTAAAATAATTTTCAAATAAAATCATTAAGGCTGAAGCAATACGTGGCACCTTTATCTAACCCTACATTTGCGGCTAAATTAACTGAATGCTAAAAGATCATTTCATTCATAGTAAACAAGAAATTTGTGAAGTGGTTTGTACAGTCTTCCGCAAAAGACCATAACACTGGTTACTACTATAGTAGTAGAGGAAATATTTTATTAATCTACAAGTTGGTGAAAGAGATTTTAATAGTGTTTGACATTTCCCACCCTGCATAGGGGCTCGATGGAAAGCACGTTCTTATTAAATGCCCCACAAGCAGCGGAAGTGTATTTTATAATTTAACTTTTAGTATAGTACTCCTTGCAGTCTTAGATGCCATTTATTTCTGTATGCTTACATAGGTTGTCAAGGACGTATGTCGGATGGTGGTGTGTTCCAGTACACCGACTTTTCTTCCAAACTAGCTAACGATGGCTTAAATTTACCGACGCCAACAACTCTTCGGGGAAGAACTCAACCTTTAGTAGCTGACGACGCATTTCCATTGACGGATTCCATACTGAAACCATTCGCAACAGATCTGTTGAAGGGTTCTGTTAAGCGTGTATTTAACTACAGGCTTTCTCGCGCTAGACGCATAGTAGAAAAACCATTTGGCATTATGTCAGCGGTTTTTCGAATATTTCGCAGACCTCTGGAATTAACCCCAGATAAAGCGGAAATAGTCAACCTATAATCTGTTCCAGAAAAATTGGCAGTACACGCTCTTATGGAGTATTGCTGTCTGCTTTATTTTCCCATCATTTTCCTATGCCTCCATCCCCCTTCCAGAGCACGCTGTTGCCACGATTTCATCTCAGAACACTTTCTTATTTTTCCTCGTGGCCTACTGCTAAAAGATATAATCTGGCTACACTAAATGTGCTTTCAGACCATTCCAGTCTCTCGAAATCGTATTGCATCGGAGAACTTCGCATGTAAAACCACCACTGAGTGCTGAACTGCTGATCACTGTCGGTCGACCAACAGATACTGCTGGCAGAATCAGTGGTTTCTCGACCAAGAAAGATCGAAAGCATGACTGTACACGGTTTTTGGCGAGTTTGTGAAATTTTACATCATAACTTGCCATTTACCGTGTACTGCCAATCTTTGTGGAACAGGGTATAGCGTGCAAATATTTGCACAACTTTTTGAGGAAGAACTCCTCAAATGCATTATATACTCCAACTGGCGCACTGGATATTGAACATTTGGATAGTGGAGAAATACTTCCAGGTCAATGGAGGATATCAGTTCAACGTTATTCAGGTATAATTCCATTATCAAGTGTTCCTCGCAAAACCTGCTCCAAACAGCAAAAATATAAGGGATGAGTTTTATGCAATACTTTTAATCAAGGGAAGGAAGTGTTCCTTGGCAAAACAAATTCTTGTAGTTTAAAAAGTATATTTGGTCAAAATAAACAAATAGTAATTCAATGAAGTAACAATTTTTTATGTAGTTAATGGTGTTTGCTGTAGGCACTTAGTGAAACTTTTTTGTCAACATTTTTTAAAAATTGAAACAAATAAACACTTGCTGAGTTTTACAAAATTACTTTATTAAATTTACTAGAACCAAAAACCTGACGCGTTTCGACCTTCTAGGTCATCTTCAGAGGACTAATCTAACTGTTAGGCAGATTAGTCCTCTGAAGATGACTTAGAAGGTCGAAACGCGTCAGGTTTTTCGTTCTAGTAAATTTAATAAAGTAATTTTGTGAAACTCAGCAAGTGTTTATTTCTTTCAATTTTTAAAAAATGTTGAAGTAACAATAATTGAAGAGATTAAAAGCAAAAGGTACTTCTTCATAAAATAACAAAAATTAAACATACAATATAACATAAAAATAATAAGTATGCTGCAGTGTCGATTCGATAAATTTCTTGTATATGATCTGAAGCTGAATTTGTGGATGGTAGTGGTTCAGACAAGCTTGTTAAAGTATACCTGACACAATCTGAAGTTCATTTGCAGCTCAAAAAGAATATAGGTTCAGCAATATTATGTAAATTACGATCGTTGCGTTATTTAATCTTAAAAGCAATATGTTCTCCAAAAAGTGAGAATGAATCCCTATTTTGCATTTTTTGTTGAACATTCTGCACAAAGCGATAGGCCTCTTCTGAACGACTTGGCAGATTTTCTGCCTTACGCTTCGTCTATCTACGAATTGCACTGTATATCGTCAACTTCTGAAGTTTCCAACCTTTCCGCAGTTTGATCAAGACTAATCTATTATTTATAAAAAATTATTTCACTTGATCATTATAACTTGTAAAAAAACATACACTTGCAGAATCTGCTTTGCCATCAGTGCTTGTTCCAGGCCTGGTTTGTCTGTAAGCAAACCAACTTGATTCGTATGCTTCACTACTTCCAGCTCCACTTTTCTCTGTTGTCACTTTTAAATATTTCTTTCTAAAGATCGAAGATTTGTTATTTTATTTTTTATAGATTTTATGTCGCATTTATATTTTTGTGACAGTTCATTCACGGCATCTTGCCTAGCCTTTCTGTCGCTATATACATATATCAATAAATTCAAGGATTTTTTCTTTTTCACAGTCCATTTCAGGGGCAAGTTTTCTTGACAAAGTACAAACGAAAGCGCAAAGACTCCCATCTGCTTTTGGAGTCACTTGCGCTATCGCTTGCGCCGTAAATTTGTAGAAAAATCGCATGCGCTTTACGCATGCATAATACCTCTTTGCGTTATGGCATTATGGCTTGTTGCAAAAAAAAATCACATAGATGTAAATGGAAGAAGATCGGTCGAATCCTTTAATCTAACCTAATTGTCACCAGTAAAGCACCCTGACTCTTAATACCTCTGCCAGGTTCACACGAACCTACAAGCCTATGCCAAGCTCCAACCTAACTCTTTACCAATCAGTGGGCATAAATACATAAGAGCACCCTAAATTGAGGTATCGATGGCATTCCACGCATTTAAAAAATTATTGGGGAAAATGGAGTTTAAGCCTTTACATTGTCCACATTGTAAGATTGTGACCAAAGATTAGAGATTATTATAAAAGGTCTGTTCCCTAATTAGAAATGGAGATCCCGCGTATGCTCGAATTTACTTGCGTTCCATATCTTGACAGGAAAAATGGTGGAGAAATAATAGTCGTCACATATTGATCTGAGCACGAACTCACCCAGAAGTTTTAGCTAGTACATGATCGGCCATCTTTTCTTGCAAAAGTACAGCTGTTCGGTGTATTTTAGTAAGTGAAGATAGGTTGGGTGAATGTTTTAAAGCGATTTGATTGATTTAAAGTAATTAATAAAGGACAGTTTGGTAATATTGATTAATTTAAAACAATAAGTAAAGTACATCTTACGGAAGTGTAGTTAAAATAAGGGTTATGTTGGTCTAAAATAAGTGTTTCAAATGAGCGGAACACCAATCCACTGTTCCCTTGGAACATTTGCAAGAGTTCAAGAAGGTAAACAAAATAGTAGAGTAAATGCAATTTGAATATTTAATAAGAATATTTTTTTAATACCTTGCTGCAAGAATTACTAACCTAAGTGAATCCTTAGAGAAACCTATTTGGGTTGATGCAGAAAATAAGAAAAAGATGCGGGAAACCAGAGAAACTAGTCTGAAGTCACAAGGATATAATTTTTTCGCTTTTCGAATTTAAAACAAATATATTTAGAGGACTCGAGCGTACGTTCCAAAAAACTAAGACGAGCAATAAAGGACTGGCAGAAATAGAGAAACCTGTGCTCATGAGAAGTTAGACAATCATTCTTAAAATAATATTTTATTTATTACCTTTTTCAAGGAGCTTGGTGAACTTTTCAATGGCAATCCAGCGATATTCCCCCGGATGAATGCCGATCTCATCAGTTCATTGTTAGCTTCTTCTAGCATGAAAGACATAGATCCTTCCGTGCCAGTAGAACCTAACTGTGGATCATCGAGTTCATGTAAACAATTTAAAAAATTCTTTATTTTAGTGACAACTTCAATAGTGCGTGAATTGAAGGAGCTAAAATTTATAAAAGTTTCTTTTATTAAATTAAGACAATATAAGAAAACTAAACTACTTAATTAATTGTTTATATATCTAGTGTGCCACAACTCTGTACTGTAATGTGTGCGCATGATTAGCAACGTGAAGTTGCTGCGAGATGTCCAAGTGGCACGCGCTAGCTGGTAGCACTTCCTAGCTCGTCGGTATGGGGTCAGGGTCCTTGGACATCCTATCACACATCGCAAACAGAAGTTCGCGTGCCTGTGGCGAAGAAAGGTTGTGGCATCCTTTCTTCATGTCTGCCACAAAAAGAAAAAAAAAAGAGAAAACAGAACTTGAAGGAGGAACAACAGGTCTGGTGTTACCAATTGTTCCTAGCCGCCCTGAACTATCTTGAAACATACAAAAAAAAGAAAGATTACCCCCATAGCGATAGTTCAGGTCACTAACCCACACCATCCCTGTACCTGGCTAGGGTACAGGCCCAACCTAAAAAGGGCGCTGAAACAAAAAAAAATTAAATCAAAACATTAGGATATAGGGAGGAGGGAAGCAAGAAGGGGAAGAAGCGTTAGGGAGTTCCTGAAATTAAAAGAAATTATTTATAACATATTTAATATTTAATTCAACATAAAAAGGAAAATTAATATAAAGTAACTTAGAAAGGTTAACTCAACAATTCATGATTAATGTATACGTAACTCTTACGCTACTCGAATTCTTAATTAAGTATTGTTTGCAAAAAGAAATACTAAATAGTATTTGTGAGGAATTTACATGTATATTTTGATCAATTAAAATAACTTTAGGTTTGATTTAATCCTAATCTGTTAAGATCTTGCTAATTGCAATGTCAAAGCTATTTATACGGCGGTCGTATTATATAACACTAAGGTTCAGTTTCAAATAAAAATGATAAATCAATTCTCAACAGATTTTAGACTTTGAAATATTACATCTTATTAATATAAATAGTCACTTACTGTATTCACGACACCCGATTTAAAATTCTTAATTATCGACTTTTTATCCTATAGGAATTAAAATACATCTTCTAGATGTCGGGCAGCAATTCTTTAACTAATGTTTGTGCACAAACATAATAACATTTACTAATCTGAACTCTCTAAAATCAATTATATTCTATATAGATATACTTCATAGTGATAAAGTTTAAGTCTCACAAAAATACTGTCATGAATGGAAAATTAATTTGTAACAAGATCTATATATAGTGGATTGCTAATGAATCAAAGAATTGAATAACTTCAAGTTTTCACTAAAACAAAAAAAAATGAACTGCAGAGGTTGAATATTGCAACAAATATGACTTTTCGTTTTGAAATTAAGGTAATTTAAACACTTGAAACAAACTTAACTCTTATAGTAGCGAAAGATGTTCTGTAAGAAAATCCGGGAACTATACACTTAAAAAATACGCTAAAATCCTAATCGAATCTGAAGTTTTGGCTAATGATTAACGATATGCTTGAATTATTTCGGCATAGACTTGGAGCCGAATGACTGTCTTTGTCGTATTTGGAGTTATAGTAATCCTTATCTCAGCGTATCTGCGATTCTGTACAATATTTTGTCACCTAACGTGCTAGTGACATATTGTTTACATAGCAATTTTTATAAATAGCCTGACTGACTTGCAGGAATTGCACACTTTTAGCTCGCCTTTTTATTTTGCATGCCATAAAAACTGTTCACTAAAACTCAGTTATGCACAAGTAGATCACATGAAACCGAATAGTGTATCCACATCCGTTTTGGGGTCAATGGAACTATTGACCTGTTACGAAAGGCTTTATGAAGCACTGTACTTCTGAGTGTTTCGCTAATGTTCCTATATAGTCTATTTGGTTCAGTATGTCAAAACTTAACTATACCATGTCTATGTAAATCAATTGCATAATTGTACAAATATATTATTAGGTAAATAAACTAAAAACCCTATACTCCAGGAGCAGGTGTACGAGCTTTCGCTGTAATGGAATTGTCAGCCCTAATTCGTCTGTCATCTATTTCCATACCGGAGTACTGTTCCCTTGCAAAATAAGCATCTTTGGAGCTCCCAAAGTTTACGAAGCAGGAACCTCGATTTGCCCAAATTTGGAGTAAATCTCCGTACTGTTGTCTTCAGTCGGATAACGCCTAATCCAGATTTTCCTAAATCGCAACTATGTTGAGGATGTTTCCTGCGTCCAACACACCGTCGTCGATGTGGTAAAATGCTACGGGATTATGATTTTCACCGTGTTGTAACTTTTGCGATCATAGGGTAATTTAGACCTTGATCGTGATCTGCTTTTTGGGCCCCCACTTTGTAACTTCGTACTGATTGAGACTTTGACCGTGAACGATGGCTTCTCGAATTTATTGTTTTCCTACAATAAATTACAAGAATATTACTTTTGTCTTACATAAGGGATGTCGCGGATAAAATAAGATAAAATTAAAAGTTTTTCTTTTTCACTTACCTCCTGTTGCTGATCACCTCCGGCAGCTGTCACGAAATAATCTTCTTCTTCCCCAAAAGATTACTGCCGTGGCAGCTAGCAGGGGCGACAACCACAGGGTATAAAATGCACGTTGAATGGATAAGGCATGGCTCACATTACAGTACATACTGTATCTCGTAAAACCTTTGCTACTGTATTTTCGCTATTATTTCGTTCAGCTTCACTTTTAAAAGAAAGAATGTCGATAAACTTCCTGTTGCCGTCATAAATACTCTGCAAAAATGGTAGTTTGCCCTTATCGGTCGCTGTAATCATCCTATCAATCACGCGGTAGATCAATAACAATATGAGCCCCATTTATGGCACCTGTTGGATAATATAATTATTTCCCTCAAGTAGAACAACTGTGATTAATATGTTACCTATTACTTTTGGAAACCGCTAGTTCGCTTCAAAAAAAGACGCATTCTCCTGTTTTTTGTGGCGTTTGACTATATAAAAGTGTCGTCCGCCAATTCGCTGAAGAACATGGTTACCCCAGTCAGAATTCGATTTACGCTTGATAGTGCTTGTATGTCTCTATGAGGAATCTCTGTCTATCTGGTCCTTTCATTTTTCCCCAAAATCAGTAAATGGGTGAATTTATACAAATAAAACCAGGAAATCCAAATCCAAATCCTGCTTTTAAGGAGGCCCTATTGAAGGCTATAGACTCCCTTCCGGGGAATAGAGGTGAATGTGGTGGCTTTGGAGGATGGTCTGATAGCATTGAGATGTGTTAATTAGCAATCCAAGGTCTAGGTATGCAAAACCATTAAAAGGCTGACCAACCTTTGGAAAGGAACTAACTTGAGGGTGGACCGCATGGATATTGTTGAAGATATCGGAAGAATGATGATCGTTGTCCCGGGGAAACCTGTGAAGAAGGATATCATAGATATGTGGATAAAACCTCAGGGAGAAGCAGTCTGATGATCTGGTGTCCGATGGAGGATGCGTAGGTCGTCAAGAAAGCAGGAAATAGATTGAACTGCGGCCTTCGTTAAGTTCCAATCGTTTAATCAGGAACAGCTGGAGAACTACCAGGTTTCCCCAAGCTCAGCAACAAGGAAGGCATCAGGACTTGGTTGCAAAACACACACTAATTAAATAAAACAGTCAGTCGCAGTCACTCAAAAGAGCACTTAGCACTTTTTCGTCATCGTCATTTGACAAATTTACTTCCTTTTATGTGGCTATAACCTTGTCTTTTTAACCGATTTCCCAAAAACAAAGATGTTCTAAGTTCGACGCGTTTTTTTTAATTTTTTTATTTAAATTTTTTTTTTATGTCTGACCGGGCATAACTTCGTAACGCGTCAACCGATTTTGATGATTCTTTTTTTGTTGGGTAGACTATGTTCACCGATTGGTACCATGTCAAAAAAATTTTTGGTAGGGTGGGGGGTGGGGGTGAAACCTAACTTTGTAACGCGTGGTCCGATTTGGATGGTTCTTTTTTTGTTGTACAGAGTATGATCCACCATTGCTAATAGGAGAAAAAAATTTGGCCTATGGTGAAAGGTGTTGGTGGGGGGGAGGGGTTGCCTAACTTCGTAACGCGTGGACCGATTTGGATAATTCTTTTTCTATTGGGTAGAATATGATGCTTGGTTGATACTACGAGAAAACAAATGTTGCTGGGGTGGAGGGGGGATGGTGGAACCTAACTTTTTACCACGTGGAGCGATTTGGATGGTTCCTTTGCTGTTGTATAGAGTGTGATCACCCATTGCTAATAGAAGAATAATTTGGCCAATGGTGGGGGGTTGGGCGAGGGGAGGAGTAGTCTAACTTCGTAACGCGTGGACCGATTTGGATATTTCTTTTTCTTTTGGGTAGAGTATGCTCGCTGGTTGATACCACGAGAAAAAAAATTTTGCTGGGGTGTGGGTGGGAGAAGGGGGTGGAACCTAACTTTGTAACGCGTGGACCGATTTGGATGGTTTTTTTGCTGTTGTTCCTTGATTGATACCATGAGAAAAAAATTTTAGTGGAATGGGGGTGGGGTAGGGGGTTATAACTAACTTTTAACGCGTGGACCGATTTGGATGGTTCTTTTCATTGTATAGAGTCGAAGACACTAAAAAGTGAAAAATAAAATAGTTTTAAAAAAAAAAGTTGAACCGACTTCACAAAAAGCGCTAAAAAGCATAAAATAATTTTTAATTTTATATCTATTACGACATTTTGAAGTCGGTGCAAACTTAACAAATAAAACAACTACAGAACCACAATTGAAATTAATACATAATCCTACCTGAACGTTTCAGCTTACGGGATTATAAGAAATGACGGTTAAATATTTTTGTTGTAGTTGTTTGGTTTGTTTGATTTGCACCGACTTCAATATGTCGTAATAAATATAAAATTAAAAAGTATTTTATGCTTTTTAGCGCTTTTTGTGAAGTCGGTTCAACTTTTTTTTTACAAATTATTTTTTAAAGCTAACATTTCACGGATGGGACATATAACTAGCACAAACTTGTAAACATTATTAAACATTTCAAATTCAATATGCGATTGACTTGTAAACTTAACCTCAATTATTAAATGCCTTAATTTTCTTTTTCTTGATTTTTACGAGTTTGCATGAAACATGCTCCCTCGATTGTTTGGCTTGTGGCCACCTTTTCCCCCTTTGATAAAATATGATTATTTATTTACACAGAAAGTTTTTGCACGAAAATCGGAGGAACAGACATATAACAAGAACTGAGTTTCTTCATAAATTTCTTAATTTTCGCCATTGAGCTTGGATATAAATCAATAAGATTAAGTAAAAAGGAACAAAAAGGGGAAATATACAGCCAAATTAGGCAGATTTCATCATAACTCACACTGCATCGTTTATCAACTACTTCCATGGAACAAATTTTGATGCTCTAAATTACGCCCAGTTTTCAGTTATTTTGAATTAAACATTGAAATTTGCTAAGGCACAGTCCAGGTTGTTTAGCTTTGTTGCAAGACCTCCTGAAATACGCAGGAGCGTATATTCTTTACCAATTGTTTTTCTAAGTGTAATTCTTACATAGCTCACATATACTATAGTATATTATGCTTCATATAGGTCTACTCAAAAAACCTATACAAGATGGAGAAATTGCTTTTAGACCTCACATTTCCGTACATTTATACATCAGTGTAACCAACGATTTACGATTTACGTTTCTTATCTTTTTCTCCAACGCATTTTTTTTAATATGATATGAGGAGTTTTGTAACCAACTCCAAGAGTAGGATAAGGCAGAGCGAGAGCTGATGAGTGATTTGTTCAAAGTGTCTTACACCGGTCCAAAATTTTCCTAAATACAATATGTATACTATACATACTTGCAAAGTAGATTTCAACAACCTAGCACAGCAACTTCGGTATTAAAATTACTCTTATAATTGTTTACCTAAATAGAGCAAAAATAGCTAACTTAACCGCTTACAAATTTTATACACTTATAGTTAAATTAATTGTACTTAAAAGTATAAAATATGACAATGAACTCAAGAAAATAAAATTTTAAAAATAAAAATCAAGATTTTAAAAAGAGCGCTCTTTGAGATATTAAGGTTTTTTTTTTTAATTTCCATCTGTTAAACGCAAGCATTCATTATGTAAAATTTGGAGGGTATACAATATTTTGGACTAAGCTCACTGACTTTTATACTAAGGGGAATGAGGAATACATAGTTCCTTCGGTGGTTTTTAATTCGATATTTGTTTTTTTTTCATTGGCAAGTTCTTGATATGTAGTTTCCCTATAGAATTCGGAGTGCGGTTCAGTTTGGTCCGCGATTGATTCACAGGTTAACTACTAAATAAATAGGGCCCAGCAAACCTGCGGAACACCGTGACTAAATTTGTAAGGGCTTTTTATTCGTTAGTCGATATTCTTCTTTATTATTCTTTGTTCGGTACCCGTCTTCGTTATTTGGTTTTCATTATTCGTTACTCGGTATTCCTTATTTTTTATTCGCTACTCGTTATTCATTTCTCATTACTCGCCATCGTTATTCGTTAGTATTCGTATTCGTTACCAGTTATTCGTGACTTGGTCGTTATTCGTTCGTTGTTCGTTATTTCTTATTTATGATATGTTACTCAATCGTAATCCATAATTTATTTAATAGTGAGCAGGGCTACAAATGAAGTAAAATTCAACGTGGTAGATTGTCCGAGGCCTATTACAACGGTAGGTGAAATCTTTCTCTAGATATGTTCGTATTTGTGGCAGTAGAATTGTTTTATTGTATTACTTATTGCCCATTTTAATACCAGGTATTTAGCGATAATTACGCCATTAAAGTGGACAAATACTTCGAATTTGGAGTATAAAATACAAACACAACATAAATATTACACTGAAACACGAGTAAATATAATGTACTTCGTAGTAACATGCGCATGAAGTGTAAAGTGCGTAAAAGTAAAAACAATATTACAAATATTAATAAGTATAACAAAGCAACGTATAAGGATAGATAACATTATGAGAAAAACCACTCCAACAATTCAGGTGAGGAATTCGCAGGTGTAGATAGGGGAAGAGACGAATCAGCTGAGGGTTGAAATGGTAAGGAGGATAAATTAATGAGAAATTTTATATGAATGCAAAGAGGTCATGTTAAGAATATTCTAAGCTGAAATTGCTTTGTTCGTACGAGCAGCATTCTTCGAGTGAATATATGAAGACACTAAAAAGTAAAAAATAAAATTGTTTTTAAAAAAAATTTGAACCGACGCGACATCACAAAAAGCGCTAAAAAGCATAAAATAATTTTCAATTTTATATCTATTACGACATTTTGAAGTCGGTGCAAATTAAACATACAAAAAAACTACCTAACCACAATTGAAGATAATATAAGTATAAAACTACCTGAACGTGCCAGCTCACGGACGATTAAATACTTTTGTTGTAGTTGTTTGTTTACTTTGCACCGACTTCGAAATATGGTAATTATTTTTTATTTTATTTTTATACGATGTGGCCAAATCCTAGGGGACAACCCTTTGATGCGTTAGCATGGTTTTGGCCGGGAGGGAATTAGGGTAAGGGAAGTGAGGAAACTTGAGTGTTGTTTTTGCATTGCTGCGAGCTAGACAACAGCCCAGAGACGGAGTGGATTATTTCAATTTCTTAATAAAAGCTCACGGGGTCATCTGGTCTCGAACCCGGGACCCATGGCATGTTGGTCTTGCCGCTCAACGTATTGATCCAACTCCGTCTCCGTAATAGATATAGAATGAAAAATTATTTTATGCTTTTTATCCGAATATAGGTTCGGGCTTTGCGCCAAATGTTGGTTGGTCTTCTGCCTAGAAATTACAATAATTTGTTGTACTCTTGTCTATTTTTTCTTCAATTGGTTTGATATAATAATTTGTTAAATGATTTGTGGGTTTTTATTTTATGTGGACGGATGAATCTCAATTCACCAGGGATGGTATCACGAACTTCTTTAACCTCCATACCTGGTCGGAAACTAACCCACACAGGCGAAGGTGACCTCATTTCAGCAGAGATTCAGTGTCAATGTTTGGGCTGGTATCATCGGTAACCATTTGGTAGAACCATTCATAGAAATCCCTCACTACCTAATAGTTTAATTGTACTCTACGAGGAAGTTACTAAAGGAGGGGAAATATGCTCAGAAAATCGTGGCAATTTTAAGCTTGTGTGAGGTTCCCATGCATACAATCTCATAAGCGCAAGGCAGGCGATTAGAAAAGTATTTTTAAATTTTGGTAAAACTCTTCTCTGCTAAATATTATCTGCCGACCGTGATTGAAATTAGCCGTAATCAAAAATTTAATAAAAATTTTGATTTACATATATTGTACATTAAAATTATAATTTAAAGTAAAATATTTTTTTTAATTTAAAGTAAAATTGAACCCTTTTTCGGGCTGCCAATGCAGAGTGTACGAAAACAGCTGGAACCTCAATACACAAAAACTTGCCATTCTCACACACACGACATATACGCGATAGGACTTTTCCTTTAGTTACTTCCTCGTAGATTGTACTTTCTTTTATATATGTTATTCTGCTTAGAAGATTCACGAAATTCGACGGTACGTCCAAATTTGTCAAATGTCTACAAGGACTCAGGCTGGCAATTTCATTAGAATAATGGCCGTGGAAATAGCGATAGAAGAGTGAGAGACAATCAATATTCCGTCGATGTTCCAAAGGGTCAATGCTCTCAGAGATTGGGGGATCGCCAATAAGTTTAATAGACTTAGTCGGCAAAGTTCAAAGTTGGGAAAGTTACCATTGTGTTTCCCTTTTACGCTGGACTTTATCTAACGCGAACAATTGATAACGGGTGTTCTTAATCTAACATTATTAAAAATTTACAGAATCTATCTTTGAGGAATACGCGGTTATAATTTACATTTATTGTATAGTAGACTGAAACAAAAAAGGGACTTTACTGGCATATCAAAGCAGATTCCTTAATCGACGTACACTCCAAGGAGGAGATATTTTCATTGGCTTTTCGAAGGTTAACAGAAACCGAAAATGTAACTTCAAATAGCACGGAATGGCTAGTTGAAATATCGGAAGATACTGCAGACGTCGAGCAGGAACGAATCAGTCCTGTCGGACAAGACCCTGAAAAGAGCCCGAGAGAAGTCACAAGAAGATTAGGAGTGTCATCAGTTAAAGTTTGGAGGGTTATTCATTCAGCAGGTTAACGTTCATATCATCATATCTCAAGCCTCAATCATATCGTTGGCTTCTGGAATGCGATATGGAGAATCGGGCGTTTCTGGCCGAATTATGTAGACGGAGGAATCGCAGTTTACCGGTAGTAGTATCACAAACTTCCACAACCTCTCTACCTGGTGGGATACTAACCCACATAGGACGAGGAGATCGCCTTCCAGCCCAAATTCTGAGCCAAGGTTTGAGCTGGTGTCATCGACACCCATGTAATAGGACAATGAATTTTGACACAAGTAATTAATAGTAAGAATTATGTGAACTTTCTGGCAAATACACTGCCAGATCTACTAGAGGACATTCTTTTGAGTAATTGTAGGAAAATATTTTACAAACACACAAGCGCATACTCCCAACATTGTGAAGGTAATACTGAATAAGCAATTTCCTGACAGCTGGTTTGGACGAATTGCCCCGATACCTTGGCCTGATAGATCTCCAGATCAAATCCTACCGGACTTTTTCTTATGGAGAAGAATGACGGATGACGTATACTCAAGGACAGTTAACGATTGAAACGAACGAACACTTAATTTGAATAAAAATTATTCTTCGCTGATAACTTTGGCATTTCAAAATCTGTGGAACTGAACACTGAATCCATCCGAAAATGTTGATCGAATGACATTATTCTGTAGAAATTCATTCCGGTATTGAAAGATTCTAATTTTTTAACAAGATAAAGTGTAAATTCAGCGTAGAATAGTTTTCATTCGAATTAAGTGTTCAGTTCTATGTAACAATGTTGTGAAAGTGAATATTGTTAGAATCCGTGAATTTTCGCTTGTTGAAATTATTCATAGGCTTTTTCGCTGAAGCTTTTGAGTGATCCTGCATAATATTTTAATTACCTTATTGAAATGAATGCACTTTCGGAAGAGGAGAGAATATCTCTCTTGATAATGCGAGGTTTGGGAGATCAGCAGCGATCTTACAACCAAGTGCGAGATCTGTTCAATCAGACCTTTCGGATTGATCACGTTCCCATCTCAAAAACCACCGTACAAAGAACAATTCGATTATTTCAGGAGACTAGAAGTGTTAAATCCCGTCCAATCCCAGGCCGACCAGTGACTGTTTCTACAGAAGAGGGAAAACTAGAAGTTGCCCTCACGTTCGTTGAAAATCGTCGTTCTACAATTCCGACAGTTGAGCAGATGGTTGGAATGGACAAGAAACTGGTCCATTAGATATTGAAGGCTTTCCATTCTTATAAAGTTCATCTGGTTCAGGAATTAAGGGATGATGACCCTGATCGCAGAATCGAATTTTGTGAAGTCATGATGCAAATGATTCATGAAGATCCAGGGTTCATTAGCAATATTTGCTTCGCCGACGAGTCCACATTCGTCTTAAATGGTGAGGTCAACAGGCACAATTGTCACTATTGGTCTGATCAGAACCCTGGAATCGTGCACTAATGCTAGTATCCTGAAAAATTGAATGTTTGGGCTGGAATCCTGGGCGACAGATTGATTGGAACATTCTTCATCGAGGGCAATCTGACAGCTGTAAAGTACCAGACCATGTTACAAGAGCAAATTGTGCCAGCATTGAGGATTATTAGAGGAAGAGAGCTCGATGAAGTTTGGTTGCAACAAGATGGTGCTGCCCCACATTATGGAAGGAACGCCAGAGATTACCTCGATCAGGAGTTTCCAGACAGATGGATAGGGAGGAGAGGAACCATTGAGTGGCCAGCAAAATCACCTGTCCTGACTTCCCTTGACTATTTTCTTTGGGGATACGTCAAGAAGAAAGTGTATCATACGATGAATGTGCTTTGATTCCGCCGGAGGGCGACGAGTGCATTTTATCAAAAGCTCGCTTATTGTCAAGAGGCCAATGGTGAACAATTTGAACATTATGGGATGAATGATCTCCCAAAAATGCCACAAACGGCCCTTTTCAGGGCCATATGATGTGCAAAATCCAACTCGTAACCTCCTCTGGTCCTGGTCTGGTCTGGTCCAGTTTTATGATACGCGGTGTGTACGTAAAAGAAGCCCGTTAAAAGAAAATTAGTTAATTTCAATTTCAATCGAAGAACGCGATAAATCGATAAAAACTGGGGGTTTCAATTTTAAAATTCTAACTCACCCCCCACTCCTGTTTAGGAGTTGTGTGTGGGGGGGGGGGTGGTGAGAGGTGGTTTGGTGTGCACGATTCTCCCCTCGAAGATAACTTTTTTCCCGGTCATTTTTCGGTTCAAAACAGAGAAAAAGAGTTATTCCGGGGTACCTGGCTTTTTTCAACACCCTTTATATATGTATATATATATATATATATATATAATATCGAATCATTTTGGCACTGGTCAAAGATCAGTAGCAATACTCATACTGACACTGCTACTGAAGTATCATTATTTAGTACTTTTACTTTTACTTTTGCTTCCGACACAGAAGTTCAGAAATTCTTCAGTATTTGACCGGCCTGTTTCAAATAATGCAAGTTTAGGAATTGACTATCCTGAAAGTTCCCCGCAGACGTAAGGATTTATCATCAGTGGCCAAGAGAACAACACTAGATAATAAGGTTACCTTTTAGAATAATGTGTCTATATTATAAAGCAATTTTAAGTAAATTTGAGCGCGAGATTTAAATTAAAAGTTTAAGTTTGTGGTTTGTGTACAGCATTAGTAAATAAACTGAATTAAATCAACATCAATTATCTTTTTCTTTACAAACTGCTACAACCCTCATTACTACTTTCAGAGCGAGCAAAAATTGTTAATCCATTTTCAGGTAGGTACATATAGAAAACAAAAAAAGCTTTCCTGTTCTGGTCAGTAGAAATTCTATCGTGCAAACCTCCAGGCAGTCCCTCTCATTCAGCACAAAAGAGAATTGGCAATAAAAATCGTGTGGTATAATCGGATTGATTGCATGTCAGAGCAAAGTAGTGACAAGACTTTTTTACCGCTTCCCCCAAGCTTCCACAGAAGAATTCAACAACGCAAATATAATAATAAGATCTCTTTGGAATCAAAGCATGTAGGCTTTATACTACTTCAGTATATGCATAAATGCATAATATTGTTGTTGTTTTTTATTTTGTAACTGACTTGAGAAGCAAGTTTAAGGAATCCCATTGGCCCAATATGGAACGGACAGTGACATAGTAAATTATATTTTTCATTTCAACAAAACAAACTGCACCACAGAATCAAATAAAATATAAGAAATGATGACTCATTATTATGCACGACGTACGTCGTCATATCCCTTCCACTTAACTTTCATACAGAAAATTACCTTTCTTACACAAGGCTTGCATTGGAAGGCTAGACCCACTTTTTCCTCTGGACTATAATATCTTTTATTATTACTTACAAAACTATTTAAATGTGAATATTCAATGTCTTTTGTTCCTTTTTACAATTTAGAAAGTGCAAACAGAAATGCAGAAAGCCCAGCCATTTCCAAACAAGGACATAACTGTTTTGGAAGCTTAAAGCTTACTTGCCCGCGGTCATAGGTTTGGACATTACTGATTTTGTACATTGTTGTGTGTGTATAAGAAAAACTATTATGCCGAATGAGAAATCTGACTTGTAGTGTTATGAATACGTTGATAATTTTTTTATGTGACTCTTCTAAATAAAAATTTATTTATTGAAACAAAATCTGCAACGCAAAACAAAAATTCCATTTATTATGACATAGTTTGAGTGATGTCGTCAATTCTCTACACTTTTTGTCTATTAACTTCGATAAACTAGTCGATTTTCAGTCAAAGAATTTCGTTTCCTATCGAGTCAAAGGAATTTTTTAAACAATATACTTGTCAATTTTTAAGCTCTCAATTAAGGTCGTGATAATACCTATCATCATTCAGGATCTTTGCAAATATGTCTTGTAATTGCACATATGTCTACAATTGTTACAAGAAGTTCTTTTTTTTTAAATCAAATTCATGTTCATACTCTACAACCAAAGTTCGTTCTGGTAACGTCCACCTTGTACATCCAATGAATAATTTCCGATTTTCATAGCAGTTGTTACAGATTTTGTTCCTTTAGAGCAAGCCATCTTGTCTGAGCACATTGAAAAAGCTGTTTGTTGTGGCGTCCTTTTATGAGTAGGGCGCTAAAGACGACGCTCATGCCAAGGTGGTTGTGACGTGTAAGATAGGTGAGGTTAGTTTAGGGTGGCAGCTGCTAGTCGACTAACCAGCCAGCTTCACAAAGGTCTTGAGCCAGTCTCAAACATGCAATGCTAAGTATTCTACTTAGCATTGCATATATGTATGAGGTTCATATTTCAATCCAAGTTATAAGAAATTTGGGGTAGGCAAATTTGACTGTATTATATTACAAAACTTTATTTGGAGTCAGTGCTAGCTTATTCATTTTAAACTATCTAAATGAAAACCTACCTCTATCCAAAAACTAGACAACACAGAAATAATCTAAACATTGTATATTAAAGTAAAATACCATTCAGCGGAAATTGGAAGTGCTTGAACATTGCTGTCGAAGTGCTTCTTCGGAAGCTCGAAGAGCTCCCGTAACCTATCATAATTCATATCTTTTTAACAGGTTCGAGGGAAGCGCTCTAGAATTACATGTAGAGATTTACGATGGAAGCACTCAAAGGAAAAGACCCGAAATCTTCCATATTTACTCAAATTTTGCCAAGCAATGTCTTTTTATCTGGTAATATCATTTCAAGGTAATTGTAGATTTGTGGTGCTTATGCGCACTTTCTAACTCCCTTATCCTAAAATATTCGGAACTTAAGAGCCTGCCAACTTAAAATTTGACGAGTATTTGCCAATGCTATTCGTTACGTTTCCCAGTAGGAAATGTAAGCAATACCGCATCGGGACTGTCATCGATGAAAGTAAGTCATACTGCCTACATTCTGCAACGTCTGCAGAAGCCGCTGCTAGGAACACGCATGCCTCCGATGTATTCAAGGGAGACAGTGTTTATAGAATTAACCCTTCTAACTCAGCAGGCGCACTTGACAGGCAGAAGCCCTATTTGATTAATTGACATATTCACCAGAATATAACATACACTGAGGTGAATGAGGCTCCCACACCAACATGCAAAAAAATATTAGTAAACAAAAAAAACTAAAACACGCCCAAAAACTACAGACAACATAGATCGTTTAAACGAATCCTTAGTAAGAGCCAGGACAAAAATAGGACACATATTCACGGCTCGACACATGCGATTTATAGGCTCATGCATACCATAGTTAGACCGAGAATGAACAACATGTAGTAAAGGCAATCTCCTTAGGCTGTACGGGGTATGCCTATAAGAAACCAAATTTAGAGAGTGCGAAAATCTATGTTCAAGTTTAAAAGCTGGTGAATAAAGACTAGGTCAGCAACTCTACGTCGTTCCTCCAACGAATGCATATTAAGTAACTGGAGGTGATGCGCATAAGGATTAAGCCTGAGTGGATCGCTCCACGGGAGGTCCCTTAGTGCGAACCTAACAAAGTTCCGCTGCACCGATTCAATGCGTCTAGAATAAATAGCATAGCCGGGAGACCAAACCTGAGATGCATACTCGAGAATCGCTTAACAAAACCCAGAACTGAATTACAAATGACAGCTGTGATGTTTCGTACATGCGACTTCTCTTCAGTAAAACTGCGGTCTTTTCTAGATTTAATTTCAATCCGTCTTCTAGGGAAGCGTTCATACCTAAGCCTTTCCTGCCAAGTGCATCGGCTACCTCATTTGTCGGTATTTTCTTTGGCCCGACAGCCAGCAGCGTATACAGCGCACCTATGTTATCACGACACCTTCGAACTAAACATGATATATTTATATTAGAATTTACCTCTTTAATAGCCTCCTGAGTGTTAACATAAATTTTTAGATAGGTCAGGAAGCGATAGCAGCTGAATAGCTGTGTTATTTATGACCAAGATTTCCGTTGCAGTAGTTTGGTAGAATTTAACTAAGGAATTCTGAGAAAATCTGAAAAACTTGTTAAGGACGCGTGCGATACAGTCGAAACAATTTTCCCTTTAATTTTTAATGACAATAATAAGTTGGTAAATACATAGGAAATACTGCTGAAAAAGAAAAATAACTTATTTCCAACATTCGTTCGGAGGAATCAATATCTAAACATTTCAAATTTCTTGAGGTAAAATTTTTCTTACTTTAAAGAAAGGTTACCTTAATCTCTTTAAAAGTTCCTGATTTAACATTGTTTACAAATAACAATTACAGAGAATCTATTTCAACATTCCATTGATGAGCCTCAGTAAAAAATTTCAGAAAATACTCCGAAACGGAGCTCTTAAATCTATAAGCCAGCAAAGCTCTTGATCTACCTCTGCAAAGTCATCAAAAGGCATACCAGGACACGTAGATTTTTTATAGAACCAATCTCGCAAAAGTATACAAATACCCTTTGTTCCCCGCACAAAAAAGCACAGCGAACATCTAGACATTCCCAGGCACCTGGGATACATAAACCGACCATAGACCCCGACGGCTTCATCTGCCATGCCGACGGCGTTGTTTCTGTCATGCCAATCTAATTAGCTGAAAGTCAACGCTGGCCAATCTTTCATCGAAAAAAGCATTACACTCAAGGAAATCCCCTGATGCCATTCCAAAAAACATACCGGGAACTCCCCATCCCAAGCGGTCCTATCCTAGTCAAAACATTTGTCGGGTCGGTCGTTCATCTTAGGCGAATTTACTTAGGTTCAATGCTCGAGGATTGCGTGAGCTCAAAATCTGATGTGAACGCACACAAGCAGAAGCGTTTGGAAGATAAAATTCGCAAAGACATGTCCTGGATAAAGCTCTCGCACAGGGTAAGTGTGTGCGAAGTTCTGAAGAATTCATCATACCACGAAAGGCAGACAAGTAATACACAAAAAGCCTCCGTAGGTGCTCAACGGGAGGATAGGCAAAGAAAACCTACAACCGGACAGGGCAAGGACCTTTTCTTTATCGAAATGGAACCAACGCGCTCTGCAATAAGACGAAATAAGACTGTCGCTGTCAAATTTTCCATTTTTCCTGTGTTACTTTATTTTGATGGTTGCGAATGCCCCTTCCGCAATTCGGGCCACGTAAATTCTTTCCCCGGTGGGTGGAAAACTCAATCAATGAAGTTGGAGTTCAGTTGTGGGTGCATTGAGATTTCTTCTTGCAATCAGACAACTGAGGCTACGTTGACAATACTGAGAAAAGCCCAGCAGTTGAGCCCTTCCGCCCCACAGACTACGTAGGCGCCTTCCGAAATGGAGCAACAAGAAACGAACTGAGACTGAAAGGCCAAAAATAAAACCTCCGAGTCAAAGACCAGAAAAAGAAAAGAAGGAAGAATAGTGCCTCAGGGCGCAACGAAAATTCCAAAGGATGTTGAGGTAGGTCTAGGGACGAATTTTTGCCGATCGATATGTTTCGTCTGAAAAGGCGTGCGTGTGTAAGTGAAGATGGGAGGTGTGTAACCTCCCAGTCGACCCACCATAATCCCTTCGATGTGCAACCAACACCATAAAAACGCAGCTCGCACCAATCCTACGCACACTCCCGCACCCCATAAGCTTATTAGAAAAATGTTCACGACCGTGAGGAACCCTTGTGTTGGGATAGCTGCAAAGGCTGGCACTTGCTGTATACAACCCTCATTAATGGGGCGAGTATGGTGGCTGCGGCTGATATTGTTATGTTGAGACATTTCTTGTGTTTACGCTTCGTCGTAGAAATGTGCTGAGGTAGGCAACGCACCAGACTGTCGTTATGACAGAAAGCATACACAAAATAGCAGAAATAAGCGACGGGCCGACGTGCTGGGTGGCAACTGGGGTGTAACCTGGAATGGGCTTGTATGGAGGAAAAGACGTCGGGAAAGGAACTGTCAAGAAGTGGTTGACCGGGCAAATTTTGGTATTTCTGGTCCCTTTCTCTTGCCTTCTCAGTTATTTCGGTCGTTTTTGGGCTTAAGGGATAAAGAGGTCGTTCACACGTCTTACGTAAAGGACAAATCGATTTCATTTGTCTGGATTTTTGGGATAAACGTACGATGACAGACTATTACTGGAAAATCGTTGCGTGACAACGTTGTCTACTGGGTAATAGGGAACCAATTTCTATCCCCGTGATTTCGACATTATATATGCAATTGATACCACTGGCGGAATTATATCTGTCACGTGAAACTTTATGTTGAATAAAGCTAAGAAATTTTCAATTATCGTTAAGAAGTAAAACGTGGCTCGTGATACCTTCTCCGACTTAACTATGATATCCTTGTGCTTAGTGTATTCTTATTAGTTATAATTGGTGCGTTCTTTAAGTCCCTTTTCCACTAAATTTTCATTTTCGACATAGACAACATTTTATTATCTTAATGTTACTTTTCAGTACAAATGAGCACCAAAGAAAAGAAAGGAAATTAAGTAATTAATGTAAAACTTAATTGATGGTTTAAACATCGCCTCTGTTTTTTTAAATGAAAATACTACAATCGATAATTTAACTCGAATATACAAGTAATTACACTTCCATGTAGAGCAAATTCATTAGTAATTCCAAAATGCTATTCGATTACCTACAATCTTCAAAAATTAAGATGACCTTCACAATTCATTCAACTTTAAGAGTATAGATAATATAATTATTCTCGATTTATGGCTACTAGAGGAAAGTAGCTTATTATGATATGCTATTTCGTTTCTATTACAATAAACAAATGTAAAACTTAATGGAACCTTGTTATTTTTTGCTAAAAAGTAGATAGTATGCATGGCGAGTGACATTATTTGTACAGATCTTGAGCAGCCAAGTTTGTTTGTTAAGGGCTACATCCCCCTAGAGACATGAAAAAATAATCGATCTTCGAGATGAATTTTCTTGGGAATTATTAATAACAAATGAAGTTTTTTTTGTTGTTAAATTGTGGTAAAATAAATAAAACTTAGAAATAATAAAATTCAGAAAATGTATGCCCGCCAAAACTGTAGCGTGTATTTCGCGACCTGGCTTCCGGTGACCGTTCTCCTACAAAAGCTGATCATCTGAAATCAAGGTAGAGAGCTATCACAAAGTTAACTGCATATAAAACAGATTGACGATCGTCGTTTCCGAAAATTGTTATTTAAGAACAAAATGTAGTGGCACATGAATCTGAAGTACGAGAATTCGGTCAAAAAACTCAGTTTTTATCGTAATTTGCTTATACGATTTTGGTTATTTTTGTTAAAGATTGTGATCGTCAATCTGTTACCAGCGGTATAAAGCGTGACTGTGCCAAATTTCAAGATAATCTCTGGATCGGTTCTCACTGTTTTTTTTTAAAAATACTCTTCTGAAAAAACCGCATTTAAAGTCTGAGATAAAATGCTAAATGTTATTCTTAAGTGGATATACTATAAGAATAGAATTAGTGCGGAAATAGAAATGTTTTAAAGTGGACAAGCCTTTTCCTTAGAATGCAGTAAATTACAGAAAGACAATAGGCCAGCGCTGGAATTTATTTGTGGTTTATTTAAAAAGTTCAGAAGATACGTTTGAGGTTTGAACATGAGATGCGGGAAAACGCCAGATTAAAGTCTAATGAGGCAGAAGCTTAGGAATTGTCCATCTGTTCGATGTCAAAGAATCGATTATTACACCTGAATACCTATAGCAATAATAATTAATTAATAACATAAAACGTTAAATAGTAAGAAAATTGAAGTGCATTTTAGTGAATTTTCCAAGTTTTTTTTAATTATGGGGAAGGAGTTTAATATTATCTGTCTTTTTGAAACACATATGAGCGAAGATAAAACTGAGAATTTTATCAGCTATTTTGGTGTCTTTGATCTTTGTTGGGTGGGTGCTATAAGGTCCTCTACTTGGGGTAGGTTAAGTGGAGGATGGGTCCTCGGAATTGATCGAAAACTCAGTGCAAATATTGCAAAATTTATATGGGTAAATAATTAGCCAGTAATATAAGTAAACCAAGATTCGGAAATATGTTACCTTATTCCTGCTTACATTTATTATTTATTAAAATAATTAATAATACATGATTACGAAATAATAATAGAATAGTTAGGAAATTTGGCCTTCATAGAACTTTTCGATAGATTAAAATCAATGCTGTTAAAATTCGAATTAAAAAACCGAGACATTGACGTGACGGTCTCGTGAAAACCATAATTTGTGCGATGCTGCGGAATTTTAAGAAAATCTCGATTTCTCAAGGAGCGACTCGGAATCGATATATTAAAAGAAGACAACAAGACTGGAGAGTCAACATTACCTTGAAGACATTCAAAAGCAAAAACAGTTTTAGAGATGTTACGTCTGAATTCAAGAGAGTCTAGTTTTATGAAGGAAGGAAGCCCACGAAGTGCAAAGCGAACAAAACGGCGCTGGACTGCCTCAACCCGGTAGATTGAGTAGCAATAAAATGGTGACCAAACACAACTAGCATACTCCAGAATAGGCCTGACAAAGGTGCAGTAGAGAAGCCTGGTGATATAAAGGTCGTCAAATTCCTTTACCCATCTTTTTATAAAACCCAATGTAGAATTATCCTTAATAACTATCTCATAAATGTGATCGTCAAACGTAAAACGACTGTTCAACCGACACCCAAGTCCTTGGTCCTATTAATTTTTTCCAGAACACAGCCATACATGGTGTAGTTGAAGTCGAGAGGATTCTTTCTACGAGTAAAAAACAAAGACGTACACTTACTAATATTGAGGGGAAGATAGTTAACAGAACACCAGTTGTATAAGTCAGAATTTAAAAGTTCACAGTCTCGAATAGAGAACACAACACGGAAAATTTTGACGTCGTCAGCATAACAAAGAATTTTTGAATATTTCAAGAATAAAGATACATCATTGATGTAAATAATAAATAAGATCGGCCACAGATGACTTCCCTGAGGTACGCCAGGGAAATTAAAAATAAACTTGGATAGTGATCAACGGAAGGACACACACTGGGTCCGATTTAGTAGGTAAAAACGAACCCAGTCTACAAACAATGAAGGAAAATCGAGGGCAGTCAACTTGTGAATCGAAATTTGGTGACTTATTCTGTCAAATGCCCTGATAAAATCTGTAAAGATACAATCCACTTGCTTTCCGGCCCTAATTTTGGATAAGCAGAAATTTGAGAAGTTCTGAATGTTAGTCGCAGTAGACCTACCTTTCATAAAGCCATGCTGGAAAGTTCCAAGAAAAGGTTTGCAATGAAAGTATAGTGTATCGCAAACTAATGCCTCAAAAATCGTAGCAATGCAACACAAGTTTGCAATGGGTCTGTAATTGGAAATATCATACCTCTTGCCTTTCTTGTGAAGAGGGATAATAAGAGATGATTTCCAAGATTTTGGAAAGACTCCACAAGAAATAGATAAATTAAATAAATAACAAAGAACAAAAACCAAGGAAGAAGAACAGTTCTTATAAAGGGAAAAAGACATACCATCAGGACCGCACGAAAAACTATCTACCATATAATTGATGTGTTTCACGACTCTATCGTCATCAAATGTAAGATCTTTCATTTCCAATGAAGAAGGAGAAATTAATGTCAAGTAGCTAATATCCTTAAAGCTAGTATCGCAGTTGTCAGAAAGAAAAGCTGTCTTAAAAAAGTCGCCGAAAAGGTTCGCAATCGTCAAGGGATCACTACTTTCAGTGTCACCTAGTTTTAATAAAGTAGGGTAGCCGTCGATGCTACGCTTAGAGTTAACAAATCTCCAAAACTGCTTAGGCTCACAGCGTATAATGGACCTCATTCTGTTAATGTAATTATTATATGAGGCATGAATTTCGGAATTAAACTCATCGCAATTGTGAGTAGATATAAAAATCCGAGTCGCTCCTTGATGAGCAGAACCGCTTCCATGCTTTATTTTTTAAGTTTTTAAGATGCTTCAGCGAGCTATTGAGCCAAGGCGGACTAGAGAAAGAAGAAAACGAACGAGAAACAGGAACACAATGCAAGGAACAAGTAAACAAATTGTCATAAAAAGCACTTACCGCCACATCAATGTTCCACTCATAAAAAACATTAGACCAATTACAATTCAATAAAAAATTATTCAATTCAGAAAAGTCAGCCTTTTTAAAATTAAAAGAGAAGTCGTCGTGAATCAGAAATGCAGCAGGCAATGGATTGAAGACCAAAGCAATTTGAAGAGCAGGATGATGAGACGTCTCAGGAACCAAAGTAACCGGGCAACGTCTGACCAAGGTGCTGCATGGGTTAATGCTGAACACCAAATCCAAAAATCTACCGGAATCATTAGCGATGCTGGAACACTGTACAAGCCCGGAAGAGCTAATGCTGTCGATGAAACATAGAGAACTCTGCGATGCAGGCGATTGGGAAGGAATCAGCCCGTCAACATCTGATGACACTCAGCTAATAGTAGGCAGGATGAAATCTTCCAGAAGCAACAACTCATCTTGAGGACGCAAAGAGGAGGAAAGAGTGTCGATGCAGGAAGAAAGTGAATCGTAAGTATCCCTGGTCGCTCCCGGAGGAATGTAAGAGTTGGCAATAAACACATTCTTATCCGGCAATCTGAGAACTATACATAAAAGTTCCAAAATATTCGAGGCCATAATATCAATAACAGAGCAAGGGATGTTGCGTCGAACAGCGCCTAGTACTGCTACCCCGACAGGAGCGTTCACTGCAGACAGATGTCGGTCACGCCGAAGGACGTTGTATTCCGGGCCGAATAGCTTAACATCGGCGATCATACCACAAAGCCAAGTTTCAGTCAGACAGACCACGTCGAAACATGAAAAAGTAGAGCTGGTATAGAGGCAAGTCGTCTTTTATCGAAGGCCGATTTTTTGGAACAAATTCCCGGACGATGGTTTCATTGGGCCAAATCTGAGGGGAAATGATGGCATTGAACAAAGCATCAGGGATGACTTCCTTGAAAGACGCGAAGAAGGAGCTAGGGCAGTTGCTTGATTTGTCAATTCTTCGACAATTAATTACATCTCGTGAAATTCCAAAGTGTGAGGCAATATGATGCACGACGACGTCCGCGCGATGAATTCGCGAGAAAAAACGCTACGATGTAGCACAGCCGGTCTCAGAGTCACGAGATCAGAGACATTACCAGCACTCGAGGACCTATGTAGCTCAACCGCACCAACAGCAGCATCAGCAACGTGGACTGAGATTTTAATAAATTTTTTTAGGATAGGTCAGTTACAGGCGCTTTGCGAAGAAGTTGAAATTTAACCTAGAATAAAAAGATGTAGAAACTCAGAAGATTTGATTGTAAATGCGCTAGAGGTAAACGATTTAGGATTGGCAATTTTAAATGAATGGACAGAGGGTGATTTTGGGGGAGATATATATTCATAGGGGGAATGGGCTCATCAGTGAACGATATGATGGCCGTGTCTTAACCTTATGTTCATGCGTTGATATAGTTTATGTGGACGAACAGACATTCTCGGATCACTTGCCGATCTGTCTAATACTGAGTTTATCAAAATCGTCCTCTGCACTGTTTGGTTCTGTAAACAATTTAACTTTACTTCCAAAACTAAATTGGAAAATGCAAAACCTTACTGTATATAAGCAATAATTAACCTTTGCGAAGACTTACCTCGGCTAACGAAATTGATGAACTTATTGCTATTATACATCAGTCTCCTGCAAAAAATATAACTAAACAACCAATCCATAAGGAAAAGGGGTTTAACAACTCATGTCTCCGTGCGGCGCGAAAGGTATCAATTCAATGGTTAAACGCGTGTCGTAGAAATAATACTAATTTTGCCCGAAAATATTACCTATTAGTAAATAAACAATTTAAGGAGCTATTAGAAGCAAAAGGAGGGAGTACTACGATTCACTTGTGACCGAGATGAGACAGGTTAAATTCTCTTAATCGTGGTGGAGCTTAACACAAGAACAGAACTTTATAAAATTACAAATTGGGGGCCCATTAGCCCCAAAGCCTGCTGAGTTCGTTCCTTGATTATGAATCACCTCTAATACAAAATAATGTGTTAGATGACCAGTTTCAAAGCCAAGGACAATAAGGCCTCTGGTATTGATAGGGTTCCGAACGAGTTTTACAAAAATGCTCCAGAGACCTTCTAGATTGATTTTTTGAAGTGCTGTATGAAACTACTGAGATTCCATAAAGCTTTACTAGATCTGCGATTTTCCCGATTCATAAGAAGGGTGATAACAACAGGGATGAAAATTATCGTGGACTTGCATTTATAGACATAGTTAGTTCCCTTCCATTCCCACAAAAACACTGAAAGAAATTTTAAATTCAAAAATTCATAGTGCGGTTGACAATGACACAAGAGCATCACAATTTGTCACTCTATCGAGTTGTTGTATTGAACAAAATTATTTTATGTTCAATGATAAAGTTGTCATGCAAGAAAATGAATTTGCCATGGGGTCACCTTATTCTCCCTTTTGCGCTGAAATATTTATGGACCATTTAGAAAATAAACTTTTTAATTCTGACAGCAACCTACTAAATAATATTTTTACTTGGTATAGATATGTTGACGATGTCTTCTGTATCTGGACAGGGACTGATAGACAACTCAAAATATTTTTAGATAATATTTTAAACAAACTTGACAATAAAATAAAATTCACACTCGAAAATGGTAACCAACACATCAACTTTTTAGACTTGACGCTATCAGTAGTAAATCAAAAATTACCTTTCAATATATTTAGAAAAGAAACATACTGTGACGCTGTAATACCGTCCGATTCCAACCACCCTTGGAATACTAAGATGTCAGCATTTCACTCTATGATAAATAGATTGGTGAAACTGCCTTTAGACCACCATAAATTTAAGTCAGAGTTAAATGTGATCAAACAAATTGCGATTAATAATGGGTATAAACCAAAGATTATTTATCAACTATTAAAGAAAAAACAATATAAATTAACCGTTGAATCTATATACCCGTGCAATAATAAATCCGATGATGACACATTCTTGCGTAAAAAAATCCCATATTTAAATAATTCTTGTTCAATACTAAAAAATTGTCTTAAAAATGTTAAAGTTTATCCCGCGTTTTTAAATAAAAATAACCTTAAATCTAGAATATGTAATTATAAAATAAAACCTAAATTTGACCCTTTAAAATGAAGTGGCGTATATCGTATTAAATGTAGTGATTGTGATGCTCTGTACATAGGAAAGACTAAGACAAATATTAGGACAAGATTTAAAGAACACTTTACATCAGCTAGGTCAGGCAGACCTAGTTCTGGTTTAAGCAAACATTTAATTGATACTGGACATTCTATTAATATTGATAACCTAGAACTTTTACATCACATTAACGATGACAAAATATTAGATAGATTTGAAAAATATGAAATACACAAAGCTAAAAATCATGGCTGTTTTTTGGTCAATGACCTTATTGATTTTAAGAACAAGAGTAATCTACTTGATTGTAATTTGTGGAAAATTAAAAAGCAAGTGTTTTGTTTTCTTTTTTCTTTTGCAATGTTGAGTGAAAAGTTTTTCCACCAAGTGCCGAGCAATAAATCGGTTAATTGTATAAAAAATGCTAAATTATAGACAATACACTCAACATATTTGTTGGAATGTTATATACGACACGTAATAGACACTGCTGTGGACAACATATTGAATTTGATAAATATAATCAAGCTATGTCACTCTATTAATATTAAGAAAGTCTATGCATCATTCTTTATAGATTTTAAGGCAGCCTTCGACACGATTAATGGGAGTGCTCTATTTTATAAGCTAAAAAACTTGGGTATGTCTACAAAATTTGTGAGAATGCTTGAGTGTCTCTATAAAACTACTTTATCACAAGTTTGGCATGGAGAAAATCTTTTCGAAGCAGTTGCGACTTTTACCGGTCTTAGATAAGGCTGCATTTTAACCCCATCTCTATTTGCTCTGTTTGTGAATGATTTGGAGGAAACTCTGGAGGTGAGTGTCAAGGCCGACGATATTGAGCTAAGAGTGATAAATTTTGCAGATGATATAGTCATTCTGTCCGATGAATCAAATAAATTACAACGTATGATTTGTAATTTAGAAGATTATTGTAATTTCTGGAATCTTCAGGTCAACTTGGGGAAGTTCAAAATTATGATATTCCAATGCGGGGGAAGTACTCGAAGGAATATTGAACACTGGCATTGCGGAAATGAGCCCATTTACTGCAAATTTTGAGCACCGCCTACAGTCATCAAAAACAGGTATAAATATAACCTGGAAGTAGTTTTTAACTAATAATGAAGATTAATAATGAAGATAAGATTACCATGTTTAATGCTGTATGAAGATCAATTCTTTGTTATGGATCACAGGTGTGGGACTTCGTTGTGTATGACAATGTCGAAAAACTACTGAATTTTTTCCTTAAAAGTTATTCCGCTTACATATCCCCAATTATATATTGACTATAGAGAGTGGTATTTCTAGTATTTACATCTTTACACTAAAATGCCACTTTAACTATTTGCTGCAAGCTCTATATCGATATGCTCCTGAAAGATTGCTGCGTCGTTTGGCTTGGAAAGTTATATCAAAAGGTATGGTATTTGGCAGGAATTATCAGAGAAGCATGATTCAAATCTAAATGTAGTACTGATAGACTATGCCTCCATAAGAAATATAATGAAATTTAGTAAATAAAGAGAATGATTGGATGTTTCAAAACGCTGTAGGTAGGGCAAAGGGGACGGTAAGCCTCGGGCTGTATGAACAGCTCGACTATACGTGTGATCTAGGCAGCTTCAATGATGCATATTCGGTTAATAAAATAAGCCTGGTTGCTAAATATAGATTGTTGGTGTTGTTCTTCTAAATGGCAGTCTTTGGAAGAAGGACGGGGTAAGTGGCTTATGTTCCATATATAATCTGGAGGAAGAGGAGGATGTATTGAACTTTATTGGTAAATGCGCTAGGGATGGGGGATCGAACTGAGAAAATCGATTCAGTACGAATCGATCTATAATTTTTTTCCGATTTCGAAGATCGATTAATCGCTCTAGAAATATCGATGTTCATGGATCGATTCCATTGATTTTGACATCTCAATTTTGTGAATTGATCTCACCACTGTCCTTTTCCGTGGAATGACGTCGCAATATGAAAACGATTTTTGAAAATCTTAATGGTGCTCCAAATAGTTTCTGTAATCCCCAGGAAGTTTAAAAATGAATTATTTTTGATATTTCCTTAAATACCTATTCTTTCCTTGATCCAGAATCACCAAACCAGAAATAAATTAAAAACCAAAGATCATTTACTAATAGATAAACAGTTTCGAACAAAGTAAAGACAAATTTGTGGTTGCTTTTATATATTTCCCACATCGGGTAACCCTGCGTTCAGAACTAAAAATTGGTTTCCCGGGAGAGTTTGTGGATAAGAGTCACGTATACTTTTCTTATATGCACTTACAAATGTTAAATGTACTTCAATCATTAAAAGATCGGAATCCATTGAAAGTTCCTTACGCACCCAAGTAATAAACTCAGGCATGTGCTTCACATGAATTGTTTTTATTGGTGCTACTTTTTGGTACATTTTCACTCTTCGACAAGATTTGGCGATACTTTTTTGACAATTCTGTCCGGATGAGAACAGAATTTTGACAGCAGTAAGTGATTCTTTCAAATAATTTTGACAGGAGTAAATGACACTACCTGTACTCTTTATTTGCATGTATATTCTTTTGACTTTAAAAGCTGGATATATTTCGTTTTTCTGTGGTGCCAGTGTTACTTTTTCAAGATAAGCTGGGTAATTTAGAGAGTTGGTTATCTAGTACATAGTAGGTTCTCTTTGGGGTTAACACCCACTAATGATTACAAAATCACAAAATCATGGTACTCACTAATAGAGATAACACTAACATACTAAAGGGATCCGAAATGCATTTATCTAACATTAACAAGTTTTTAGAAACGAAATTTTAAATTTGCAGGATTATTACACGAATTAATGATGATGCGGAAAAATTCCACGTGAACTTACTCAGTTTTATTTTAGCGCGTTTTGTCTTGTCTTAAATGGATGAGAATGGGAAGTAAATAAATAGGTTAAGATACGTATTCATATAGAAATAAGATTTATCTTTACATGTAAATTTTTTCTCTTCGAATTTATGAGCTTTTTGCTTTTATTTTTAAAATGTTGTTATAAATATACATATATACATTTCTTTTTTTATCAACCTCGGCACCTCGGCAGACGGTCTTTTGCCATTGACGTAGTTTATAAGTTCTTTCTTGCTTTTCGCCAGCACGCTATTTTTAATGTATTAAGGTGTTACTGAACTTGTTACTTTTAGGGGGGGGGGGGAACTCTAGAGTAACTAGTTAAAATTTGAGGTCGATTGGAGCAAAACTGCCGGAGATACAGTGCCTCGGGTCTCCCTCCATTCGATACATCCCATATACAAAAGAGCAGTGTTAAAACTTTAAACGCGTTTTTCTCAGATTTAGTTTTTCAAAGTCGGTGATCACTGTAACTCAAAAACCACTCATCCGATTCTTCTCAAATTTTGCACACTTCTTTTATACATAAATTACGAGGTAACAACGTCGATATTTTGTATTTTTTATTATTATAATTAATTTTACAACAACAAATTCGCCAATTTTTATCAATAAATTTTCATAAATTCAAAAAATTCGTCTTTTTTTACTTCGAAAAATTGAAAAATCAATAAAATAAACAAAATGCCGACGTTGTTACCTCGAGGAACTCATAAACTAACGAAATCTTTTTGATTTTTTGTCAATTAATGATCCAGTAATGAGTTGTGAAGATCACCGCAATGTATCTTTTTTTGTTTTGTGTATACGAAGATTTATAAATTTATATTTACCATATTTAGCTTTTGAGTAGTCGGGTTTTAGTCTTTAAACTTTTATATGAGACATATAAGATATTAGGAAATATTTATGTCTCTACAATAAAGAACAATTTAATGGTGATCGCTCTCAGGAATTAACTTAGGTTAAAATGGTTCAAAATGTGTAAAAGTGCTTTAAAAAGAAAGGAAGAGCGACTTATTGGATTTAAGTCATTAGGTTTGCTATGTGAGATCCTTCCACCTCTTCTGAAATTCATCAGGGCCAATACCGACAAGCCCGGTGATTTCTAATGCTTGAAGCTGTGTATTGCCCATACCAGTTTTTTTTCTACTAAAGACCTTGCGGACTAGTATCGATTGCCAGCCAGTAGTTACAGAGTTTCTAGACTAGGTGAGGTCCAGCTTACACGACATGAGCACAAGGTGGGGAGTTCTTGGTTTAGTTGAAAGAATCTAAGCAAAGATCTCGCTTCGGAGGTGCTTTCGATTTTATTTCAGAAACTCTACCACGAAGATCGATTAGATTTTCTTATCAACCTTTCACCACATAATTAAGGGTCTGCTTAGTGTCGATGCTAGGAGGACCTTCATTATGCAGACTATACGAGGTGTGGCTAAAAAAACCGATTGATCTACAGACAAAAAGCGCGCGCGACAAGGTCAAACGGCACACAGCCGAGTCACCTGAAACTCCCTCTCTCCATTGCTGTCGCCGAGTCGACTGCAAACCCCTTAGTTGCGCCATGGCCCTCGTCTGTATCCGACAGTGTAGCCAGTGGAAAAAAAATTTAAGTGTTTTAATAGAACAACGCGTTAATGGGAAATTTCTTGTGAAACACGGAAAAGCCGCCACAATAAACTCATTCTTTGTTAAAAGAAGTGGACGGTGATGAATGTTTATCACGCACTCAGGTTTTTGAGTGGTTTAAACGGTTCGAAGTGCAACGAGAAGAGATTGAACATGAACCACTTCCAGGATGGCCTCCTACGTCAAACACGGACGAAAACATTGAATAAATCGATGTTTTGATCCGAACAGACTGTCGCTTGAATATTCGATCAGTTGCTGAAAACATGGGAACCGACAAAATGTCTGTTTGGCAGATTTTGCAAGAAAATTTTAACATTACGAAAGTGTGTTCAAAAATGTTGCCAAAGGATTTCGCATTTGAACAAAAGGAAAATTTATGCTGACACTTTCAAAACCATTGGAAAGGACACTAAATTCTTAAAAAGAGTAATCAATGTATTGGAAGAGTCCCAGTTCACCAAGAATGAAGAAAGCTCGAATGACGAAGTCAATGATGATTGTGTTTTTCGACATCCGTGAGGTTGTGTACGTAAATTGGGAACTTGAAGATTAAACTATGAATCAACAATACTACCTTCAGGTCCTTATTACTCTCCATAAACGAAGCGCCCTGAATTGTGAAAGAACAAGTCATGGATTCTTCATCAGGATAATGCCCCGGCCAATACACATACATTGTACTACCCCGACGCAAAATAGTTCGTCCAGTCGAAAATTTCTTTGAAAAAGTGTCATTGAATTTAATTATTATTTTAACCCAATTCTTTTCAAGAAGAATTTTTTTCTACGAAAGGTTGATTATTAATTTATTGTTGTTTGAGCACCGAAGCTCTAAGTATATTAGAACAACAGTCGAGGAAATAAAATTTGAACCGAGAAATTGACTTTTAATTAAAATTGTGCTTAAAATTAATAAACCTTAAAACGACAATTCTTCTTTGCCATTAGCAAAGATAGCTTATAGAAACAATGCAGAATGGTCGTCTTCAATCATTTTGCACATAATTACTTCTATTGGCAAAGAAGAATTGTCGTGGTGAAAAAAAAAAGTTTTTTGCTAATTTCACAAATTCGATTTTTTAAGTTCAGTCGCTTATAATTTTAATATTTTAATTTCCTTACGTTCGTAAACTAAATATTTTTCATCTACATTCATTACTAATTTAGAAAACATGTCACTTTTTTTCTTTTTAGGGTTTAATAATTTTAAGCACAATTTTAATTAAAAGTCAATTTCTCGGTTCAAATTTTATTTCCTCGACTGTTGTTCTAATATACTTAGAGCTTCGGTGCTCAAACAACAATAAATTAATAATCAAAATTCTTCCTGAAAAGAATTGGGTTAAAATAATTAATAAAATTTTCAAAGAAATTTTCGACTGGACGAACTATTTTGCGTCGGGGTAGTATATCAAGACGTTTTTGGCCAAGCATGGGATCCCTGTTTTGGAACATCCACCCTATTCACCGGACCTTGTCCCATGTGACTTTAATCTGTTCTCTAAGGGGAGTATAAGTATTGAAGGGAATAATGTTACAATTGTGAACAATAAAAAATAAAGGTTTTCATAGCATTAATCCGGCTTTTTAGCCACATCTCGTATATTAGAACAATTTTTGTTCGTTATTTTCTCTTTTTGTAACGAAACTGACTTATAATGCTAGTCTAAATTCAATGTGCACGTGGTCGAAGTCAGATGGTTCCTCGGATCCCCTCCGCTCAGTTATAATATGGGCAGATTTTTATTGGTTTCGGAAATATGAAAGTTTTACAAAAAGTGTCTCATCAGAGGCTATTTTCCTCCACTGCATCTATTAATTATAACTGTAAAGGAGGAGGGGTTAGTTTTGGACCCTGCGGGAGTTTTCCCAGCAGTCTACCGTAATGTTAAGGCGATCTTCCTCTGGTGCTTTTCGTGCTTGTAAGTAATTCATGTTTCATCCATCATCCACCTAATTTATAACAGCAAAGTGGAAACTTATTTTTGCACGACGTGCATTAAAGTACTAATCCTACATTGGCCTCTACTACAACTATTCAGGAATATAAATACAGTATAACCTTAAATTTTGAAAACCAAAGTCGAACAATGCGTTTCACTTGTTGTTTCCTCTCCAAAGGCGCCACTAGTTCTTTTACTCAACATTTTCCTGATTTGTACAAAAACAAAAGGAATATCCCGAACTGTTGCCATATTTAAGGAAATACCTTGAGATATAATATTCGCACAAGTGGTAGGGAAAGGTAATAAAAATAATGAAATCTTGCCTGGTATTATAAAAAGGTATTCACTACCACTTTGCTTTGACAAAGCCGCAGAAGTTTAGGTTTCACGATTCCGTAAAAACAAAGAATCTTTATAGTTTTTGTTTGTCCGTCCGCTCGTTTGTGTGTTAATCACAGCCCTCCCACCCTCTCATTTATTAAGGGGGCAATCTGGGCTTATTGCATATATTTTCAAGATTTTTTTTTTATAATAGAACTTATTTAAATATTTCAAAAATGTTGTACAATAAATTATACATATTAAACTACATGAAAAACAATTTTTTTTAGGTTATGGCAACAAAATGGCGGTTATAAGAGAACCCTGTAAAAAACTGGTTGACAAGATATCTCGGGTCAGGAATGTCTGAAAAAAAAAATTCAAACGGGATATTAAAATATAAGTAAGTGGGTAAGAAAAAACGAAATGGCGGACTTTTGAATTTTTTTAGCCTTTTTTGCAACTAAAATTGTTTAAAAAAAGGGTTAAATATTAATAAATATTTATGATTCTAGTTCAGACTGAAACTATAAATGTGCTGAATAATTCCTAAAAATTTCAGCCCAATCGGTTAAATAGTTTTTTCAAAATCGTGTCAACCAGGACAATAAACGTTATTTCGAGAAAAACGCGTTAAAGTTACGAACCTTCTATTGTATCGCCTCATATATGTACATATTTCTGGGATCTCCGGCCTAAATAAGAGTTTGCACACTTATTCTACATATATATAGGATTCTAGTCTGACGGTTTTAAAAAAATTTATTTTTTCTTGCATAATATCAATGTTTACACGAATAGAATACGGGGGCAAAAGGATTTTGCTGTAATCATTCAGTTTTCTATCTTTTCGAGCTCGATAACTGGATGCGTACGGCGCGCTTAAGTCAACTTTTGTCCTTATGAACCGATTCATTTGAAATTTTAACGGTAGTTTCAGTATACAATGAGTAGGCTACAATCAAGCCAAACTTATTATTCATCGATTCGGTAATTTCACAAATCGCATGATTCTAGATTCAGTTGCGGAAAAATGGCTTTTATTTTTTTTACCGGCTACTACTAGCAAAGAAGTTTCGCTGCGGTGAAAACTATTTCTCGCTAACTTTAATAATTTGTAGGAACATATAGTTTCTATTGCAACTCATCAGCATATATTTAGATGTCTTCAGATCTTCACTAGAAGTTCGAAAATTCCACTTAATTGAAGATCACGGCATTATCTATTCTAGAATTTATAAATTTAGTTATTGCGTGGGAAGATACATCTTTTTTTAAATCTTAATCTTTGAATAATTTAATCATTGGCCAATATTATTTGCTTCACGAAACTCAATGCTTTCTTCTGAGTCAATATAAAATATAGTGGAAACAAATATTGTGGCTTAAGAAAGCTGTCAATTTGTAGTCAGTCAATATTGTGAGGTTAAATGATGCAAATATGATTGCCTGCCTAGTGCAATGGCCTCTAGTCTTTGAAAATCTTTCACAAAACAACTGCAAATTTCTTTTCAGAGATAAGCAAATACGATTTTATTTAAATAGGGCAACCAGTACGAATTTTGAAGATAGGCAAGTGCAAGTGAAAAGACACTCTATTTTATGGGGGAGAATGGGAGTGGTTCCTCAGATTTTATTGATATTTGTTGAATATCTCAATTATATAAGCAAAGTGAGTGTAATGGTTGATTTCTTAGATTTAAAGTAATAAAATAGAAAATTATGATGACTTTTGTTATAAAAACAGGTTTAGTTATTTTAATCAAATCTTTGCAGACGGATTTATTTTCAATTACAAATGTTCACTCCGATAGTGTGAGAGTTTTACTTACTTAACTTAACTTAACTTACTTAACCGAAACAGACCACATAGAATTTTGTCCCTTTTCGTCCCCTCCCAGTTTCCCTTAGTGTGGGCAACTGAGTATCCAGTCATCGCACTGTCGCCAATAACCTCGGTTTCCTGGATCACTAGAATCCTAGCCTATCTGCAGGAATCTATGTTGTCCCACCGTCTGCAGTGTTCCTTCTTGGTCCATGCGTTAATTACAACCTTCACCCCTTCTCTGCCCACAGCATTGAAGGGTTCCAGGCCATAAAGCTTTAGTCCAGAGCAAGGACAAGTAACCTCCTACGGATTAACCGTAGCTAACCCTTCGGGAGGCAGGTCTGCATCTTCTACTGGTGCGTGTACCGCGGAGATAGGCAATTCGTTAGAGTCTACAATCTCTGCCACCGCCGAACCTGAGGAAGTGATAGGTATTATTTTGCCAATGGTACCTTCTTCCAGAACTGCTACAGCACTGTCAGCCGGCGCTAGCCAGCCTCCATAGCCGCCGCAGAACCTTCAAAAGGTAATTTTCACAAAGCTGCTTCTGTTGTGTTGTGGGCACCGTGGGTAAAGCCAACCTGTTAGGGTCTACCATACCCTCCACCTCCACTCCTACAGAAGTGCCTGAGGAAAGGCCATTCGCGACATAATTACTTCTGGGTCCTGCAGTGGGGACGACAACACTGCAGACTCTCTTGGCATGGCCTACCACAACCTTGGAGTTAGGGGATTTTTCAAGAGGTTATCTCCTCCTGCATTAGTTACTTGGCTACGTTTTAGGATGCATTTCCCGGTTGCTACCGCTAGGAGGTGTAACTAACACTTGAGAATGTCCAGATGAGGATCGCCGTATCCTAGAAGGCTTCAACTCGTCCGTCCATTCTCCAGCAACCGCACTGCGCTTTACTAAGTACCCAAAATTGAAATCCTGGCAGTGAACAGGTGATATTCCAGGTAATAATAATGTGCTTTTTTTATATATGATGTTGCCAAAGCTCAGGGGATGCCCTATGATGCTAAAGCACAGCCTTGGCAGGAAAGGAATTAAGGTTGGGGGAAATGGGTTAGGAGGTTGAGTGAAGGAGGTGTCGATGTACGCCCCGTTTGAAAGTTTCAGGCTCATAAGACGAGGGAAAAACAGAAGATGGTAAACTGTTCCACATTCTTGTTGTTCTGCTAAGAAAAGATTCCCGAAATTTGACGGTACGGCAATTGACCCGGAGAGTATAGGGGTGGGAGCGACTTGTAGATCTTGTATCGCGCGTTGTAATGAGTCTACAAGGAATCAGGCTAGCAATTCCGTTAGAACAATGGTCATGGAAATAGCGATAAAAAAGTGAGAGACAACCGACATTCCGTCGATGCTCCAGAGAGTCAAGGCCCTCAGAGATTGAGGAATCGCCAATAAGTTTAACAGCCTTACGCTGAACTATGTCTAACGCGGACAATGCGGTGTGTCCTGCCCCTGCCCAAATATGGGAATTATATTCAAGTCTAGGCCTAATGTGGGACTTGTAGATCAACGCTAAGTCGGGTGGGGTGAAATATTTCTTACATCTGTGTAGAAAACCCAAACATTTCATAGCACTTTTAGCGATTGCAAATATATGATCCGTCCAGCTAAGATTGCTGGATATCTCAATACCAAAGATCTTTAGGGATGGTGAATTGGGTATATTCACTCCGTCGACTGAAATGGGTTGGGGGTGAACTGGGCATTAAACAGCATTGAGTTTTGGATCCATTAAACGTAACACGATTTGCTCTGGCCCAAGCGAGGACCATAGAAATGTCTTTGTTTAATGATCTAAACATGCGTTCCCGATTGACTTCTGTAGCATTTCCACGTGAATTCATTACAGAATCAAATGAGTACGCGAAATCAAGAAATAAGGTTGGCGAAAGAAGAAATAAGGCTGGTGAAAGAACTGAACCCTGAGGTACACCGGCATTTATTTCTTAGGAATCAGATGTAACTCCGTCAATTACTACACGGATTGAACGGCCTGACAAAAAGCTCTCTATCCATTTAACGAGGGTAGGGTGCAGACCAAATGTTTGAAGTTTGGCTAACAGGCCAGCATGCCAGACTCTATCAAAAGCCTTTGAAATATCAAGAGCGACGATTTCGGACTCACCGAAATTTGCTAACGTTATATTTCATTGACACGTATACCTGCATGTATAGAAAAAGTTCGCAATACGTATATGGGCAGCAAATTCTACGGGTTG